>OU342440.2:13842500-14262518 GCA_910589575.2 Carcina quercana
GATTCGTCATGTCTGTCTGTCCGTCCGTATGTCACAGACACTTTTCTCCGAAACTACATATAAGGACTATACTGTTGAAACTTGTTAAGTAGATGTATTCTGTGAACCGAATTAAGATTTTCAGATATTTTTTTAGAAAAAACCCAAAATTTTTAGGGTTCCCCATACTTAAAGCTGAAACTCAAAATATATGATGCTGAAACTGAAAAATGGACTCGCCCATGAAGGGCTCCGTAGCAGCAATAACATAATATAAAAGTTCGTGTATTTCGTTGTATTTGAGTTGATTGAATAATTCTCTTATTTTAGAAGTTACATTGGGGCACACATTTTTTGTTCCGTTTTTTTTTTACATTTGGCAACGGAACCCTAAAAAGTTATATCTTGGAAACTACTGACCGGTAGACTAGTCTTTGCTAGACTTTGCTAATTTCATAGATCTCATCGATCTGCCTGTCGAATCACGTTTTGTAAAGAAGTAAAAATCTGAAAACTCGTCATCTCGCTTACTCCCGTGTTTAAGAACGAAACCTTTCACTCACGCGAGCCGTGAGACTGCGTGAGACGTTCGGTCAACTTCGGTCTCGGTCGCTTCGGCTCGGTTGGCGGCTGGTTGACGTTTCGTTCGGACGCTCGCTCGCTCGCCGCTCCGATGTCCGAGTGTACTAGGAGTGTACTAAATGTACTAAGAGCAGAAAATTTACGGAATAGTTCGCTCTAGTACAGTATTGGGAATTAGGTCTTTTTAGTTCTTAGTACATGTACTACACAAGACTACTATAAAATACCATTCAATCCCAAACTAATTAGATGTCGTGTTCGAACGTATTGTCTTGCGCGGCAAAGTCGACAACTTGGCTTTGCCACTTGGCTGCTTTTTATTTTACCTCCCGTATTTCCAATCAGGGCTGGCAACCCTAATGACGTCAAATGCAAGTAAACAATAATAAACAAGCTAGAAAAACTACGGTGGCTGATATAATTAAAGAATAGATATAATTCACAGAGTACTTTGTAACATAACATAATTACTTTCAGTTATACAGGTAAAACCTGTCTTCTTAATTTTAGAGCCGTGGTGATACCACAAGTGAAAAATATTTTCAATATAATTTTTATATTTAAGTGAAAGAAACCTATAAAATATTTAACATTTTGATTAAGAGTTCATCGCAAATTTAATAATTTTAGTGTATATTTCCAAAAATCTCGTTCATATAATTTATTATAACTCGAAAACAGATTTTTAGTTGAAAACTCTTTTATAGTACTGACAACACCTCAGGGCTTGTAAGGTTGCGGGTCGCTTAATAAAAGCAATTTGGGTGTATTATAATTTCATTTACGCAATGTATTCCTTTATTCCATACATTTATCTAATCAGTTGTATTATCTTTGTTTAGATGAAAAATGTTAACGCAACGCAAAAAAGTGTAAATTTAATAAATAGCTCAAAATTGTACATAGTGATTTAAAAAAAATTGAAAACCTCGCAATGAGGGCTATTGAATCTGTTAAATAATCGTAATATCTCCTAGCCAGTATTACAGCGACGACATCGTTTGCATACTAGCTTTGGTTTGTATATTTTTTTCTGTTAGGCCTTTGTCTTATAAATCTTATAGCCCCTGACATGTCACTTTGACAGTGACATTGCTTTGTTTACAAAAATTATCTGAGATTTAAAAAAAACTACAGATTTTAGCTGAAGGGAATTTCATCAATGTTCTTCCAATTTATGGGATAGAATGGTATATAAATGGTGTGTAGTGCCACAAATCACAATGTATACGTCTATAAATACTCAGAACAAGCTTTGTTTCTGTTCCAACGAATCCTAAACGACGAAAAATTTGGGTACAATTAGCTCGCAGGAAAGACCCCAAAAGCATTGTATTGTATGTAGGTCGTAAGCAGCTGCTCAACGCTAAGCAGATCTCTAGCTAGACTTCTTAAGTTCTAGCTTCAGCAGCGTTTATTAATACGGACCTTAGTGCCCCTTGTCAATCTTAATCGGAAAACCCTAAGGAGAATGATACGGATGCTGGCAGGCCATTGTCCATTAACAAACACATATTTAATATGAACATCACAGACAGACCCCTGTGTCTTGGGTGGATGGTCGCTGAGGAAATTCCAACCCATGTGCTCACGACCTGCAGCAGCATGGCCACACAACGGACAACAACCTGTAACAATCCAGGATCACTCCAGGAGGGGTGCAGTGTCATCAAATGTCTCACTGTGGTCATTTATCACCTTTTGTATCTACATCATCATCAAGGGTTACTGACTCCGCCAGTAATGTTACATATACCAATGAGAATATTGAACACTTGCAAATACTATGCATTTAATTGATAAGAAAACTTTTTTTATTTTTTAGATTTAGATTTTTTATTTAGATTGAATAGCACATTTTCTGAACTAGGGGATATCTTTGAAATATCATTCTCTTAAGCCAGTAAATTATTTTTAGGAAGCATATCAACATCCTGCACACCTATTGGTTTAGTTATATTTCTCAAGCGTTCAGAGGTAGGACAAATACATTACAGATACATAACAATGCGGAACTTGTGTCTTATCTGACAGAGGTTTCAAGCACCTTGAAACGATACTTTATTAAAGGGATATCAAACTATTAACCAACCATTGTAAAGGCCAGCGCAAAGTTATCATAAACTGAAGTTCGACAAAATAGAATAATAGCTAGTTTGACTATTCACATTGAAAGTGTGATATAGTGACTAATAGAATGTTATGTTAAAGCAACATTCAGTAATTAATACTAACATACTCCATGTACTTGATTTATCCATTATTATGTTTGCATGTGCTTTAATTAATTTGCAAGATTCCAATAATGTGAAATAAAAAATAATAAAACATATTTAATATACACAATGGTTTTTTAATAATTATCACACACTGGTTTTATACAAAATAGGATATATTTCCAGAACATGAATAACTTTTGTATTAGGTTATTAACATAATCACTACATTATGTCACTAAAATAATGTCTATATTATTTGTATCTTCAAAGTTGCTATCAGCAACAGAAAATGAGCACTTTTTAAACCAGTTCAGGCCTGGACTGGCCCCAGGGCAGATTGGTCAAATGACTGATGGGCCGACAGTAGGTCGGTAGGCTGGTCAGTCGCTGTATCATGGCGCAGTCTGGGATGAATCGGCCATCACCAATTCGATCGTGTATGTACCTCTGTCACCTTTGGTTAGCTCTGCTATATATATACTACATAGTTGGCTCCACTGAACTAGCGGAACATCATAGTGAAGAAACTCCAAAGCCTTGAACACAGCCGAAAAGTGGCCTTTTTATCTCTATCTCTCAAGGATGCACTGCAAAGTGTGTGCAAGAAGCATTGATATTTGAGCATTGATTTCACCATCAATTTCCATTTCATACAAAAATATATTATCAGGTTTCTTGTGGATATTGGAAGCGTAAAGGGCCGATTCTGTCTATAATGCTTGGGCCGACTTTAGGTCCCAGTCTGATCATGCACCAGTTGCATACATTTGCAGTTGCACATGTGGATTTCGGTTTTTTTTTGAGATAACACCATTGTTTAAATAATTAGCTTTTGCTTTGGTAATTTCATTTTCAGAATTTCATTTTAACAAACACAAGTTTCATAAATCCATTAGGGGACGCCACAATAATGGGATTCTCTAAGCATACTATTTATTACTGTCTTACAGACATAGTCCCAAAGTCCCTCTTTTTTTGCAGCTGTATCAGGTATTTTTGCACCTACAGAAGCCACAAAGCAACCATTGGGTGTCTATGTGCCACTTCACATCTCATACCACAATTTACTCTTGTTCTGCCTCTTTGTTGCCTCATCAATGATATTTACCAAAGCTTTAGTCCATTATAAAACAGTGCAATAAATACTGCATCATATCACTGTTCAGGTTTAAATTACTGATATTTTAGCAATTTACAATTAGTAATTTTAGTAATTAGGCTTCTGAAATAAATTCATTGTAAAGTGCTGATGTGAGGTGCTTCTTTTTTAGACAGTTGCTGCACAGTGGTGTATTTAAGAGTACTTAAGAGTTACTTTAGACAAAGTAGTCTTTATCCAATAACACTTTACGAAAGTACATGGGAGGTTCCTCAGTGTGATGGATCCACATCAAAAATGGAATTGCGTGCTTGCATCCCTCGGCGGCAGGAGCACAGTCGTGGCAATGATATGACAGCTTATAAGATTTATCAAAAGTATCAGAAAACTGCTTCAGAAAGATCAGTCAAACAAAGATCGAATTAATTCAATTCAATTCTTGATATTTATGGCAACTACCAACTTCATGGTAATTCTAGATCGAATTAATCATCCAAGGCCCCAAGAGAAAAACTTGTCCATTTCATTTGACTTCATTCACAGCACAGAGCTAGGAGCTAGGAGCATTTAATCGTGACGCGTGATGTCACTAGGAGTAGAGTAGCAACAAAGCAGAGGGCATGGCCGTCACAGATAAAATTTCAAGAATTATATTTTAATTGGAATAATTTGTTAAGAATATACATGATTTAGTTTAAAACTAAAATATAGATATAATATAATATGTTTTTTTGTATCTGATAAGATGACCACAATTTGTTATATATTTTAATGATGTTAAATAGCCTATTACGCTACCAGGAAGCGACAAAAACGCATCAACAATGACAACATTGAATTTCTTTCAAAAGTTTGCTTGAAACGAAACGTAAACAGAAGAAGGTACAGAAATTCCTGGCTGTACAAAATCGGGCTGTGCAATATTTGATCGTGTTAATAATTCACCGCCACGTAGTTTTACAGCCACTTTTTGCACAGGAGCGGAATTAATGTACAAAATTGACCTTGTTTGCCTTGGCTGAACATTCTTTGACACTTATTTCCGTGTACAGTAATTCCACGCGCGTGTTTATCGTGGATCATCAATTCCTGCCCGTACAAAAAATGTACGCGGCGGAAATGTCGACCCGCGCCGACACAGCCGCGGAATTTTGTGCCACCGTACATTAAGTACTTGGCGTGTAATTATTTGGCTGTACAAACTTTGACTGTTTAATACAAGGTCGTAAAAATATTGGACTCCAATTCCTGGGCTGTACAAAGACGGGTTGAACATTATTGAATCGTGTTGATAATACACAGCCAAATTATGTACAGCCAATATTGTACGGCAGTTGCGTTCATGTACGGATGCCCCTCAATTCCGCGGCTGGTTCGGCGCGGGGTGGAATTTACTTGTCTGTAAAATGTAGGGAGCCCTCTATTCCAAAGTTTGTGCTAAGTTTCCGCTGAAGGTTTGTTCAAACGTAGTGATTACTTGCTCAGTGGTTTGTTCTTCCCGAAAATGGACTAGCGTGAGACAAACATACGTCACGATCAGTGCTGCCAACAGTTAGCTGTTTTAAATAACCAAGGAATTTTTAAGTTCATACTGTATTTAAAAAATCACTAACTACCCAAATTAGGCCAAATTATAAACGCTTTCTTGTGGTGTTCTTGTATTGAGGCTGCAAATAAACTGTATTAAATAACTAGATCCAATTTGTTTTTAAAATGTGTCGAAATGTATTTACTCGGGAGATAAATTTACATACTGACCACACAAAAAACCACAAGAAATGACGCTGACTCCGCCCCTTTTGGTCGATGTTGTTACTTCTTTCACACTAATAGCGACATCTCGCTCAGTTAGGAAACATACTGTGATCCTCAAATATTTCATTCACATCTATGTGAACAGAATGAATAGATAAGTTTCTTTTATTCTATATTATTTTTTTCGTTTACATTACATTACACATTGAAAACAAATATAAGACTTAGCATGAACATGTACATTATTTCTGAAAAACGCCGAAAACCCCTAATTTTTTAATTTTATATATTTGTTGTTATAGCAGCCATACTAATACACACTCTGTGAAAATTTCAAGTGTCTACATATTACGGTTAAATAGATACAGATTCGTGACAGACGGACAGACGAACACTGAGCAGAGACGTAGAAATAGGGTCATATTGAACACTCTTTGGGTAAGGAACCCTAAAAACTGTAAAACATGATTTATTAACAACTTATGAAGGTTGAGGGCCGATGACCATAGCTGATGACGTATGCTTGTACCATGAAGTCACCCAGCTGTCAGCGGAAGGGTATGGCTATGCTATAAGAGTATGGCTGGTTTACACAGTGAGAGCTAGACGAGTCAGCCTTCCGAGTGGTTGCACTGCAGTAACTCGCACTGTTTGAACGTAACTTACAAGTAACTCGTACGTGCGAGTTGGTCAGTAGCTTTAAAATTTTGTTTTCACTCGCCTGCTCGCCCGGCATCAACTCGCACATGACAGTGGCTCGGCCGTCGCTCGCATCGTTTGGACGCGTTCGGCAGTAGCTCACCAGTGCCAGCCGGACAGTTGTGAGTGGAACCCGTATTTTTTATATATTGGCTACGGTTATAGATATTTTCCAATTCCTGACATAATATTGTTGTCATAGAGCGTAACACCGTTTTTTATTAAAACAAGTACTCTCGACATCGAGACTTGACTCGGACTGGGTAGTAGCTAGGTACGTAGAGAGCAAAGGCGATCCGAGCTACTAGCGTGCGAGTAGACAAAAAGGAGTAGCTGTCTACTGCAGGCAGCAGCTCGCACTGTGTAAACCAGCCTTACCACAGAGTACCTTGTGTGTGACAAGGCTGGCCTTTAGACATAAATATAGTAATCTGTGAGGCTGGCACATTACATGATCTTGTGTCTTCTAAGTAGTCTGTGTACATGATTACCTTTGGGCTATCGGTAAAACGGAGTGTTTATTTGCTCTGTGGCTATCGGAATCTTTGGTGGAACTATGGTGGAATGCGAAGGTGAGGTGAGGAGTAGGGATGAGTTGAGTGTTGAAGTTTACGCGTTTTACAGATTTATCAACACAAGACACAAGCCATTGTTTATTCTCTCCGGGGGAAATGTAAAAAGTTAGTTAGTTCTCACGAACTCCAATGAAAGTTGTGCGAGGTCGCTTTGAACGTGCTGCGACTATGTGTTCTGTGACTGTGTGTTCAAAAGTGGAGAGAGGAAAGTGCAACTCGGAGCTCTTCGATTCGGTACGTGTTCGCACACATTAACTTGTCTCTTACGGCGACGTAATTCGACCGGAAAATCTCGTAAAGTTATTTGTTGTGAGGAGATCGCTTGGAAAGTTTCGTCGATAGTTTCTCGCGTCGCGCTCGAGCGATGTCGGGTCTACAGACGAGTGACACAATGCCCAAGCTCGGGCATGTGACGGATCTGCGCGAGCAGTGGCTCGTGCGCACCGACGGGGCGCTGGCGCACCGTCTGCAGGACCGCGAAATCTCGTCGCATCTCTGCGAGAACCGCTGCCGCAACCAGCAGATCCGCGAGGACTTCCCTTTGGCGCTGCACGAGCAGCGCGGCATAGAGCACGAAGCGCATCTGCGTGAGCTCTCGCGACGCCGCCAAGCCGAAGTCGACGCAGAAATCGCACGGGAAATGGCCGAGATAAACCTCCGCAGACAGAGGCGCCTTCACTCTAGTGATTTAGCACAACCGTGCTCGTCCAGAGCTGTGCCGCAGCCGGCCCTTCCTCTCGCCCCCGCTATCGCTATCGACGTAAACCCAGAGGAGCTCGGGCTATCCCCAGATGAACTGGAAGAAATGAGAAGACGTCTTGAACAGGAGGAAAGAGATGCGAGATTAGCGAGAGAATTGAGTCACGAAGATCGCGACCAAGACACGCTGTTGGCTGACATGAGGTGTGCAGTAGAAGCGCAGGATGGTGAGCTGGCTCGACTGCTACAGGAGCGAGAGTATAAGAAATTGCAGAGAGCAAAAGAGAAGGCGAGGCAGAAAGCTTTGCTCAAGAAACAGCAAAGACTGTCTCAACAACATCAGGATGGCCAACCACAAGCGACGCTGTGTGATGCGTACAGTAACCCCCGAGATATGATTCAAGAGAACAGACTCCGATTGTGCAAGTCAGTCGATTCGGATTTGAACTATGTCGAACCTTTTGAAAAGGAGCAGATTCAATCAAGAGCCAGTGCATTGCAGTCAAAGGAAATGTCAAAACAGTATTATCCACAACACCCAGTCCCTAGCACATCAATGTCGAACATCAACATGGTGCATGGACATTCTCCATCATTTGACTCAGACAAACCGAGCTTACCGAGCAGCATGTCTTCAATTCAACATAGACAACCTCCCCTACCTCCGACCACAGGTAAAAAGCCCCGGTTTCCAGACCCTGTGAGCATTAGACCTGCTTCACACTATCCCACTGACAATATACTACCTCAAGAAGATGCCAATAATGTGCCTATCATCCCACACAGCTACAGTGAGAATAACAACCTTTACAGATCTACATTCCCTCAAGATCACAGTCCTCCGAGAGGTAACGACAGGGTAGACAGCAGCAAGAGACTGTCAGTTATATCAGACATTACAGCGGAGGGGTTGGCAAAGAAAAAAAATAAAGACATGCAGAAGAAACGGAAAGGTTGCAAGATTCAATAGAATCTCAGTGGAATCTCAAAAGTGAAATTTTTAAAGTTCAGTGAACATTAAAACATTTAAAATAATTTCTAAAATCATAAAAACTGCCAGTGCAAGAAAAGACATTATATTGCTCATATTAAAGCACTTGCTTTAGATATGAAAACAGTGATTTTAATCTCATTGATTTTTTTTATTTATGTAAATTCATGTAAAATGTTTGACATTTTAATTACAATGTGTTTATTATAATAATTTTATATGGTACAAAAACGGTAGAATCTCTTATTCTGATCAAAATAATATAACATTATTATTATTGAAAATATACCAACACAAGATATCTGATCTAGTAAATCTTGAACAATGAAGCTAAATACATATAAATAGGTTATCATTTTCATTATTACATGTGGTATGGTAATGTATAGTGCTTTAACTTTTCTAGTTTTGATTCATTTTGTTTTTGCTTTGTACATTAGTAATTTTTCTAGTTTCTTAGTTTGTTAAGAAGATATTTATATTTGTTTATTATAATGCAGATGTACCTGCAGGAACCAATGAGCCATTTTATAAAATTATTTTTAATTATTTCTAAGGACCATGTGCCTTTACTTAGTTATATAAGCTAATATTACATTCCTATCTTGTGATTATTACGTTCTGTTGGTTTTCTTTTTTTAATATATTTTGTCTTTCTAATTTTGATATTTTACAATAATACAATTAGGAATGTTATGACAATATTAACAAATGCTCAACTTGTACAAAATGCACATGCTACGTAATTTTGTAATTGTAATCCTATATTTCATGTTTATGTCAACATTTTGTGGAAATTATTAGCTAATTTTGACGCATTGACTTCCGGTTTACACTCCCACATTATATGTATCTAGTTGTGATTCAGTTTCTGAAACAATGTTTGAAAAATAATTTTAATGGCCTAAATGTGGAGTAAATCTCAATGTAATTGTATCTCTTATAATAAACTCTAAAGACTGATTGTTAACTAAATCACATTTTTATTTTGTTTTTACTATTGTGTATTTTTGGTGGCTAAGCTCGGTGCTTCAAACAACTAACACAGAGAATATTTATAACTTTCTACAATGGTATCTAAATGATGAAAATTAGCATACACTACAATAACAAAATATAATAATAATTATAACAGGCATTGTTTGCAGTTTTAATTAACTGTATTTATTTTTCACTTTCTCTTTTTATTATATTTTGGATTCAATTATTCATATCATTATATTTAAATGAACATAGGGCAAATTGTTCATTTTACAAATAATTTTGTTTAAAATTCTGTAAAATTGATTTTTTTTATCTTTCTAGTTTTTTGATATTTAATTACTGATCTAGTTATAGATAAGGAAGGACAGATTCTACACTAGGTTTAATTTTTAATTGAATTGTAAAACATATTGTTGTAAGACGTTGATGTAAGCTTTAATCGCAATTGATGGCCTTTTACGTGCCTTAACGGAACCGAACCAAACTCGAATTTATTTATGTCATTTTTAAGGTATGGTAAGAGTGGATCAGTATACAGTGGTGGTATGGAAAGTTTTAAACATTTATTTTACATGCTTTTATTATTATTATTTCAATCAATGTATGGTACAAGGTATAATTGAGTCCAAAAAAAATGTATGCGCTTTTGTACCATATTGCTTTCACCCTTTCTTATTCCTATACAGTGTGTTTAAATGTCAATTAAAGGTGAAAAATGGGTACATGCTCTTTTGCTAGAGTTTACAAGCAAAAGTAGACTTTGAGGTGTCGAATCTTTACATACCACTATTATTTGTGCCATTACACAGTTAAACTGGTTCTAAGTCATTTAAAATACTTGATGTAAATCAGACTAAAATGTTATGATGAACATAAATCTGTATACATATTTAACGAAATTAAAAAGTGTGACAGTTAAAATAATAAAATAACGCGACTGTATAAACGTAGAGATTTAATATCAATGAACATGAAGCCTTCACAAAAACTGTATTCTGAATGGTCTACCCGAAATTATACAAAATTGTAATGGTATTCTTTAAGATCATGTTTTTGATGGGTCAAGGCTGGAGAGAAGACATTCCGTCTCCCATTTGAATAAAAAAATTATTTATATGTGTTCATTCTACATTTAATTTTAATCATGAGAGTTCTTGGTCATCTTGATACCAGTTAGTCGTGTAATGGTGCCTAGTATCCATAAATAAATGTAGAATTATATAGTTGATAAGGTGACCCGGGGGTAACTGCCTTTAATTGAAGTCAATCGTATGCGAAATCGTGCGTTAAAACTGCTCATGCGCATACGTGCTAGCATCGCAGGACGGTGCTAAGTTCAACGTTTATCACATAGAGGAGAAACAAGTGTAGAAAATAAATAAAAGAATTGCAAAATAACCAGATTGGAATCTATCTTGTTTGATTAATCGTTGGAAATAATTAAAGTCATGCAGATTTATGAAAGAATTAGTGTCCAGTTGACTCAAGTATCGTTTCTGTGTTTGTTTTTTCTAGAGGATATCTCGTCTTAAGGATGTTCTTATAAATTATGATTTAACTGCTAAACCTGGATTCCTTCAAGTGCGAAATAGAGAAAGAATCGAAGTGCGAAGAGATAAATAATCCATATAAATCAATGTAATACAATAAATAAATACAATGTTGAAATTTGGTAAAAGATTTTGTTTAAAAGTTAAGGATTGTTTGTTGCAGTCACACGTCGCGCTTGAGATAGTGGAATGTCGCAAAGTGATTTTGGTATTTGTTGGCTAATATCTTTATTTCTACTAATTATCTTGTCATAATATGTTTATTTAAGTTACTCCCGGCAAAATTGTAAACGTTTTTATTTTTTGAAAACTGCAAACAGGTAACAGTCATTTTGTTTCTTATTCACTTTGTAATTACAACTCGAATTAAATTGAATTTGTAATGAAACGTGTTTTTTTTTAAATTATTATCTTTAGTTTTGGTTAATATCAACTACTAAGTTTAGGCATTCTTGTTCTTTTATTGAAAAGGTGCAAAAATTTATGGATTAGAGTTGCAGTCACCAGTCAAAATGGTAGGCAGGTGAATGTCACTCACTGTACGCGGCACGTTGTCATACCGGTGTGTCGTATCCGTAAGCTTTTGTTTAAATGGTTTAATAACATCGCGTAATATAACAATGCATCATTTCATTGCAAGAGAAAGCATTTTAAAGTTCTCAAAGTGCCTCCGTTGTAGGTACGCTACTTTATTGCAATCTTCAATATGATTAATTACTTAGACTCTAAATCTTAGAGTAAAGCCAGATGAACAAATGTTGGACTCTTTGAATGGCTTGAAATCCATACTTTTAATATTATCAATGCGAAAGTCTGTTTGTATTTCTATCCCGAGGATAAAATGACTTGATTTTGGTATAGGGATAGTTGAAAAGGACATAGGCTTCTTTTTATCACAGTCCAGTGATACTCGTGGAGTATTCTCTGAAGTACACGCAGACGACGTCGTACCACTATAAAATCGTCTTTACGAAATGCGACTCAACATTCTGCGACTTATTACTGCGATTATCTTTTTGTGGTTCGAAGTAGGACCTTAGGGTAGGACAATCAAGTACTTTTAAAAACACAATTATGTACTCCCCTTGCTTGCTTAGATTGTCACCATTTTCCCTTTGGAATAAAATTCTTGGTTTTCAAAATAAAGTAACAAATCTTTGGATGTCTCCACGCTGTCGTTACCGATATTGCGTCACTGAAATATGTATATCCGGTCCCAGATTTTGTGAGACAGAATATTAAAAAACTCGTACATTTGGAAAATAAAACTAAAAGCTGTGCTAGCAGTGAGAGACCGTGAATATTCATACGTATAATAACAAATAGTTTTTCAGGTGCGCGGGCGCAAGTAGAGCGTGAAAACCCAGTATGAACATTCTGAGTGCGCATGACATGATAAATAACGAACATTTTGTAAATCTGCGAGAAACGCAACCGCGAATTTTTTAATGTATAATGGGTTTGCACTTGGCCTTCATTTCACCTGGTTAATATAACGATAAGACCTTGGATGGTGCGCGTGCGCACCCAGAACCCTCAACCTAATGAGGCGCTGGCTCTGCTACCTTTCATACCGGGACACAACCGTGCTATTAACACTGCTATTTGGCGGCAGACTGGTAACTTAGTAGTAGCCAGCCAGGCGGACATAAAATGCCTTACCACCAACAAATCGAGTGCCGCCACTGGGCAGCGAACCAACATTTAACCATTAGGCCACGGAGGCGGTTTTAACAACACAGACAGACTGACATTTATTATCATGTGTATAAAACCAGTTTACCCTATATAGTCTGAACCTAATGAGAAGGATCTTAATCTTGCAAAGTGTTGTAAATGTTAATGGAAAGAGTTGGGCAGCAGCTTCTGTTTTCAATTCAATTCAAATAGTCTTTATTGCACACACACACAAAACATAAAAGAACATAAAAGGTACAATTAAGGCGGCCTTATCGCTAAATAAAATCGATCTCTTCCAGGCAACCTTGGGGCAGAAGAATCGTGTGTTTTAATATCAACACCTTACTGCGATCACCAATCCGCTTCCCAAATGTACCATATCATGGAAAACCTCATTAAATGTGACGCTTATCTTATGGTATGTATGTATGGTACTTGTAGGTTTGGTTTGTGCCAACCACAGATTCATCGTTTCCGGTAGTAACGGAAGCTAACATCCCCATCATTATCTTGCGACGGTATTTACGCCAGGAAGTCTAATTAGGTACAACAAACAAGCAGTTGTATTATAAGAATAATGGCACCTGCTGACCCACAGAATTGCTGTCGATAAATCATACTCGACTTCGAGGAAGGCAGAAACAATAATAGTTTTAAAAAAACAATACGCACGCTTCCATCCAACGGCCTTCTACTCGTATCATTAGACGAGATTAAGAGGGTATGCTGGTTTCAAAGCGCCCATACAAACGTAGTCCAGTCATATTTTGAGTATTAAGCTATGAAAATCTATGAAATTTTCAAGACACAATCTAGAAACAAATATCTGTGTCAGCGAGTCGGTGAGTCAGATTTTCGTTTAAATATATACTTACAGAGTTACAGCAGGGCGTCAAAGAATTGTATTTTACGGTAATAAAAAGCCCCAACTTAGAACCTGATTTACAAGAGTATGAATCAATTTAGAACAATTTGGAAAAACCACCGACATCTGAAATTTTATTAGTATACTGTATTTAAAAAATGGTTACATAATATACTGTATCCTTCAAATGATCCCTGGACTACGAAACATCCAAATAACGGGTGGATAACTTCGCGAAGTGTATGCTGTCTCACCGTACGCGCACGGGTAGGATAGGGCTCGGATAGGGACAGCTACAAAACAATCCAAATTTGAACGCAGCCACGTGGTCTAACCAACATAGCCTCTTAAGGTCGTGCGGCACGTCGTAATACACTGACATAAAAATATTATGTATTATGAAAAGTTAAAGATTTTAGCTACGTTTTGAAGTACCCACAGTAGAACAAAAACATCTCATCAAAGGTTATAGCGACGATATGAACGCAGGCGCAGCGCAGGCGACCAACGACGCTTATTTACGAGTAGGTGATAATGTGTTTCGTTCAAAACCTGCGTAAATAAATAGACAATACTTCGTTGCGTTGTTGTAGAAGGTACACACGCTATTGTACGCAGCAGATACTTATCATAAAACTCCTTGAACAAGGCTTCCGTGACTCATTCAAGTCGCAGTTGTTTTATTGTTATGCATAGCTTGTTTTTACCTCGATTACAAGCATGTTTATTAATGCGAAGTACCAGTTTTATTATAATAAAAGCTGCAATATTAAACCACCTAGTTGTTTACTTATTTTTATAATATTAGAATTTGTTTCATCCAATAACTATGTTTATTTATTTTATACTATTAATGCTTTAATACGCTAACATTTTGTTTAGCCCTGTTCTAGACCAAAGTGTCTCATGGTTGGAAAGAGAACAGTGGACCAGGTCTATGGACGCTGCTCCTGATAAACAACATAAAAGATAAGAATTATTGAAAAAATACCTTTGTAACAATTATTGTAAACACATAGGTATCATAATTTGTTTTTAGCGTCAGGGCGACCGAGCTTTGCTCGGAGTTTCGGGCAAAAAGTACAATTTTCTTTTTAATTTGGCTTAAAAACAAAGAACTTGAATAAATACAAAACAACAAAATAATCAAAAACTTAGTTTCCGACCGGGATTCGAACGCGGACACCTGTGATTTGGCCGCTTGACCACGATGCTTATGCGCATGAAATTAGCGACCATATTTTTCATCGAATAATACGAAATAAAACCGCCAGAAAATTGAAAAACACGCGTTTTCCCAGACATAAGACTAATCTACATTGATTTTTAGCCCCAAATACCAAATTTCTGCGTAATCGTTAGAGCCGTTTCCAAAATCTACGGTATACATGTATGTATAGATAAATATGCAATAATTTCTCGGTTAAATGTAATAGATTAATAACACAATGTATTGTGTCACGAATTTCTGATAAAATGTCAAGTTTTCACAATAAGCACGTTTGAAATAAATATTAAATACTTAAAGGTATTTAAAACATTGCGATAATGCTTTCGTAACGTGGTACATTTCACTACTGAACCACCATAATGAATCAATCACTCTGCTGATTATTCACGATGTAATTATGGTTGGTGCAATGTCATGCTCGGGGCGCTTGTCGTTGCCACGGGACCTGTGCTCGCGCATCCGCCACGCAGGGCCCTGATCATCCCCTTCTACAATACCTTTACTTATATTATTCCACCATTTCACTTTCTTATTCATCATGTACTCATGATGAATGGATGATGAGTGGAATTTCTTGTGGTGTTTTGAGATTTTGAATAAAAAAATATTTTTGTGCAGTTAATTGATTTCTGATGTAGATTAACGCTAATAATAATGTATTTAAGCTTGCTTTGTGACTTAAATATATATATATATATATAGTAAGCAAGCGAGATGGGCGCGCGCGGCCTCGTCGCACACGCACCTGCGCAAGAGTTCGTGTCATCACTCCACCTGCCACCGCCGCGCCGACCTTGAACCTTTACTTCAGAGGTTAGTATCGGTTCACTCCGCTTCTCCAGCCATGTGTGACAGCTTATTCTCATGGGAATTTTGTGGGGCGACGTGAAAGTCGACTTGTAAACCATCGTTATTAAACTGTTACCCATACTAATTATTATAAACGAAAAGTGATTTTGTTGTCCTACCTTTTTCGTAGCAACCGAGAGGCACAATGACAACATTTTTTGTGTAGGGATAGTTGGAGAGCTGGAAAAAGATCTAGGCTACTTTTTTATCCTGATCGAGCAAGTAGTTCCCGTGGGATAACGCTAGTTTGAACATCAACCTGTTATCCCGCGGTGTCGTAAGGTGAATACAGGAAGATGGGCAGCAGAATCTACTTGTTTAATAATAGGTAGGTAACGTTCTTGACTGATAATAACCTACATGTTACTGTGATCACTCAGGGGGCCCGGAATGTAGAAAACCATTGTTTTTCTAATGAATAATCATTTTCAACCGACTTCAAAGAAGGTGGAAGTTCTCAATTCGACTGTACGTTTTTTTTTGTATGTATGTTACGCGATAACTCCGCCAATTGTTAACCGATTTTGATGATTCTGTTTTTGTTTGGTAGAGAATTTTTTTAAAGTGGTTCCATATAATTTTTTTAAATTGATTAATCGCTGTTTGAGAAAATCAACAAAAAACAGATATGTACCCAGATAATTCTACGTCTAAGGGTGAATGTTTTTAAGACAATTGAAGTATGTACCAACCAGACCACGGAAATGGTGGTTATAGGCCCCCATCATTGAATTACTCCCCCATTTATTTATTTTATAAAATGTTAATTGTTAAATTACAATATAATTAATTACCTGAATTCACGACCGACAGAAAACTGTTAGCTCTATTTTAATTATAATTAAAATTCTTTATCTAATAGTAATCCTATAAAACTTAGAACCATGACGTTGTCGGTGTCAAAACAAATATTTCTACTCTCGAGTGACGCTTTTGTAAAGCATATACGCATTCAACAGAAGTAAAATAAAAAGCCAGTTCAATTTAAAAATTGACTATTTTCATCACAATAAACAATATTAATAAATACAAAAATATGACACACAGGGGTAAGCCACCAGCTGTGGTGAGAGGCCATTTCATATTCATACGAGATCCTAAATATCTCATTTACTGGGCGACGTTTGTCTTGACTTTACGCTGTCAAAATATGTGGAAATGTCGATATAAGGACTATGTTACTGTCGCGGGAAAATCCAGTAGAAAATCATCGACACGTGGTGGGCCGAGGTACAGATGACAAAAAACATGAGATCAAAAGAAAAATAAGGACAAGCTCGAGTCGGGCTGGCGCACCGAGGGTTCCGTACAGTATATGAATGATTAACATACTAAAATCATTAATAATAGTCAAGGGGAATAAGCACCGAAGTGTTATAACGAAAATGTCCGCTTGTGGAACAAAATTTACTTGAATAAATCCACCTAAGCCAATACATCCAACTATATCACGACACGACTACTGCTTACGGTCGCAATATTTTTTTTAATGAGATGTAACTATAAATTTACTGTTTTTGAACTTCCCCGTTTATTTAGACATTAGGTGACAATTCAGGTGAGCTATAAGACACTGCTTTTTGACAAATTTCATTATTCTGGACAACTGGGAGTACACTGCAGGTGTCAAAGTATGCGGCCGTATCTTTTGATTGCGTTGACGAAAAGTTTTTTCACAGCTCCAAGGGATTGCAGACTTGAGTATTTGCTATTAATTTCAACATGATACCCTCAACACTTTCTTGAGAAAAAGAGTCTTTAAGACTGACAACGAAGTGGTTCTATAAGGTTTTTTTTTCATGTTGAGGTATGGAACCCTAAAACTAGAATGTTTTGAATTATATAAAATTCATGTAAAATGTTATCCTATCGCCTGTGAATAATTGTCCTACGACGGCAATGTCACGTAAATTTGAAATAGCATGTTTGGTGAGTGCCAGTCGCTGCTTTGTGTAGAGAGCGAAACCCCTTGTTTTAATTGTGTAAATGTCAGAGATTTTACAGCAATGTACGTATTTCCCCTGATGGTATGTTTACTATTGAATGGGATGCATAAGAAATACTCCAGTGAATAGTTAAGTTGGTTTGTATGTACCACTGAATTTATTCGAACCGTAAAAATGTTATATTTTGAACTGTAATTTAAAAAAAAACACTTGTTCAGGAAATAAACTTCATTTTTTCATCGTTAAAATAGCCAATTTTCTTGTTTCTGAGGCACATAAACAATTCAACGCCCAATAAATACGTAGCTTGGACATTTCTTTCGAGGCAAACCTAGTTTGTTGTAAATCTGTGTGATTATTATATATTTAACAAATTAATATTCCCATAACGTGTAGCTACTTCGTATATTTATATTTGAAAGGCATTATTAATTGTACAAGGGAATAAGTTATTTCGCTAGGAATTTCATGTAGAAAAGTGTTATGGAAAGCTGTGCAAGACCATATCTTCCCTATATTCCATAAAAATATGCATTTAATTTGATATCAGACTAAATATTGACGAATGCTATTTGGACAGGTTGGCGGCTTGCTTCTTTGCTTTCACTAATTCAACTAACTCCTTGTATCTTTTCATGCAGTCTTTTTTTGTACGGTTTGGTATACAATCAGATATCTTGTCCCATCTTTCTGGAGTGCTAACTGGGAACGTTTTAATGGCTTGCTCTAACAATTCCTGCTCCGTTTTAGTCCAAGCTCTATCTTCTTTCATGGCTTCTTTCTCTGGTTTGACTTCTCCATTTATTTTCGGCTTGCTCGTTCCATTAACTAGCTTAGTACCAGAATCACTTTTTGAGATTCCGCTCTCATCGATATGGTTTAAACCTTTCTTCTTTTCTTTTTCGAATGTGTCAAACGCCTCTTCATTAGCCGCTTTCTTCAGACTGCTCTTGGAGAAATCAGAGCTTTGCAAGTCCTTGGCTTTGTTTAGAACTTCTTTAGCTGTGAACCGCTTCTCGTCAGAGAACATACAGTGCTGGTTTAAAAAGTTTGAAACAACTTCCCACCGTTGATTCGTACCGGCCGGAAATAAATTAACAGCTTTAATTAGCATCTGTGTCATTTCTACAGTCCATTCTATGGGTGCTTTCAATGAGCTGTCTTTTTTAACCTTTTGCTCTTCGACCTTCTTTGTTTCAAACATGGCTTTTCGTTCCTCTTCAAGCTTGTCATCCGTATCTTTTACTGTTTTAACAAATGCTTGTCTGCCGTTCGCTTCCAATGCCTTCATGAAGTCCTGCAATTCTTGTACTTTCATTAACTCACATAGTTTCTCCAGCGATGCCATGTGTGCCACAGTCTCATCATCACTCTCAGCATAGTAATTGTTGGCCTTGCACAAGTCGCGAAGAGCTTTGCGTTCTTTACGTAGATTCTTTTTCTGTTGTTCTCGTTCAGCTCGTGCTGCTTCAATGCGAGCCCTCTCTGCTTCGTCTGCCTTCTGCTTCGCAAGCTGGGCCTCCTTCATGAGTCGTTCTTCTTCAGCTTTCTTAGCTTGAACGGCATCCTGGAACAGATTAGGAAATACAGTTTAGAACATGTCATAAAAGTATTTTAATTAATTTTACTATGGACTTGCATATAACATGGTATTTAAACATGTCTCGGAAATAGGAAAATAGGCTTTGATCAAAGATTTTGCAATGTTAAATTTTTTTAAAAACATTAAATAAAAATCTTATTTATTCAATAATTGTCAAATTACAAAAATAGTTGAAAGCACACACATAAATTGGATAGAATATATTTTTATTTGCATGAATAGAATAAATAAAGGTGTGTGCAAATCAGTGTGGATTTATATAAACTGCATCAAAATCATTCTGCTACTTCCTGAACTTTACAAACTGGTCTGGAAATTTCCTCCACTACAAGATTATATTTAAACTGTATCCACTAGCAGAAATAATACTATAGACAGCAACACACAACTTTGTTTACTTGATACAAACAGTTTTGTAGCAATAAAATTGTGATATAGCCAATCCAATATTGATATTGATCACTGAGACAGGTTATAAAAGCAACGGACCTCAGTAATAAAGCATAAGTTTTTATCACTTTGCTAGATCACAGTCAGAGACCAAAGGGAACGCAGATAAAGTGACACATCTATTAAAGGTAGAACAAGAGAGAGTGACACATATAAATAGTAACTATAACAAACTTTTTCACAATGTTGATATAATATGTACTTTAAATTAGTGTTGCAACAGAACTCTGCTTCCGCTTCCGCAACTGCAGAAGTTCCGCATTTTTTTCACTTCCGTTTCTGCTTCTGGTTCCGCAAACTTTATAACAGAACTCTGAACGGAAGCGGGGAGAAAGCGATGAAAAAAGACTACCTCTTCATGAGGATCCCCTTATGTGGTGGAATGGAAATGCGCACAAATACCCCCATATTTTGCCAATAGTTCGCCAATACTTATCAGCTCCCCCCACCAGTGTAGGCAGCGAGCAGTTATTTAGCGGAGCTGGTTTAATATATGAAGAACCTCGAAATAGGCTGAAAGGTGAAAAAGCGGCCAAGTTACTCTTTATTAAGTATAACTTGCCGCTGTTTAATTTTGACTACTAAAATACAAATTTAATAAAAAAAGTTTTAAATGTACAATTGTGCTTTTTTTCATAATGTTAACGCTTCCGTTTCCGTTAAGATTTACTTTTGACATCTGTTTCCGTTTCTGCTTCCGTTATGCCAGTTCCGTTGCATCACTACTTTAAATGTATCCTCATTCAAGAAAAACGTCGGCAAAGTATTAATACAAGTGATCGTTCCCTATAATATTTTAATAAGTATAATTTAGGCATTACTTTTTATTGTTATTTAATATAATTGATTATTGTCTTAAGCTCAATTGTAATAGAATTATATAGGTAAAATATGGAGCTATAGGTCTATTTATTTAAGTATGGTATGTAATATTAGTATAAGATTCTTTGTTTCTTTTATAAATAAATAATTGCAGATTAATGGAAGGACAAACTCAAACTTCAAGAAAGTCTTCAGTCAACTTCAAACTGGAGAAGAGATCTAAAAGACAGATATCAATGGAAGTCTGCAGAAATCTTTGCCAATAGGCACACAGAACTCAAGAGATAATATTTTTTTTTAAATGAAAAGAAAATAAATAGCACATAAATTAGCACAAGAGGTTTAGGATAAAATAACTATTGCAACTGAATATGGAACTGTTATAGAACCATTCTGCTATATATGTGACTGAGATCTCACATCATTTTATGTACTGAAAACAAACAGTTACATCTAGACTTGTAATGTAATTAGTAGAAGCTGCAGGGGTAGCATGAGATGTCAAACTACTAAGAAATTTAACACCTTTCACTCTTATCCATATCATGCTACTCCTGCTCGTAATATAAATAGTAAAATGTGGTAATTGACTTTTACATACCAATTTAGCCCTTTTTGCAGCCAACTTCTTATCCTTGTCCTCTTGCTTGAATTTAAGGATCCTGGGATCATGAGAGTATGCAAGGTCAACTAGACTTCTAACTCTAGCCATTTCTTCCTTCTTCAATTTAGCACGAGCTGCTTTATTCTGCTTCTCTATCCATCTCCTCTCTTCTCTATCCGCCCCACGCTCTTTCTCCTCTTCATCAAGGTATGAGAACTCCCTCCATGAATCAAACTCATACCAAAATGCATAGAATCGTTCAACATCCTCACGGCTACTCTTCTCGTCTCCCAAGAGTGGTACATTTCTTTTCTCCGACCACCGAGCATTAATTTCGAACAGTTTTGTGAAAGCTTTGTAAAAACCATCCTTTTTGATCTCAGCTACAGTCGGAACATTGTCATCTACAGTGTGGTCAACAGAATCGTAAGATCTTCGCTTGACCGGAGTCCCCAGGATCTCGTAAGCCTTTGTGATGCAGGTAAAGTAGTCGTCATCACTCCGAATCTCCTCACCTTGAGCTTTACGCTTGTCAGGATGATGTTTTAACACTTTCTGGCGGTAAGCGCGCTTAATATCATCATCGGTCGCTTTGTAGCGCAAGTTCTTCATACCTAACACAGCATAATGGTCCTGGGACTTCCACTCCTTAGGGTCCAAGCTCCGCAGATACTCCACGTCATCATCGAAGGTCACCTCTTCAGCCTTCTCCTTGGAATTCGATATGTCGAGCGAGGCATCCTCGCCATGACATTTGATCTTGTAATATCGAAGGAAAGCCGCCCCCGCACATTCTACTTTCCTTTTGACGAACAGCTGCGGTATAGACACCACGCGACTATTGTTGCTACAATCGCCTTCGGTCATTTTATAATTATTTTATCTACAAAAATATGGAGTGAATACGAACATAACCTCTAAAAGGTAAACACCTTGAAGTAGAGAAGGAAAGCTAAATTTCTTTAATTTTTATTTACACTTCCAAATTCTATATTCAAAACTACAATAAATAAACAATATTAATTAATGATACGGCACACGTATCATAATTTATCCGAAATTATAAAACGCGATGCGAATTCCGACATTGTTCGGATCAAAGAGGATGTTGAACGAATGAATTGAATGAAATCAGTTTGGCAGTGTTGCTGATAGAAAATAATAAATTTGAACTTTTATATTACACCACCACTTTTCTAATTTAGCAATATTATTGATACTCCTTTTTTGACAACTATGCATGCTTACCAACATAATAAACAAAGTCAGCTGATCTGTCAAACTTAAACCAAGTTGAATCTAATAAAACGAAAACACCAGTTAAAACATTTCATTTTATTTTAGTTTCTCGTCGCAAACAACTCTGATTAATAAATTATGTTCGACGATTTAGACACGCTATTTAAACCTATAGTTCTTGTAACGGGTTTTGGGCCTTTTGCCAATCACCCGGTGAATGCGAGTTGGGAAGCCGTTAAACTCATAAACAAAGAAGAAATAGAGAGAAAACACAATGTAGAACTGGTCTTGCTAGAGATCCCAGTGACCTACGAGAATGTGGACGAGTTCGTGCCCGCGTTGTGGGAAACACATACGCCGAAGGTAAAATTTTTTAAATACAAAACTTGAGTAAGATTGAGAATAATTCGATGTCAGGCAAACATATTTCACTTGTAATTAGAGTAGCCAGACTGACAAAGCCTCTTGAAACACATCTGCTAAAAGTAAGACTAGCAGAAGGAATTAACAAAGCGTAATCAAATAGTAACATAAGATAACAGTTGTTTCCTGATGTTTTTCACAAAGACACTCCTTTTTTTTAACGAAGAGGATTCTTCAAAATATACCTGACTCCTTAGGGGAAGAGTCGGGTTATCTGAGATTCTTACCCACTAAACCCCTCTGGTGTCCGTTGTCTGTGCATATCAGGGAGACTAAAGACACTCCTAATGAGGTCCTAAGCTAGACAACTTGCTAATTTTTTGTTTAATAATTGATTACTATAAAAAAAATTCTATCTTGCCGTCAGTTTATCTTGCATTTCATTCATTTAGTGTCTTTCTATTAGAAATGGAGCAAGAGATATAATAACACAACAGAGCTTTACAAAACAGAATCTAAACTGAATAATGTTGACAATTTCCAGCTAATGATCCATGTGGGTGTGTCGAGTGTAGCAGACAGGTTCACGTTGGAGTGCCAGGCGCATCGTAAGGGCTACCAGCGCATGGATTACTTCGAGAAGTGTCCAGCCAACAACACATGCCCAGCAGAGGGTGCCATCCGCATACAGACCAAACTCAACGTGGAGAGGATTTGTCAGGAGTTCAATGATGGCAATGCTATAGAGAAGACCAGAGCTGTTGCTTCTAAGGATGCAGGCAGGTGAGGGCTTACACGGTATATTTGGCTTGTTCATCTCAAATAAACATGTTTGTATGTTATTTGTATACAACAAATAGTTGTTTACGAAATAATCATTCAGTAGTGTTTTACTTGCATGCAAGTGTATAATAAAATGCTAGTATTTGTATTTATTATTCTTAGAATTTCATTCTATTGTTATTTGTATTCCACTGATTTCTACTCAATCATTGACAATGGTAATTTATTTAAACTGTAGTAACATATTTATCTGACATTGCACTGTGATAAATGCTAATGCAGGCTCTTTATCATTTGTGATGTCAATAACATAGCCCTGCAATGATGTTTCTATTTTTCTGTCATCAGAAATAATCAGAATTATAAAGCTCATGGTCTATACGTATAACACGGAACTATGTACGTGTTACATGTAGGTACATGTGGAGAACTGGCAGCCTCATTATACCTTTTTGATACATATTGTCTTTGATAGTTTTTGGATTTTTTGGTTTTGTTGTGTGTTTATGTCAGTTTTGGAATAAAGGTTTGGAGTAAAGTCTTGTCTGAAGATAAAAAGTTGGTTTTTATTTCGTCTTCGAGACTTCCACCACCGGTTACAGTCCACCAGTCCACTCGTCGGTCACAGTACATATATGTACATATTATAATGATTTTCAATTTCCGACATTATAATCCTATCCTACCTTTTGATAAGCCAGCATTATGCTAAAACAAATTTACTATGCAACTTTTAATGAGCTCCTTAAGTTTCTGGGTGATATAGCATGCTTTCCATACAGTACATGGCGTTATCGTAACTTACCATCACGGGAGATAAAGGCCAAGTCTAAACCCATTATACAATAAAATGTTTCCTAAAGAAGTAGCCATGTTGGATTTTAAATGACGTCATTTAACCTATATAAACTCGCGGAAGAACGCGATGGTTCATAAACTCTCTTTGTTGTCAGATACCTCTGCGAGTACATCTATTACACATCGCTGAGCATAGACAACGCGCGCACCCTGTTTGTACACGTGCCCGACGTGGCGGTGTATCCGTCCCAGCTCGCTGCCCGCGGACTAGAGAAGATCCTAGACTTGTGCATGAACCAGATTCAGACAACCGACGATGACGTCAAGGGCAATGGCCTCACACACAAGATGGCGACCGCTAACCTAACTGACACTAACGAAGTTTAGTAATATAAATTCATAATTTAATTGAAATCAAAATGAAAATTCCATTTACAGATAGGTGTTACGTGTTGTAAATCATTATTGTTGTTACAGAATATTTAAATTTAGTTTTTAAGAGTACATACATTTTAATATTTTATGTGTAATTATTGTGTTCAATAATGATTGCTGTCTATCGATATCTGCTTTAAATCACTACGTGATATCTGGTTAGGCCCCGCAGCGTCCTATGACGCAAGGATGCAAAGAAGATGATGATATAATATACTATGTAATAGCAAAGACATACCTATCATCCCAATAATTGTTACATGGGTCTTAGTCAGGCGCCTCATTGATTTATGGGTGGTGCCCAAAGAAGAATACTCACACTAGGTAGTGCGCACGCTTCCGTCCTTATCGTCACATAGATAAAATGCGAGACATTTCGGGAATAAAGCTAAAAGTTTTTAAATTTTTATTATAATACAAGTTTGAAATATTTTTTAAAAATACAGCTTTATTCTGATTTACTAGCAGACTTAGAATCAATGAGATTTTGTCATTAAAGAGCACAATCGACAAATAAAACGCACAGGTAACGTATAAACACAAGTTTATTGTTCTAATCCTCTTCCTCATCGTTGCCGCCGCCGCCGCCCTGCCCCTTGCGCAGGTTCTTCCTCTTGACGCGCCCCGGACGACCGCCACCGAACGGTGACTTCAGAGAGAAGTCGATGTGCTTGCCGCTGTCCAGACGAACGATGAACGACGGGATGTTCACCACCTGCTTACGGACACTGAAATACATAAGTATGAGGATTACTCGAGGGCCCTGTTACATGTCTAAATTGGTCACCAGGCAGGTGAAAATGAAAAGATCATACCGTAGGATCTTATCAATTTTAAATAATTACAAGCAGGATGTGGACCTGACTCCTAGGTGTCTGGCCAATAGATATACTTTGATTTCTTCTCAATATATGTATGAATATTCCATCTAGTTACATCAAGTGATTGCCAAGATCAAATAATTCAAAAAAAAGGCAAAAGAAGTCTTTGTATACCATAGATTACCTGATATAGCTCAATAAGAGCATAATACATTTCTAGACATTGAATCCAACAGTGTTGAAATTCAAGTGGTCTTTATGAACATGGTTCATTCTTCAGCATTGTACCGCACTGGCACACTCGGCACGCTCACCTGCGGTTGGGGCAATGGTCAAATTGCATATTTGTTTAATATGTACTAGGGAAAGATCTTTGTCTTTGTGATTTATTCAGTTACGATAGTAAATGTTGAAAGTTTTTTCAAGTAAACTTTTTTTTAAAGTAAATTCTTAAAACTGAATTGTAAAAAGTGAATTTGAGTACATATCTTGAGATATAATTTCACATCACAGCAATATAGTTTCTAGTCTAACCTAAAATGTACATTCAAAATCATGATAAAACTAATGTCCATTTATTTTCACCTTGACAAGGAGGTAGTCCAACAGTTGACTGTGACCTTCACAGATGAATTGTGACATTATTCATCAACATTCAGTGGTAAAGTAAAGAATAGCCTACCGGATATGCCTCTGTCGGATCAGGATGCGGGCATGGTGAATAGACTTGGCGAGACCAGCCTTGAAGACCTGAGTCTGCAGCCTGCGCTCCAAGAAGTCCTCAATCTTGAGGCCGAGCACATAATCTAGCTTCATTTCCTTCTCATCGAGCACACCGATCCTCACCAATCGTCGGAGCAGGGCATTGCCTGTAAAAATCATTGTTTCAATTAAAATTGGGGGTTTAACATCTTGGCTATGTAAGCAGTTGGTATTGTCAGATATTTTAGTGGTATTCTACAGTGTTCTGTCAGACAAGAGGTTGCCAATCAGGTTCATCATTTTAGTTGCAATACATGATTTTTCTGCAGCTTCTATGAGTTTTCTCTAACACATTTCCTAAAACTAATTGCCCTTAGGTGTAAATATACTTCTCATCAGAAAAACTGAAACACCTTGCAAGTTTTCTAAGGATTATGAAAAAAACCTATGAAAATTTAATTTGAAAAGCACATTAAGATCTGAAAGCTTCATATTATTCACTATTAAACGACATTAGATGTATATTTCAAAATATACACATTTTTCTGATAATACTTACAAAACAAACATGCAAGGTTTTTCAATTTTTCTGATGAGAAGTATATTAATAGGATGACATGAGTTCTAGACGGTCAGCTAATATCTGAACACACAAAGTAATCATAAGACACTGATCTTGACTAGTTTAAAATCTTAAAAATAGAGCATTTGTCATGTCAAGAGTGAAAAGTTTTAGCCCAAAAATTAATATTGGAAACTTGACCATGTGGGAGCCCAACCATGTGCTCTTTTTCTAAGTTAGCTGACTAAGCTAGCTAGCTAATTTGAAGGGTAGGTATTAATAATCCTACAGAATAGGGACCACTCAATTAGATAATTCTTAACCTCAATATTTTCACCCAAACACAAAATATTAATGTTAATTTTGCAAGTCCCGCCTTAAGTTCATATCCCCTTTTGTGTTACCACCCAATGAACGCCAATGCTATGTTCAGGATGTGAGTACTAACCTTCAAACAATCTTTTGGGATCCTTCTCCTCGAGCGTCAGAAGTTCTCGAGCTGCCTTGCGGATGCGAGCCAATGTGTACTTGACACGCCACACTTCACGCTTGTTCCGCAGACCGTACTCGCCGATGATCTTCAACTCCTGGTCGAGGCGGGCCTTCTCGAACGGACGGCGAGGCGTCACGTACGTCTTAGAAAACACCGAGGGCACTCGGTTGTTCACCATCTTGACGAGCTATTAACCGTTCATTTAGATTTTATTTAACACGATGAAATCTTGAAGCTACTATTTAAAAAGCAAAGTCGATGCGTCCCTCCGTTTAATATACCCAAATCGTGTTTTAAGGAGGGTTTGTCGCCACGAACTAGCGCAAACGGAAAAATCTAAGACCCTAAAGGAGAAAATAGGTTTTAGATTCCCGTTTGGGAATAAGTCCGTGGCCATGCTTTAGCCTTCTGTGTCCACTCAAAACGAAATTTGATAGTCTCGTCTTGATCTACTCTGAGGCATTGAAAGAAAATAGCCAAACAAAACATGATGCGCTATGAAATAACGTTTGTAGGTTATGTTCGTAAAATCTATTTCAATCACAGTAATATAACTATATTTACCAAATATATTGAGGCAAATATCAAAAAGGGGACACTCCAAAACCTTTTTCACTAATATTTCATGACAAACAGCAATTTTATACTAGAATTAACTAAAATATTCACCTCGTTCCGTATCTACTAGCGATGAGCGTTGAATGAACGAACTAGTTAATTCAACCGTTGACGTAGAATCAACGATTCAACGGTCTACAGTTGAACGATGGACTAGTTGAATTCGTAGACGGCTAAACAAAAAGTCCGTGTCGACGCGCAACGCAACGAGACGACACGTTAACACGGTCGGATTACTTAAATTCAACCGTTGACGTAGAATCAACGATTCAACGGTCTACAGTTGAACGATGGACTAGTTGAATTCGTAGACGGCTAAACAAAAAGCCCGTGTCGACGCGCAACGCGACGAGACGACACGTTAACACGGTCGGATTACTTAAATTCGTACAGTCGTTTGCTATCCACTCAATAACGTCGTAAATGGCTCGACTTCTAACCTAATTTGAACTTTAAAATCCAGAATCAGTAAGTCGAAATTTTAATGCGCGATTTAGAGGGAGTTAGACCTATTACACTTAAGTTGATTCTAGTCGAAGGATGGCAATAGGATAATTTCGCGAGCACAAATGAAACAGCGTGCTGGACTGGCTGAGAGAAACCGGTTTATTTGAGTAGATGCGCGCCGTGATAGTTGTCCCGCGAATTTCATATTTATGTAGCGGGAATAAGAGTTTTAACATGAAATTTTCATGTCACAAAGTATAATTTATAATTTGTTTACTTTCTTTTGTTTTGATATTTTCAGTAGTGGGTTTTTTTAAATTTTAAATATCATATTGTAACGAATTATGTGCAAGACTAGAAATTAATTTTGGTAGAGTTCATAGTTCTAAAATTATATTCGTAACCAGGATTAGTATTGTGTTAATTATTATTATTAAATGTAAATAATGATAGAATTTGAAATACATAATTTAATATTAATTAACTGTTTTGTAAATAAAACTGTAAAATACTGCAAAATACGTGCAGTAAAAGAAAATGTAGGATGAATTAATAATAAATAAAAATGTTTATTTGTAAGCCTTAAAGCAATCAATAATTAAAAAACAAAAACCTATCTTAAAATTTACTCGTTGAAACGCATAGTGCGCAGTACACCGCGTCGCGTGTCGACGGCATTTCAACTATCCACACCGTCTAATCTACTTAGACCGTCGCGTCGTCGTCGCGAAGACTACAGTTGACGCATCAACTAGTCGAAGAATTTAACTAGTTGATCGACTAGTTGACGAACGGAAATTAACGGTCTAGTTTCGTCCACGACAAAATCGTCAACGACCCATCGCTAGTATCTACGGCTCGCCGAAAACAGCCGAAAAGAGACAGCCGTCATGAAACGTCAGCCAACTGTCAAAAAGAAAGAATGAAAAGATTTTTATTTTTATTAGAAGCATTGGCAAAGTTACCATCAGCTTAAATATTTTACAAAACAGACTTATAATGTGTACATTTTATCGATTCTTTTGACGATTCTTGACGAGAATTTCAAAGGTCAGCCTTGGTTTCAACAATTCGAAAGAATCCATATGATAGATCACGTCGAAACCCTCACAATTTTGCGTAATTGATACTATAACATTGCTATAACATCTTCCGTGACACTTTTTTCACTATGTCACACCATTATAACACAAAAACCCACATAACAGTATTATTAACGAATTACTAAAATTGCAATGAACCACAGTTAGATACTAGTTACTACGTAACAATCACTGATCTTTAAGAGGGTATGCTGTTGTCAAAGCGCCCATACAAACGTAGTCCAGTCATATTTTGAGTATTAAGCTATGAAAATCTATGAAATTTTCAAGACACAAGTTACAGGGCGTCAAAGTATTGTATTTTTCGGTAATAAAAAGCCCCAACTTTGAACCTGATTTACAAGAGTATGAATCAATTTAGAACAATTTGGAAAAACCACCGACATCTGAAATTTCATTAGTATACTGTATTAAAAAATGGTTACTTAATATACTGTATCCTTCAAATGATCCCTGGACTACGAAACATCCAAATAACGGGTGGATAACATCGCGTAATGTATGCTGTCTCACCGTACGCGCTCGGGTAGAATAGGGCTCGGAGAGGGACAGCTACAAAACAATGCAACCTTGAAACCGACCACGTGGTCTTACCAACATAGCCTCGCGCCAAGAATCCGAACCATAGATACAGCCCACGAAAGTTGTCCTGCAAATTTCATACTTATATGTATAGCGGAAATAAAAGTTTTGACATTAGACTTTCATATAACATTATTTTGATTTGAGGTAATATTAGTCTGTGCCATACCATCTTTGTAGGGAACTCCGACCCAGAGGTCGAAATACAATATTTGTTGGCTTAGTACAACCTAATTTGGTATAAACCTGCGTTTGTAAGTCCTACTTTTGCACACAAAACCCTTTGAATGAAAAAAGAAGACTGCTTTTTTTATCACCTATTTATCGATTTCTACCTTGTTACTGCACACATCACAATCGTTATTTGTACATTGTACTGTTTATATTTTTAAAATAAAATTGCATCATCATTCAGCTGATAAAGTCCATAGCTGGATCCAAGCAATTGTTTGATGATATAAAATAATTATAAAACACGTTTAAGACTAAAGAAAAATTAAGTTACCTCAGTTTGTTACGTCATAAAAAGCTAACTAAAGAAAATTGCCAGTTAGAGTGTACAAAAGGGGGCGTTGAATCCCGCCTCAGCGTCCCCTTTCGTGCACCCCAACCCTATTATGATAAGTGTACTTTAAATTGTTAATAAAAAATTAATAATAATATACATTTTGATTTATTCGGAAATAAAAAGAGCACATATTTTACAAATTGGAAAATAACATAATTAACAATTAGAATTTCTTATACTTCAAGAAATTCTTATATTTTTTAGGATTTAATCCATAAGCTTTCAATCTTTCATCAGACAGCTTGTTTAATGGATTTTCCGTATTACTGCCTTTGTTTTTGTTTTGATTAAACTTTTCCTTGGCTTTGAACTTAGTTTTGAAGTTATTTTTGTTTTTCTTTACACTCTTTGTAAAAGCTTTCCCATTTTGACTTTTATTGTGGTGAAATTGACCTTTATTTTTTCTGTTAACATCTTGGTTAGATAAATCAGCACTTTGACTAGGTTCTTGATTGTCTACAGTTTCCACAATAAACCCATCATGTGTGGCCTTCTTTTTATTCCCTTCTTTCTTAACTGCTTCTCCATTAAATCGGGTTTCATGTTCTTTCTTATTCTTCTTTTTCTTACTTTCTCTTTTGACTATAATTTGTTCTTTTTTGACTTTAACATTACTCTCAACTATGCCATTGGATATTTCAGAGAATTCCCATATATTTGGATTCACATTGTTTTCTTTTTTATGTTTCTTCTTCTTTATATTAAGCGATTCAGTACTTTCATTTACGTTTAGAATATCGGCACTTTCTTCCTTATGTAGCTTGTTGGGTGTATCAGAGCTTTCACTTGCATTCAAATCATCACCACTTTCTTTTTTATCTTTTTTTTTCTTTTTCTTAGGAATATCATTGATTTCTGCATCATCCAATAGATTATTGCGATCGTTATTGTCTGTGATGCTCGCTTTATTTTCCTGGACACTTTCATTAGTTTGATTAGCATCTTCTGCCCTTTCTTTATCCTCTTTCTTTCGTTTCTTTTTCTTCTTCTTTTTTGTAGCTTCTTCAACTGGTACGACTATTTCTGGTTCTCTGTAAGAAAAAGATTATTCGATGATAAAGTATGAATGTCGACACCATGTTGAATATCAAACACGGTAGCAGTACTGACTCTGGCAGGTCTTGGAATAGACTGGGCAGGAGCCTCCGCTTGAGGCGAGGGTCGGAGCCCTTCTGTCGGTAGTTTCGCACGTCGTTCAGCTCGGCCTCCGCCCCGCGGTGCTTCACCACTCTCTTTAGCGGCACCCACTGCGTCAGCTCACGGTCGTCCGCAAGCAGGATCTAAAACGTCACAAATTAACACATTTAAAAAAATCTGGCCATGACCGGATTTCCTACACGAAATACTTCAACTCGTTACACATTTAGATATAGTCGAGCAAACAGACAGTCTTTAGATATTCTTAGGTACAGTCGGTCAACCGGAAGAACGGCTTGGTTCCACTGCTACTTAGTTAACACACAATTTTTCACGAAGCGTTTCGCATTCATGTATTGTGAGCACCTCTAAGGATTCGAATTTCTTGCCGGCTTCTCCGCTCCCCGATTACAACTTCAAATTTTCCAGGCAAACGTGTACCATGCCCGATCAAATCATCACTAACATTGCAGGTAAACGAGAGCTTATCTATTGTAAGAATAAATTATAGTTTAAAAAACTAAAGGTATGTTTCTGTCACTAACTACTTACATTCCTTCATCATCAGACCCTTATTACCAAGTGTTCTATCTACGTACGTACCTCTTCAATCGTGAGTCCGTAGTCGTTGGGCACGACCTCTCGGTACTTGAACCTGGTGGGGAGGTCCCCCGCGATGATGTCCTCACAGTCCATCTTGTAGTACTCCTCCATGTGCTCGCTGTAGGTTCGGTCGTTCGTTGGCACGAACGTTGGCTTCTCGTCGGCCAACAGTTGGGCCAGCTTGGACTTGCGCTTGCGATTCCGGCGCTTTTTGTTCAAGTTGCTCTGGATCTGTTGCTGGAGGGTAGCGCGGGCTGCGTGAGGGTTGTAGTCGGCGTCCATCTACAATTGAAATCATTGACAGTGTTATTACATATTGTTTTATGCACCGAAAGGGAATTGTTCGTATGATTATTACGGTCATTCGATCATAAATATAGATAGATAAATGACAATTTCTGTTGCCATAATCTAAAAATCGGATTGTAATGTCGCCAAATGAGTATCATTATCGTACCACTTATTAGGTAACCAAAATTTTCATGTTTACATATTATTTTTCGATTATTGTTCAAATCGCCATCTAGGGACCATTAGCTGGTTTTTAGCAACATTTTAAGGTAATTACTTATCAAAGCTAGCTATTCTACTTTAAAAGATCGTGGCAACAGAAATTTAGTATGGAAGCATTCTGAGCAGAACCCCGTTAATGCCTAAAAATAAATTAAATATGCTTTATGGGTTTGCAGTTGTTCTTCATGATGGTAAGTGACGGTAAGGCTGGATAAACTGAGTGTTCTCTGCTCTGATACCTTTCATACCAGAATACAACAGGGAGCATATATTGTATGGCACCAAAAATTTATAATAAGTTGCCGATGTATCTAAAAAACGCAGACTTTTCAAAAGCAAACTGCGAAGAATATTATCAGAATTTTTATTACATAATTTCAGATTTTCTTAATGAAAAATCATTAGTTTGACATTTATATTGTTTTATCGTACTATTATTTTGACACTTGAATTGTATATTGTAATATTTTGACATTTTGTATTGTATAACATCTCTATTCTACATCTTACTGTAATTCACCTATTTCTACAAATAAAGTACTTTGAATTTGGCTATTTGGCGGTTTGGTTTGGTTTGGCGGCAAACTTAAGTAACATGGTGTTAGCCAGCCACGCCGACATCATCGGCCCTACCACCAACCAAACCACTGGGAATCAAACGATTCAAAGTCTGTTGAAAATCTGCAGTCTTACCTCTGTCTGCGTGTAAAGTGTACCCATGCAATAATTGCTGTTACCCAAGCGAGCGAAGTCGCGCGCATAAGCCAGTAGTACAAACGCCATGGTTTTACTCACATTGAAGTTCTCGTCTTCGCAGTGTGTCGCGTCTGCGTCGAGCTCGGCGCCCCCTGCACCATCGCCGACCTCATATTTATCCCAGTTCTCTGTAATGTATACCGTGAGAGATTTGTACACATGTACATTTCATTTCGTGAAATATTACACGTCTGTTGGCCACATCATGATGTGCCTTACAATTATTTCAATGAATAGAAATCGTGTCTTGATATGTTCTACTAAATGCACGCCTGGCGGCTACTTCATGCTATGGCCAAACATGAATAATCATATATGAGTAAATAGTTATATTATCCACAGCCAGAGGCGCTGATAGCGCTTAGTTTATGCGATTCATTATGGCGGCGACGGTAAACAATTTAAAGACGAATGTCATCATCAACAGCCTATATACTACTCCCCACTGGAGGGGCTCAGGCTTACTCTCCTACAGAGAGTGTATATGCCATAGTCCACCACGCGGGCCCAGTGCGGATTGGCGGACTTCACATGCCTGTTCAAGACATGCAGGTTTCCTCACGATGTTTTCCTTCACCGTTAAGCAATCGGATAATGTACTTGAATTGAAAAACAACTCATAGGTACACGGCTGGATTCAAACCCGGTACCCTCAGATTGAGAGTCCGCGCCTTATCCATTGCGCCACCGACGCTTGCGACTATTGAATAATAAAGCACAATTCAAGAAGGTGCAACAAAATGTCGTTACGATTGGATAATTCATGTTTTTTTTACATTAATCTGGCCAAACGTGGATTTACAAATCATGAATCTTTGACAGTCCAGCGATATGGCCAGTGCTGGTTGGGCACATCATGAAATGCCACCATTTCATGAAACGATCGGTTACTTTATGATGCGGGAAATTCTATGATCAGCCGCTGTAAGCTGTTGACATAATAGATTCATTAATATATATAGCAACATACTGCGACCAGAGAACGACTGTATAGAATTTCATCCTCATTACGTGCGCAGATGTACAACAAGCGATGCGATCACCTACCTATCTCCAGCTCCTCGTCTAGCTCGGGGAACTCTGGCTTGGTCTCGTCTACCTCTCCGTAGTACTGCTCGTCGAAGAGTGCGCGCATGCGACGGTCGTGGGCCTCGGGGTCCCAGTCACCCTCCACGTCACTCTCCTGACACATATAATACATATATTAGCTAAAAAATAATAATCATCAATAGCCCTATTTATAGTGACCACCCGGGAATGGAACACGCAGCTTTTTGGTTACTACCCCACCGAAGCAGACGCTACACCTAAGGATGCTCGAGGGCCTGATTGATGCATCACCTCGAAAGCCAGCTCCTGGTTCCCAGTGACCTGCTTGATGCGCTGTATCTTGTCCTGTATCTCGCGCATCTTGAGCGCCTTGAGCCGCGCTATCTCCTCCATCTTACGCAGCTTGTCTCTCTCCTTGCGCGCGCGCACCTCCGCGCGGCGCTCCGAGCGGCGAGTGTCCGACGGACGCACCGCACCCACCGTGCGCGGGAAACGCTTGATCTGAACACATCACCACAAAACATTATTTAATGTACACAGAACATAATAGCAAGATACAAAAACAGATTAAAATATGGACAAAAGGAACAGCTAATTTCTGTAACTTGTCTGAAATCGCAAAGAGAGAATGGCTTTTACGCCCCCAATTTTTAAAATGCGAAAGTGAGTTTATCCTACTTTTACGACGTAACGGAGTTAGAATGACTTGATTATTGGTTGAAAGGATGGGAAAGGATATAGGTTACGGTAGTTGCATGTAAAAGCTACTACATAGTCTGGATTAGAGCTGTATACATCTACAAGCTAACGAGGCACTGACTCTGCTTACTTTCATACTGGAACACAACAGTGCTATTAAGACTGCTGTTCGTCAGCAAACTTAGGTAAAATGATGGTAGCTAGCCATGCGGACTTAGGAAATGCCCTACCCCCAACCAAGCCGAGTACCGCTGGGTGCTCGCAAATCGCATTGTTGCTGGCTGAATGTGTAAAACTTTGTAATGTTAGTGTGACGTCACTCACGAACTCTTGGTCCGGCTCCTCGAAGCGGAAGTTGTACGCCCTCTCGAAGTGTCCCTGCTCCTCGACGCGTCGGGCGTCCTCCTCTAACTCCTCGTCATCACGGAGCTGGCCGGCGGACCCCACCTCCGCCCCACCATCCAGGTATCTGCACAAGGGCCAAGGTTAAAACAAGCTCACAATCTATCATGGACAACCTTAGATACATCTCTGGTGGGGATGGACACTTAGTGACCTTAGATCATTAAAAAGCAGTTCATGATGTACAGGTTTATAGTAATTTACCATCAGGTCGATTCCAGAAGCAAAAACAAGTCTAATGAGAGTTACGTCAACCATATTGGGAATCGAACTGAGGACCGACGGATTGTGATCCCAAGTTTGAAGCCACTAGACATGCACATGGTTATTTTTTACCTTTTATTCAAGATGTAGTCCCTGAGGAAAGCTTCGTTCTCATTCAAGGCAGGATCAGACCAGAGCGCTCGGAGAGGTGCCAGGTCGTCCGCTACAGGCTCGTCCACATTCTCCGCCTTGCCGGTCAGGTAGTCTTTCAGTACACCTTCCTAAGGATACATACATTTAAAACACATTTACAATTGTAAACTTTTTATGTGGTTTCTTTACCATGATTTATGTCTATTATGGTTTAGACTGGCAATGTTATACAATATTTTCAAAAAAAAGGTGTTAAAAGGGTCTATGTAGATGTTAATCTTTTTTGGGTGTCCTTTTGGAACAACTATATCTTAAGCAGCAAATAGTTTTGTGTAAATTGTCCTTTTATCGAGCAATGGAACGAGCTATGCTCGGAATTTCTCTACGTGATAAGGTCCGGAATGAGGAAATCCGTAGACGAACGAAGGTCACCGACATAGCTCGACGAGTCAGTGAGCTGAAGTGGCAATGGGCAGGCCACATCGCTCGAAGAACCGATAACCGGTGGGGAGTAAAGGTTCTCGAGTGGCGACCACGTACCGGGAAACGTCTACCAGGCCGTCCCCTTACTAGATGGACCGACGACCTGGTTAGAGTCGCGGGGAGTCGCTGGATGCAGGTGGCTCGGGACCGGTCGATGTGGCGTACCATGAGGGAGGCCTATGTCCAGCAGTGGACGTTTCCCGGCTGATGATGATGATGATGATGTCCTTTTAGATCTAACAAAAATTAGGGATGATGAAGTCAAGTTGATCTAATTTAGTATAAACCTGTCTGTAAATCTATCTTGTTTTCCCACATGTAAACCACTGAATGAATAAACAAGACAGCAACATTTTTATAAGTGTACATTGATTTCAAGCTCGTTGCTACACAATCTACCAAAAATATAGATATTTTTCTGTGTGGCAAAATATGATTTTTGTTTTAGGGACATAACATCATTACAACTTCCCTGACAATACACTACCTTCGTTTTCTTCTTTCTTGGGTCAGTACCCTTGGTGTCAGATGTGCCTGCTTCATTGGTGATCTCAGCTTTCTTCTCAACCTTGAATATGTTGCCATCATTTTCATCATCATCATCACTGTCATCAAAAGTCAGGCTTTTTGTGTTTGGTTTCTCTTCTACAATAAAATATATTCATATTTACTTCACACTGTATACTGTAACAGCAAATAGTATGAGTAGATCTTGTATTGTAAAATTCTCCTATGATTTTTAACTATTAAAACTCTACTGAATAATTCAATAAGGCTCCATATTAAGTATTCAATGTTTTCTTTTAATCTAAAAGCTATTAATTTTCCAATAAATAAAATGAAAATATTCTACAGAAAACAAAATGATTATATTTTACATATATTACATACATATAGAAAGACACTTTACAATAATGAATTAAAAATATTATATCATATCAATATATCGGTCAAATTGCACATTATGTGTCATGAGTCGTTTACCTAACATTGTTCTTTCTCAAGTACATAATTTTACGATAGTAAAGACCTCACCTTCAGTTTTCTCTTCCTTTTCTTCAAAGAATTTATAATTTGAGTCATAAATCCTAGGATCCTTGCTCTTCAGCAGAGCGAGGGTCTTGAGGAACTGTGTCTCCATCTCCTCAGATTCGTCTGGAGGCTCATCACTCTCGTCTTCACTGTCGGAAGACTCTGATGCATCAGAACCAAGTGCTTTGGTGCCATACTTTTGTTCCACTGCAATAATCATTAGTATTGAAGTGTAAAATTTTCATAGAAAGTCTCTATACATTATGCAGGATTTAAATACATTTTTAATACAAACTTTATATTATTTAGACATGTGCAATAAATGTACAAGAAAATATATTTACAAAACACAAAATATACAGAAAATTATAACAACAGCTTATTATAATAAGTTTTTTGTTGACACAAAATATACAGAAAATTATAACAACAGATTATTATAATAAGTTTTTTGTTGACTACTTTATTATTAAATCAATATCAGATGTAGTAAATAGTATCTATCAAGACAAATCGAGCCCCACGATAGGTTTATCATCAATAGATATAGAGTTCTTAGGACCGCCTTCCATACAGCATTCAACCAGCTCAATAGTGGTAAAAAGGCATTGTCATCAGAACTGAACCAACATGCAAAAATTCAACTCCATTGGATAAGAGGAATTGGTTGTACGTCAGCTTACAAGATTTGACAGAAACATTCATACAAAAATTGCAAGTTAAATAGATGCGTGTTAATATCTGGTAAAATAAAATAAAACATCTGGTCACTGTGGTTCTTCTTGTCTCTCTACCCCTGTCCTAACCCCAAAGGCAGCACATAACGCTCTTCTGTCCTTTCCAGGTTAGGGTGACTTACATTTGTGAATTTCTTCTTTTCCTCGCCATACATCATATTTCTTTGCATACTCATTTTCCGTTTTGATTTCAACTTCTTCGTCAGATTCCTCTTCATCGAATAATTTCTTTTTCGACATGTTTGCAGTCCGCAAACTAAATTTTATACTATTTTATTTTTCTCAAATATTCGCATTTCGCACATGTATTACTGACTGACAGTGACACTAGTGTTGCTTAATAATAGTAAAGTATCGATAGTCTATCTACACTTTGGTGATCTAGAAAACTGGAGATAATATTGATAGGTTTATCCATGTAATCGATACTATCAACAGCACAGAATGAGTGATACTATTCATCAACCACGATAGGATTGATACACAGATGTCTACCGCCAAGCAGTAGTTAATAGCACTGTTTTGTTCTTGTATGAAAGGTAGCAGAGCCAGTATCTCAATAGCTTGAAGCTTCTGTGGAGCACTTTCTTTTTTCTATGATTATTCAAAGCGTTCCGGGAATTGGCTTATAGTTGCTTTTTTACGTGAGTTGCGAGTACGCTCACAATACACTCACATCACATTCACTGGAACTATTAGCGCCAAATAGCAACACACTGTATATATTGTTACTATAGTTTTCGAGATAAACTATCGATAGCGAAACAATCGAATTCGTAGCAACACTAACTGACACGACTGCCGGTCGACGGCTCCTGACACTTATACTTCGTTGCAAGCATGTTAAGTCTCTAAAGCAATAAAGAATTAAAAAACTTGAACTCGACAAATTGAAACTGTGCACAATGAATAAATTTATGTTCTATATTATGAAAAGTTCAAGTTATATTAAAACTAGAATATAATTAATTTTGATATAATTGATATATTTTTGATGAAAACTTTTATTATTGAAATGGAACGTTTTCAATTTTTATTGCCATTTTAAAATGTTGCCTACAAATGGGTGATTATTTCATTCAAATTCATTCATATTTATTAGATACATAAAAGCTTAACATAAAAATTTTCGTAATCTGATTTTCAGATGTTATAAAATGGGTTAATTGTTTATTTAAAGCATTATAAAAACAATTGACAACCGTGTCGGCATTTTAGGAGCATATAATCGGCATTTTCTATTTTTCTAAGTTGAGGCAACACTGACAACCTGACAACCAGAGTTGGATTTCGTACTATAATTATAGTATTTGTACTACAATTTCATGACGTGTACTATATACTATCGCAAAGGTAGGATTGTACGCAAAAATACTATAATTTCTTAATAATAGTTATACCTGTACCTACATTTTATTTTATTACCACTCTAAGAAATTTTTTAACGTATGGCAACATTATGTATGGGTATTCCCCTTATAATGTTCACTGAATGACATTCTGCGTGATTCTACACTTCATTCATTCATTGGGCCGGTCACTCTGACAGAAAGAGATGAATATTCGTAGTTTGTGTATAAGTGGGACAAAGATAGAGAGATACTTTGAGCCTTTGCTTTGAGCAAACTTTGAGCGACTTTTCCGCAAGCATATCAAAGTGAATAGTTGAGCTGTTCATCTGACTGTGAAACATTTGAAGTGTTTTCTTTCTTTGTTAGTTGCAATTCTTTTTCATAATAATAAAAACATGAGTGAAAGCGACGACGATACAAATGCTGCTGGCCCTTCCACGCCAAAAAAGAGGCGAATCGTTAGGGGCGATTTGGTGGTGAAAGAAAAACATAGGCAACAGAAATATAGAGCTGACTGGGAAAAAGAACCAAAGTTCAGTAAATGGCTAACTAATGATCCTCAAGATGATTTTAAAGCACGATGCAAGGTATGTAATACTTCTATGATTGCTGAAAAGCATGTTTTATCAAAGCATTCTGAAGGACAAAAACATTTAAAAAATTTGAAATCGATCCGTGCTGCAAAACCAGTCACTTCCTTTTTTCCGTCTTCCTCAACATCTCAGGAAAATAACACGATCAAATTGGCAAAAATTGCTGAAGTTAAGATGGCTGCCTATTTTGCTGAACATAACATAGCTTTTAATTCTGCTGATCACCTCGGTAAACTTTTAAAAGAATGCTTTCCTGATTCCAAAATCTTAAAAGAAACAAACATTACTCGCAAAAAGACTGCAAAGATTATTTACAAAGGCGTTGGTCCAGGACATAAAGCAGAGTTGGCTGAAAAATTGAAAACATCAAAGTTCAGTATAATGACTGACGAATCCACCGATATATCTACCTCTAAAGCATCATGTGTCGTAGTGAGATTTTTCAACGATATCTCCGGCCGAATAGAAAGCAAATTTTGGAACCTTCACGAAATTTTCAGTGACGATGACCCTAGCGCCGTAAATGAAGGAGCGACGGCTGAAAACATTTATAAGAAATTAAAGAAATCCATAATGGATTATGGAATTCCTTTAAAAAATGTCGTCGGTTTTGGTTCTGACGGCTGTAATGTAATGATGGGAAGCGCAAATTCAGTTGCCAGCAGATTCAAAGAAGATTGCCCTGGAATTATTATTATGAAGTGCATTTGCCATTCTGCCCATCTATGTGCTAGTGCAGCGTGTCAAAAACTACCGAATAGGTGTGAACAGCTGGCACGAAACATATTTAGTTTCATTCACAACAGCTCGAAACGATCAGCGGCGCTGAAACAATTTCAAGAATTCTTAGATCTGAAGCCACAAAAAATGTTACATCCATCGCAAACAAGATGGTTGTCACTACAGCAAGTAGTAGCACGCGTTTTAAGCAATTGGGATGCTTTGAAATTGTATTTTACTGATATGGCATTGTCTGAACGATCTCTCTCGGGGCAGTCTATACTCGAGTTGCTTTGGGATCCATATATCAAATTATATTATGAATTTCTGACCTGGGTGCTACCAAAATTTACAATATTTAACAAATACTTTCAGTCCGCTGAGGTTGTGGTTACAGAGCTGGATGCTAAAGTAAAAGAAATGTACAAAGACTTTTTATTTTGTTTTATGGATCGAGGGCATGTCAACCAAACTGATCTATCGAAAATCAATCCAGAAGACAAAACGAAACACTTGAATGATGAACTCCTTTATCTAGGAATAAGCGTAGCTACAAAAATCAACACACCTGAAATAAAGGCAGACATGAACAGGCGAAAAGAATTTCTGAGTAGATGTAAAGATTTTCTTGTAGAATCTACTTTGCAAATTAAAAAAAGATGGGATTTCGGTAATGAAGCGTTAATTTGCATTTCCTTGTTAAGTCCCAAAAATGCCCTTAGTCAACGTATGCGAGAAAGAACACCTAGTATTCTTCCAATCGCCTCCAACTTCCCCAGAGTAATAGACTTACAAGATTTACAAACACTACAAGTTTTGGATGATCAGTGGCGCATGCTGCCACTGGCTGAGATTGACGAAGACTTAAAGGAGGAAAAAAGACCTGACGTATTCTGGGCAAAACTCAGTAAATGGTCTGACATTTCTGAAAGCCAGCCGTTTAAAGAGATCAGCAGATTTGCGCTTGACTGCCTTGTCTTGCCTCACGCAAACGCCGATTGCGAACGAGTTTTCAGCAAAGTGAATTTAACAAAGACCAGAATACGCAACAAATTAGCAACCCAGTCCATCGATGCCCTACTACTTACTTGTGATGCCGTAAAAGAGAGCAAATCAAAAAATTGCACAGATTTTGCACCGTCTGACGACATGTTACGTCGCATCGTTGCCAAGGACGATGTACCCAATATTGAAGAATTGGCTAACATTGAGGTTATTTTACCTTCATAGTAATGTTAATTATGCCTTTTGTCGATTTATTTAATAAAAATGCAACGTCCAAATATGTTTTTTATTTAAATCTACACCTAAAAAAAAGGCTTCTGTAATTTTTGGCAAGGTACTATCTTTTTTAGCAAAATACTATATTTTTGACGTCCATAGACAATAATTTTTTGAGAGCCTGATTCCAACCCTGCTGACAACCTAACCTTGTTTTCCGGTGTATTTTGGTTGTTTAGTTTAGCATTAAAACAAATTGTTGTAATTACTGTGAAGTATAAATGTCTGTGTATTGGAAATCACATCACAAATAACATAAATCATGACCACAAACCCGAGAAAAGGCACCGACCCGGCGCCTCTCGAAGAAAGCGATCAGCTTACGATAAGGCCCTTGTAATAAAATTTATAATAGCTTATTTAGGTCAAATTATGAGTATAATTTGCGTTAAATTACAGTACATCTTTATTACAGAGGAGCTGGGCAAGAAGTAGGAAGATCATGTATCATGTTGGAGTTCAAGGGGAAAAAGATCATGGTAGGTAACACATGGACTTAAATCTAGATTAGTTACATGTTTTCACTAAATGATACTCATGTATTTATTTTTCGTTGTATCTATTTTAATAATTTAGGACCATAGAAGTATAATGTTTAGGACATTCTCTCTCTTGGGACTTCCAAAAATCTCATATCACAAACAAAAAAATATCAATTTTCAATTAAAAATTTGATTGAATTGAATTTGATTTCAATTAAAAATAATGTGACATCGATTTTAACAGTCTAAATCGCTTAGTTCTAAAAATGCCTCGTCCAATGCAGGGTCTAAGCCACATCAAAATGGATTGCTTAATTTTTGTCCTCTATTTTGTGTGTATTTCAAATTATTTTGAATGAATGCTGTGAAGAACTGAGGATGTGTGAAATATATAACATTTAATAAGCTATTTGTTAAAGCAAAGAGTTTCTGAACAACTTGAAGCAAATCTGTTACATTAACTGCTTGCCTGACTTATAATAATAAATGTATAAACATTCAAAAGAGATAGTCTTTATTAATTTATATGTGCATTGTGTTCTAGCTGGACTGTGGGATTCATCCCGGCCTGTCTGGTATGGATGCACTTCCCTTTGTGGACCTAATTGAAGCTGATGAAGTGGACTTGTTGCTAATTTCACAGTGAGTATCCAAAATGTGAAATGTAACAAATCGTTACTGTAGTACGAGGGAAGAGTGATAAGTCTGGTAAAAAATAAACAAGGAATTAAAAAATTGTAAAAGTTATTATTTATTTTTCGACATAGTCTCCCCCTAGCTCAATACACTTCATCCAACGTTTCTCCAGCTTTTCGATCCCTTCAATATAATGAGACTTTGGTAACCCTTCAAAATAGGCATTGGTTTCGTGCATGATATCTTCATTGGAGCTAAATCTTTTCCCACCCAGCCATTTTTTCAAATTCGGAAACAGAAAATAGTCGCAGGGGGCTAAATCTGGTGAATATGGTGGGTGAGAAAGCAACTCGTAGCGTAACTCATGGAATTTGGCCATGGCAACTGCGCAGGTGTGCACTCGTGCATTGTCTTGGTGAAAAAGGAATTAATATTACTAACTTACTAATATTATAAGTGTGATTTTGTACAATTTACAAAATATGTCTTTATAAATTATAGCCTATATGTTATTCTGATGTATAAGCTATATTATTGTAAAGTTTCATTCAAATCCATTCAGTAGTTTTTCCGTGAAAGCGTCAGAAACATCCAAACATCTAAACATCCAAACTTTCACACTTATAATATTAGTAGGATTTTAATGTGCCTTAGATGTCAACTATGTGCATGTGTAGATCTGTTCTACCATCCTACACTTTTCTGTGTCCTCTGCAGTGTGTCCAGCAATAATTACTGTAGAATGTTGTCTCCAGTTTTCACCTGGACCACAGTGGAGCCCTGCCCTGGTTCCTCACCAAGACGTCCTTCAAGGGGCGCGTGTTCATGACGCACGCCACCAAGGCCATCTACAGGTGGCTCGTGTCAGACTATATCAAAGTTAGGTGAGTTCCTCGTCTGAGCACATTGATGCAAATGAAAAAATGTAAGATGTTTATTTATCACAATTTCTTTAGATTTAAATTTCTTTTCTTTTATACCATAGTACTATATTAATTCTGTGTTTATACATCAAATATATATATTTTATGATTTCTAGGATTTTGACAATATTCTTCTCTTATAGTGTAGGTTGATATCTATGACAACAAACCAGTCAAAGTTCTTGAGCCTCCAGTATCTACTACCTGTCGTAGATAGTAACTGGTAACAATGATGTAACGTGGTTTCTCAGACAATGAAGTGATTCAGCCTACAATAGCATAACCAAACTCTCTTAGGACATTCAGAAGTCAATCAAGTACGGTAAGCTCTGGACTATTCAGGCTGACAGTGTAATAATAATATACATGTTTACCAGCAACATTTCAACGGAGCAGATGCTGTACACAGAGTCTGACCTGGAGAACTCTATGGACCGCATTGAGACCATCAACTTCCACGAGGAGAAGGACGTGCGGGGGGTGAGGTTCTGGGCGTACAACGCGGGCCACGTGCTCGGGGCGGCCATGTTCATGATAGAGATCGCTGGAGTCAAGGTACGCACACAACACACATAAACGCCATCAGATCCATCCACCATCTACATATCGAGCAAGTGTCTGGGAGCACATCCTCTCCCGCGTCCTTGGACTTATTCCGTCAGAGGAATCGTTTCATCACATTTTTGAATTGTAAACTTCATTTTGTAATAACGTAAGCATTGTTACTTCAGGTTCTATACACGGGGGACTTCTCCCGCCAGGAGGACCGCCACCTGATGGCCGCTGAGATCCCCACCGTGCATCCCGACGTGCTCATCACTGTAAGTAGCTACACACACGTTGCAGTACAGACTATACCTATCACTACATTTGTATGCAGTGTCCGGGGTGTGAATGTGTGGTGTCTTGTGTGCGCAGGAGTCCACGTACGGCACCCACATCCACGAGAAGCGCGAGGAGCGCGAGAGCAGGTTCACGACGCTGGTGAGCGACATTGTGATGCGCGGGGGGAGGTGCCTCATACCGGTGTTCGCGCTGGGGCGGGCGCAGGAGCTGCTCCTCATATTGGGTGAGGGTATATCTGTATCTCTCTCTCTCTCTGTCTGTCTCGGGGTAGTTCAAACCTTGCCAGCAAAATTAACAAATGTACCAAACACAACTCACAGATTTACGGTGGGAGGCGAGGTAACCTGAGACAACGACAATGTTCATATCATTGTAACAGAAAGGGACAACATGATAGACATTAACGCGTGTGTCTTAAAAATTAAAATAAGAACATTTATTATTATTAACCGCCTGCGTAACTTAATGGCTAAATTTTGTACTAACAATCCAGATGTCCCAGGTTCTATTCCCAGTAGAGGAACCTATCGGTACTCGGTTTGGTTTTTGGTAGGGCATTTTCTAACCGCTTAGTTAGCTACCACCATGTTACCTAAGTCTGATGCCAAACAGCAGTGGTAATAGCACTGTTGTGTTCCGGTATAAAAGGTAGCGCCTCATTAGCTTGAGGCTTCTGGGTCGCGCCCTTACCATCCATCGGGCTTATCGTCACTTACCACCAAAATATGTATCCACCTCATTCACTGTTGCTTGTTCCTATGAAGGAAATGTCAATTAAAGGTGAATGTGACATGGCTTCAAAGTGAATACATATTTTTGTACTCGAATGTACCATGTTCGATGCAAATAAACCTCACCAAGACCTCGGTTCGTCAATGTATGAACGATATATAATTGATTGATTGGTGTGTCACTAGATGAGTACTGGTCCCTTCACCCTGAGCTCCAGGACATCCCCATATACTACGCGTCCTCTCTCGCCAAGAAGTGCATGGCCGTCTACCAGACGTACGTCAACGCCATGAACGACCGCATCCGCAGGCAGATCGCTGTCAACAACCCGTTCATATTCAGGCACATCTCCAACCTAAAGGTAACAATGAACACGCATATTTAACTAGATTTTTCATCTCTCCTGTTCTGAAAGCACGATCTAAGCAACGGGTTGAAAATGATATTTCCCTTCCCTGGGGAAGCAAAGATTTTTTTTAAATTTGTTACGTTCAGACTTGGATTATAACGTATGTATGCGGTATGAGGCCTTCCCCAGACCATATACAGTATAATTTCCTTGGATACGCTTGAATTTTACTATTATTATTACTATTAATTATCACTAATTCTTTTTAAACGTACATTTTATTTTGACAGATATTATCTTTTACATTCCTCACAGTCGAAATGAAAAGTACTCGTCAGTACCACAGATCACTATATGTGGTTAGTACGTAAGTCGATCTGTACGTGAACTGTATTTAACAAAATAAATAAAAACAATAAAAAATGACACCTTTATTAAATCATGTTAAAAGTAGGAATCAATCTTTAATAGCATTCATCTCGCCAATAGCAAACACATCAATCTCCGGTTTGACCTTGTCGTAGAGGTGCGGGAATGCGCCTTGTGCGTGGTACTTCCTCCTGACCGCCTCGTACAAAGACAGGTCAAACATGATCTCGAACTCCTCGCGGCTCATGAATATGTCCGCGTACAGGAACGAATACCCGCCGACATCGCGGGTGAACTCTTCCATTTTACGCATAGCGGCGACAGGGTTGTACGGCTTGTTGTCTTTAACCTTTCCTGGCACGCCGTACACACCCAAGTCATTGTACATCGCGTAGTTAGTGCCCGGCACTAAATACTTGGGCGCTGGTCTCTTCAACTGGCCCGACGATGGACCGTGGTCGATAATTCTGCACGGATAAACCAGCAACGGAAACTTCTCGAACAGTTTACTGGCCACTTCTATTTGCTTCTCCAATTCGGCGATCGGTAGAACTATGTCTTGGAACACTTGCTTGGTGAATGTGTATGCGCGGATCCCAGGCGTGGTGGAGAACTTTAGGAAGGCAGGTTTAGGCGGTAACAGCCACCCGAACAATAGCCTGAATATAGGATTGTTACCGAACGAGATCATGTCTTCCACCACCCAAAATATAGCTCTGTTGTGCCTCAGCAAGTAGTCCCTCAGCGGGATCAGCTCCACTGACTCTCCTTTCTTCAGGAACGATTCGACGTGCTTGTAGAACCACGTCTTGTACCACGCGGAGCAATGGTTGACGGTTATTTTGGGGTCGTAATCGGAGTAATCACCGACCATAATGACGGCTTCGTCCTTGCTGAAGATAGTTCCTTCGATGTAGTCCGGGAAGACCTCGGGCTCTCTTTCGTAAGCTCCGGATAGCTTTCGAATCATGTCGCAGTATTTCTTCTGTCCTCTGACTGGGACGTACTTTATCTTGATGTAGGGTTTGATCTTGACGATTCTCAATGTGAGCGCGACTAGGAAGCCGAGGCTGCCGTGTGACCAGGGCAGCGCTCGGTGCAGGTCCGAGTGTTGGTTGTCGGCGGTGGCGGTCACCAAGCTCCCGTCTCCAAGCACCACCTCGTAGCTCACTATGTTCTCGTGGTAGAGACCAACCTTGTGCGAATGCGTCGACATACCAGTGCCCAAGGCCAGACCTGCGAACATTCCAGAGATATACATTGTATCAATCACCAGCTAGTCTGATAATAACGGCTACCAACTAACTAATGATGAAATCATCCATGTAAAGACGGCCATTGTGGAAGTCTGATGCCCTCCATTTGATTCACTTTCTAGTTTCTACTGGGGCAGGGTCATCGATTTACTAACTTTTGGACATTTACTGTTTGTTGCTTCGTGTGGTTGTCGTCAAAGGCGACTAAGGGAAAACATTTAAGAAGGAGATCACTATCCGCCTGCAAAGCTTAGTGTTTGTGAGTGTTCAACGATGATCAAGTGTGAAGCATACCTCCCAAAGTTGCGTCATCTAGTTCAATAGTGACAGCGAGGGAATACCCCCTGGGTATGAGGTAGTCGGTGATGTCTCGGATGGTGGCCATGGGCTCGACGCGCACAGTCATGTCGACCTGGTCGAGCTGCAGGATGTCGTGTAGGGGCACGGGCACGCGGTGGTGGAGGTGCTTCTCGAAGAACGTGGTTGACAGGGAGAGCCAGTTGGGGCGAGACGTGCAGAGCAGGCGACGAGATGACGCAGGCAGCTTGTTCCATGCTTGAACCTGGTTCAGGGAGGGTTGATGGTTTCAGTTAGGACCTCCTAGTGACGAACAATCAAGGAAGGTATCATCAGCCGGGAATCTTTCGCTGCTGCATGGTATGCCGTATTGACCGGTCCGGAGCCACTTGCAACCAGCGACTCCCTGCGACCTTAACAAGGTCGTCGGTACATCTAGTAGGGGGACATCCTGGTACACGTTTCCCGGTACGTGGTCGCCACTCGAGAACTTTACTCCCCACCGGTTATCCATTCTTCGAGCGATGTGGCCTGCCCATTGACACTTCAGCTCACTGACTCGTCGAGTTATATCGGTTCTGACCTTAGTACGTCTACGGACTTCGTCATTCCGGATTTTATCTTGTTTCATTGGTCGTTGAGCTGAGTTCTAATAATGGGTTTGGCCACCATGTCACCTGATGGTAAGTGTATATTTTTGTTGCTGTTTGTCAGCTAATCAGCCGGTACATTCCCATATGGGAGTGGGAGCATGTGTGTTGTGGTCCCGCACGCACCCGTCTCTGTATCTCGCGCACGGCCTCGTCGTGTCGGTGTGGGTCACTGGTGAGCCTGCGTATCCAGGCGCGGAGCCTCAGCACCAGAGTGAAGAGGAAGCTGGCCGGCAGACAGAAGGCGCACACCACCAGCTCGCGGTGAGCCTCCAGCCAGCTGATCAGGCGCGACTTGGCCCACGGGGGGAGCATCTCTAGTCGCAAATAAACAAATTATAATGGAAAATGAGAGCTTGTTCCCATCAAACGGAAGATTAGAAAGACTTGATTTTTTATAGGGATAGTTAAGTGGACGGAAAAGGAAATAGGCTACTTTTATCCCGATCAAGCATGTAGTTCCCGTGGGATACATTCCGAAGTCGACGCGGTCGAAGCCGCGGGCAAATGTTAGCTGTGTGTAGCATTCAGTTGTATAGGTCACAGAAAGAACTAAGCCCGCTTAAGCTGTAATTATAACATTTAATCGTTAACAAATTTAAATCACAACTAATTAATTGAAAAAACAATTGAATAATTTACCAACCTGCTAGAATATAATGGAGTTATTCTACTCGTATTTGGGAGGATATAGACTTGTCTGTGGCCAACCTTTTTGTCGTACATCAATCTACATATATAATATGGTCTGTATTCAATAACACACACATACAAGTATTGAATGAACTCACCACCGCTCTGTGCCTCTAACAGTACATGAATGAATCAGGCAGTAATCTCCGACGTTATCAGTAACACACAGGTGGCCGATAACTCAACTATCCGGAGTTAGCCGCTGTCATATAATAACGCTGACTATTAATCAATTACAAAACATTTCCGTTTTGTAATGAAAGCCTCGTCTTCCCTCAACATAAAGGCTGATATAGTACTGCGATCTTCCACTGGAAATTATCCCACGGAAGCGTTTTACGGGAATGTAGTGTCTTTCTACTTAATGGATACACGCTTAGATTACCAATCAGGAGGTCCTGCGTGGAGGTACCGGTCGGTACTGGGTTTGGTGGTAGGGCATTTTCTTCACCCGCCTGGCTAGCTACCACCATGTTCCGGTATGGAAGGTAGCTTCTGAGTGCGCACGCTTACCATCCAAACGACCTTACCGTCACTTACCATCAGGTGATATGAAGGCCAAGTGCAAACCCATTATACATTAAAAAAGCAAAAAGTTTAGTCAGAACACAAAGTTTTGATTGATTGATTTAGACTTTGATGAATCGAAATGTCGTTAGGCAGAGGAAACAGATATGGCGAACGAGTTATTTTTTTAAACAATTTAAACAATTTATTTTTAGTTTATTAGATGTAAGCTTGTTAGTATTTAGGTATTTAATTTAATAGACAATAATCTTTTATTGAATAAAATGAAATTGAAATTTCAATAACAGTAATATATAATCTGTTTGAACTCTACGCTTGAGTCACAATTTCCGCCGGATTTCAGAATACCTGCCATACAAGACTTTGTTTGTTTATTTTTATTTACAGTCTTATAGACAGTACGTATACAGACAAATATAGAGCACAAGATATAAAGCCTTTACAAATTTTCTCGAATAGTACAGTTAAGTAGAGCTAGTTTTACGAGTGAACAATCAAAGTAAATATAATTAAAGAAAAACATATTATGAAGCGTTATACATTGTAAGTCGTAAGTATGAATGTGTGCCTACTTGATAAATAATGCTATTTACTATTGTGTAAAGTAGAATAGACGATAAATACATACATATATAACTTATAACATAGCTTATAAGAAGATAGAATTTATAGGTTATGTTTCCATTAAATATTTTTTCCCGGGATCGAGTCTCAAGAGTTGACAATGGACGTCGCAAATTCAGTGTAAATAATTCCCACAGTAAATACAGTCCATAATGTATATGAATACTTACTTTTAAAGTAATATTTGTGCGCAACGCCGGTGTATGAATGACAGCTATGACCTTGAAAATCATGTTGATCAATAGAACAGACAAACCAAACAAGAGCGTTGATGGTCTTCAATTTGATTTCTTAACGCCGTAGATATACGTATCGTGTGGCTGCAAATAAAAATTTGCTGTGATCAAGATGTACACGTAACGTAAATACGATATTTTAATTTGCGATTGTTAGAAATTACACAACAATGTTGATTATGAACATTTGTTGTGGTTTATTTGATTATCGTGTTTTCAAAGGGAATTGATAATAACTTTATGGGGTCAACTTCAAATATAAACTTCTCAAAAGAAAATAAAGAGCGCGTACATATCTGATATGAAGCGTCGGTGGCGTAGTGGATAAGGCGCGGACTCTCAATCTGAGGGTACCGGGTTCGAATCCAGCCGTGTATCTATGAGTTGTTTTTCAATTCAAGTACATTATCCGATTGCTTAACGGTGAAGGAAAACATCGTGAGGAAACCTGCATGTCTTAAACAGGCATGTGAAGTCCGCCGATCCGCACTGGTCCCGCGTGGTGGACTATGGCCCATACACTCTCTGTAGGAGAGTAGGCCTGAGCCCCTCCAGTGGGGACATATATAGTCTGTTGATGATGATGACATATCTGATATATTTAATAGCTAAATGTTGTATTGATGAATGAGTAAGAGAAAATAATCCAAACAAGTATTATAAATGCAAAGGAAGTTAGTGACGGAGGGTGTAGAGATAGAAAAGGACATACGCTCTTTTTATCCCGATCGAGCATGCAGTTCTCGTGGGATACTTTCCGACTTCCACGTGGATGAAGTCGCGGGCAAACGCTTTATAAGAGTAAACAATAAAGTAATGTTGAGGAGGAGGCTTGTTAAGGCGAGTCATTTTTAAATTCATCATTTCATATCATTACTGATAACACAATTCAACAGTAATTAGCGCGTTCAAAAAGAACTAGAAACCGACTTCAACTGCCCTAAAAGTATACAGCATTCATCTTCAAAAACAAATTAGTACTTAATGCAAATTTAACACTTATATCGTTTTCTCATGGGTGCCATTGTCAGAACTGGACCGAATTGAAATGGGACCACACGGGAAGCTGCAGCTTTCAAATAAACAAATATACAGATCGGTTCTCCCAGTCGAAAGTAAAAGAGGTAACAAACAGAAAAATACAGCCGATTTGAGAACCTCGTCCTTTTTTGAAGTCGGTTGAAAACATTTTACAGCAATCACCAATTCGCTGGTGAATTTGATGATACAGCATATTCCTTCATGGTCACCTGACAAGTCGATCCATGTGATGTTCATGGTCATCAAGTAACTCTAGTATATAACGTTGGTGTAATGTTCGTGGTGTTATTGTGTTTCAGGGCATCGACCACTTCGAAGACATCGGTCCGTGCGTGATAATGGCGTCCCCCGGCATGATGCAGTCGGGACTGTCCCGCGAGCTGTTCGAGTCATGGTGCACTGACCCCAAGAACGGCGTCATCATCGCAGGTGAGATTAGAGGCACTAGGTTATGTTACACCCCAGACACCGCAATGAAATGTCGTGATATCGATACTTATTCCCATACAACGAACGGGCGACGATCGGGACATCTCATTACATGACCTTATGATGTGTTTATAACATTAGTGCTAGCATAGACGCGGGGAGACGCTGGATGCAAGTGTCTCGGACCGCTCAATGTGTCATACCATGGAGGAAACATATGTCCAGCAGTGGACGTTGTTGATGTTTATGCTTCTGATCGAGCACGATACCATAATACGGCCTAGAGGACACTTATGGCCAGCTGAGATGGAGTACATTTTGTATTAAAATATTAGATTTAGTAGGGACCTTCTGAATGTAATCAAAGGGTATAAGATGTCCAAGGATTAATGCGAGTGTGAAAATGGCGTCGATAAACCAGTAATATAGATACCATGTGATGTATGACGTGCTGCAGGCTACTGCGTGGAGGGCACGCTCGCCAAGACGATCCTGTCCGAGCCGGAGGAGATCACCTCCATGTCGGGGCAGAAGCTCCCGCTCAAGATGTCCGTCGACTACATCTCCTTCTCCGCGCACACCGACTACCAGCAGACCTCAGAGTTCATCAACATACTCAAGCCCCCGCACGTCGTACGTACTCACACACACACACACACACAGCCTAAGTCTAATGTTTTTACTTTTACTAGGCATAATTAGCAAATTATGTCTATATCTAATATCGAGTCGTACCGTAAACTATTGTCGATTTCACAGAAACGTTTTATATTTCCCCAAGAGAATGAAAATATTACGGAGAAGAATAAATATAATGGAACGATCTTTTATTTCGATACGACCAGCCAAGGAGGTTAGTTACCTCGGCTTTGCCTCGGCCCACATTTACACGTTCGTACACGTGCGTTGTGCTCGATAGGTGCTGGTTCACGGGGAGCAGAACGAGATGTCTCGCCTGAAGGCGGCGCTGCAGCGCGAGCACCGAGGACGGATACAGATCCACACGCCCCGCAACACGCAGCTCCTGCCGCTCACCTTCAGAGGGGACAAGACCGCAAAGGTACGTGCGCACACCCTACTTACACCTACCCATACCCGTGATATATGCCTGCGAGGCCAAAAAAAAACATGAAAGGTATCAAACCTAATGCAGCTTTGTCTTTAGTTATATCTATTTATTGTTAAATATAATATTTAATAATCTCAACTGTGTTTAAAGTTGTTGGCGTGTTTTGTTTGTGTGTTTACCTTTTACACATTGATAAATGCTCACATTATAAACTTAGCTGGAACGCAACAAATTAAAATAGGATGGAAATGCCGTTTTCATCCCGCTGCTTAGATTATGAAATGCCAACATTCCAAACAGAGGATGAAAAGTAGATTTTCCGTATGATAACTCCTTGACCCTTCTAGATGAACCGACGATCGGTGCAAGCGGGTCGGCCGGCCATTGTGGTGTACCATGGGGGAGGACTAAGTTCAATAGTGGACGTTTCCCGGCTGGTGATGATGAACACCTTGACCAATTTATTCCCCAGGGTGTTTTGGTCCCTAATTTCGTCAAAATCATTCGAGTAATTTCAGCTATTACGAATTTTGGTATATAGGTAACTAAATACAACAAATGCTATTCTACATCTGTCCAGTTGTGTCGCGGCAGCGGCCGACGAGTGCCAGAACTGAACAACCCTGACTGTTAATGTGATTACGAGTGGTGCGGTATTGTAGGTGATGGGGTCTATGGCGGTGGAGGAGCCCCTGCCAGGCAAGCAGCTGCAGGGTATACTGGTGAAGAGGAACTTCAACTACCACATCCTGGCGCCTTCGGATCTCAACAGTGAGTACGGAAATTGGTTTTTCATTTAAAAAGTTTTCGGCCATTTTTGACAATGTTTACTGTTGCTCGTTTCAGAGTACACGGAGCTGACGCAGTCTGAGGTGACGCAGCGTCAGTCCATCCACTACGCGGGCTCGGCGGCGCTGCTGCGGCACGTGGTGATGCAGCTGGCGGGCACCATAGAGTTCCTGAGTGAGACCAAGTGGCGCGTGTTCCAGTGCGTCGACCTCACCCTCGACAACTCCATGATCATATTAGAGGTATGATAGATACATGCTCAACTTGAAAGAACTAGGCATCAACATCAACGCCGACTACGTCACTCACCTTCGATTTGCCGATGACTTAGTCATGACGGCAGGATCCTTGGAGCATCCTTGACAGCATCCTTGGAGGATCTGAACGCAATGCTCAATGACCTCAACAGAGTTGCCCAACAGGTAGGCTTAGAAATGAACATCAGAAGACGAAAATCATATCAAATGTCCATAGTAGTTGGGAGCACTACCATCCGAGTTGTATAAATGGGTTAGAGCGTTAAACTAGGTAGGTACAACTTCGTCACAGAGGTCAACCAAAGAATCCAGCTGGTCAGAGCATCGTTGGGGAAGTTACAGCATATCTTCTCGTCCAAAATGTCTGTCTAAAGATTTTAATCAGTGCGTGTTGCCAGTGATGACATACGGAACCGAAACGTGGTCCTTTACTGTGGGCAGAATAAACAAGCTCAAAGTCACTCAGCGAGCAATGGAACGAGCTATGCTCGGAATTTCTCTACGTGATCAAATCTGAGATGAGGAAATCCGTGGACTAATTAATGTCACCGACATAGCTCGACGGATCAGTGAGCTGAAGTGGCAATGGGCAGGCCAGATCGTTACCGATACGGAGTAAAAGTTCTCGAGTGGTGACCACGTACCGGGAAACGTGTTCCGGGCCGTCCTCCTCCTAGATGGGCCGACGACCTGGGTAAGGTCGCGGGGAATTGCTGGATGCAAGGAGGCCTATGTCCAGCAGTGGACGTTTCCCGGTGCTGACTACATACGTGCATGCTATTTATTGTATATGTGTAGTGTCTGACCCGTGTGTCGTGTGTGTGCGCCAGTGGCAGGCTCAGCCGGTGTCGGACATGTACGCGGACGCGCTGGTGGCGGGGATACTGAGCGCGTCCTCCCTCCCCGCGCCCAGGCACCTCCCCCTGGCGCCCAAGCTGGACCGCATGCACTTCAAGGTGATACCCGCGCACCGCGTCACCATCCAACTACACACTACGGATTTGTTTTGAAGTTAGCACCTACAGAATAAGGAAAACATCATCATCAACAGCCTATATATGTCCCCACTGGAGGGGCTCAGGCCTACTCTCCTACAGAGAGTGTATGGGCCATAGTCCACCACGCGGGCCCAGTGCGGATCGGCGGACTTCAGAAGCGTCGGTGGCGCAGTGGATAAGGCGCGGACTCTCAATCTGAGGGTACCGGGTTCGAATCCAGCCGTGTACCTATGAGTTGTTTTTCAATTCAAGTACATTATCCGATTGCTTAACGGTGAAGGAAAACATCGTGAGTAAACCTGCATGTCTTGAACAGGCATGTGAAGTCCGCCGATCCGCACAAGGAAAACATATTTTCTGAAATTACCTATTCTTAAAACCTCACAACACAAATTCCATACACAATATAAGGGCCGTAACAATGACACAAGAAACCAAAATGATACATCTCGTAAAGTCCCAACCACAAAATGTCCCTTATAAAAACAACCATGAAAAAATGGGTAAAATAACAATGATATATTTTATGTAAATAAAATTTATTTGTGCCTTAAACTGACTCTTTCAATGTTTTTGATACGAACTGAATCAGTTGTGCACAACGAGTTTTAACTTGGCCCTCATTTCACATGATTATAAATGACAAACCCCTCAGAAAGGAAACGTGCTACCCAGCAGCTGTAAGAATCTACGGGAACTGACATATTTCAGTAGCAGGACATTCTCAACTGTCACATGGCGATTTTATATAAAATAAAATAAACCTATTTGTTTGTTAGGAGTGCGTGATAGAGATGCTTCAAGAGATGTTCGGAGAGGACTCCGTGCCCAAGATGTTCAAGGGAGAGAAGCTGTACGTCACCGTGAACGAGAAGCGAGCAGACATCGATCTGCTCAACATGGTCAGTCATATACATATACCTACATACCATACAATACTTTCATTCCTCATAATAAATAAACAATATATCATCATCAACAGCCCATATACGTCCCCACTGCAGGGTCTCAGTCCTACTCTCCTACAGAGTGTATGGGCCAGAGCGCGGGACCAGAGCGCATTGGTAGACTTCACACACACCTTTTCAATTTCTTCTCATGAGTGTGCAGGTTTCCTCACGATGTTTTCCTTCACCGAAAAGCCAATGGTAATGATTGTTATCATTCGTACATAAATAACAAATTGTAACTCATTGGTGTGAGCCAGGATCGAACCCAGACCTGGATTGTTCAAGGACTGACGCTCTACCCAACCGAGCTGCCATGTTTTTTTAAAGTCTAGTAATAATCAGAGTTATGTATAATAGGAAAAATAAATAAACTAATCGGATAAATAAATAATATAAGATATAGTAGGAAAAATACAAGAACATCATCACATGGGCTGCATAGTAAGTGATTTCGCCAAAAGTTTCATAATGAATTTCTTATAACATAGCTTTTATAGCATAGCATTCTTTATGAGAAATAAAGTTCTTAACCACTTTTAAAATAGGATATCTAGCTTTGTACGGCAATTATTTAAAAATAGAACATCGATTGTAATGTCGCGAAATGAGTAAAGTTGTACGATAATGATATTCGCTTGGAGAGTACAATCCGATCTCTTAAATTTGTACATGTATAACTATCTGGGAACCCCGGCGGTCTATTTCATATGTTATCTAGTTATATATAAGTATAATGAAGCCGCAGCTACAGTGGTTGTCGTTGCAGGAGGTGCGCTGCCCCGAGGACGCGCCCCTGGAGCGCACCGTGCAGAGCGCGCTCACCAAGCTGTACGCGGCCCTCGCCCCCGCCAAGCCCCCCCACGCCGTCCTCGCAGCGCCCCCGACCCTCACCTGACCTCAATAACACTACACAGACGATGTACCACACTCAAGATAAGATCACTAAAGCGTTGTGTCCACCACGGTGAACCACGCCCTTGACTCCAATATCATCGATCTATGCGCCATTGATCAAATAAATTCGTCGACAATAAACTTTAGAAGGATTTCATCAGGAGGTCATTTTAATGACAGTATTTCGTGTGATAAAAAGAGACGACAATAGCCACATTTGCACGTCTTCTAATACATGGTCACACTTTCACAAAGAACGTACCTTCATCAGTGGTACATTTGATGAAGTCGAACATGTAATGTTGTATGTCATAGATATATGAATCAAGGTACAAGTAACTATATAGGACAACGGACAGGGAAAAAGCATTAGTTTACCAATAACAAACATTGCAGTTGCAAGTATACGTCACGATCAGTGCTGCCAATAGTTGACAACTAGGAGTTAGGACCGCAGCTGATGACGTATGCTCGTCCCGTGTGTTCACCAGCTGTCACGGGAACGGCGTACCAGGCTTAGCATCTTGTACCATGGTCGAAGTGAATCGCATGTCTGGCAAACCGATCATTTTCTTTGGACACCAAATTTTGACAGAATTCCCATGAAGTTAGTAGTTGCCATTAAGAATTAAATTCTTCGGACTCAGGCGGCGCTACTGTACATGAGAAATGTAAGAATCAACTCAACTTTGACTTTTAGTTCTTAAAATATTCGTCGGGAGTTAACATGTACTTTTGTAATCTTACCTGTGATGTGAACACGTATAAAGTCGTCGCCAAAATTTCATGGACAAATTTTGCTGTAGTCATGGACAGTGTATCGGATATGAATGTTGCCACAGTTCACTCAGTGTGGTTCATATCGATATAAAAATTTATTTACTCTGACTTCATTAAATGAAATATTGTCACGAGCACCTCTTTTCTACACAAACTTATGCCAAACTAGTTTGTGTAATTCTGGCGTCAACTTTAGCTGCTGTCCCAGTCTGACATGGACCCTTCTACTCGGTACTGCACTATCTAAACCCGACGTTAAACATTACCTGTTAGAGTTCAGTTCGCGTCACAATGTACAGCATATATGAAGCGAGGCCACGCCCCCTCGCCGCGCACCTTTTTCGAAAGTATAGGCAAGTACTGCATGATGTTAAAGATGTTTTAGAGCTGTTGCCTTGTTGCAGGACATACGAAATAAAACTATTATTATTTATTACAAAATATGTAAAAAGCAGGAAAGTTCAGAAGTAAGGGCTATACAAGGGTCCACGTTGAACTGGGCAGCCTTCACGATTGAAAGACTGTACATACTGCGTGTTACGTTGCTCTATTTTAAGTATTGTATTATTGTGTACTTAGGAATAAATGATAAATTTTATGTCGATGGTTTTTAATCTATAAAAGTCTGTAAATAATAATAAGAGAAGGCAGGAGTGAGTGAAAGAGATAGAGATAGGAAATGGATAGCGAACATGTGAGATACGTAGAACGTTCTCGAAGAGGTAATAAAACAAGAATAACAAATGACGACGACTGGGAACCTTCTGGAAATGTCATCCGGGGGTATATACAGCGCCGAGCGGGCTTCGAGTACAGCGGACTCAGCGCGAAAGACTCGGACTCCTACCCATTGAAGACAGGGACGCACTCTTGTTAGGAATATCCGAAATTTAGATTGGCCTGTGGACCTGTGATTCCGATAAACTCCGAAACGTTGGCCACGTGTTTCCTTAGATCCCGAACCAAACTGGCAAAAATATGACAAAGACACATCAAAGTATGGACGATCATAACGAGAGGTATTAAACACGTTTTAATAAAACAACATATAAACAGATAGTTATTTTACATTTATAACTGCGTAGTCTTCAATACATTGTATCAGTACCTCTAACACAATTTCGTGTGTACACTTCCATAACACATTCTTCACCACACGTCTCTATCATAATCTAACTTTTTGGCACTTCGCCCTCCTTTTAACACTTCTCCGAACCAACGACTGGTCTTTGGTACCATGTAACGGTTCCCAAACTCATCACTTCGGACCACTTGAAATGTCACTCGCTGCATTCAACACCTCTGTACCACCGTAGGCTATGAGCTCTTGGAGTATCTCTTCCAGAACTTCTTGACGTCGTCGTGCCCGGCGCGCGTCACCACCATGGTGCGCGCGCGCTCCCCCTGCCACGTCAGCACGCCCTGCTGCTTGGCGTAGTCGCGGAGCACTGCGAAGTCCGCCTGTAAATCACATTGCTCTTGTTATTGATCTCTGGTGGCCATTTTAAGATTTAGAAACATTAGAGAGGTATGTTGTATGACACCTGTATTAAAATCAATAGATTCCAACAAGTTTCGAAATAAAACATTTATGGTCGAGTGGCTATTATTCAGAATGCCTAGAGGGTAATTGTGGCTAACTCATTATTTCAGTCGCTGAATATTAGATATAGGTAATAGACATGAGCAAAACAATGCTTCTTCGAGTAATGTGATATGTCATTACATTTCATACCCGCGTAATATTACATATTACCATTACGCATCACTCTAAACATCTGTTCAGTAATATACGCACCCTTTCGCTCACGTCGCGTTGAGCGCGAGTGAGCAGTGCAGAGCGAACGGGCCGCCTGCTAGACCTGCGCGCTGATCGCCATGAGAGATGCGAGATGTTTGTATTAGTCGAGTACTGTGATGCGTGGTCGCATCACCATACGTATACGCAACTGTTGTATCACGCACCTGAGACAGGAACTGGTTGTAGACCACGCCCTCGCTGTACACGAAGCGGTTCCTCTCGCTCTCCCACAGCCGCACCTGGTCCACCACGGTGGGGGGCAGCGGCGACGTCTTGCGGATGCCGCCCGTCTCCGCTTTTAGCATCTGAAAGTTTAATTTACCAAGACAATTGAAGTCACTAGGATTCTAATAGATATCCTTTACACGAATAAAGATTAAGTCCGCTTTATACGTTGTTTCGGATCAAAGACTGATTGACCCACCTGAGGATGAGCATGCTGCTCCAGGTAGTGTATGACCTGGTCGGCAGTGATGCCGCCGCGCAGCGCCTGACGCACAGACTCGCGCGTCAGAACGCCTACCACCAGATTCGGGAACCTAAGCAACAAATACCATCATGAGATGTTGGACACACCAGGGATTGCTAAAGAAAAGGTACTAGGGTTCCACAAATGAGTTACACTTGGCAGAACACTATACCCTGAATCATTGAAGTCACTAGACGACATCATCCACCTGCCAGATGTTGCCGCCCGCTTGTTTAGTTCACCTGTACACCAGCTCGGTGAAGAGTCCCAGCAGAGCCACCTGCAGGCTGGTCTGCGTGTACGCATACACGCGGTAGTTGGTCTCCACCATGATGTACCCGCTCTGCTGGTTGGTGGCCAGGGGCGCAACGGGTGCGGAGCCGTCTTTCACGCTCAGGATGTTCAGCGCCAGCCGCGTCGGGTAGAAGCGACCGGCTTTGCGCTGGAAGTTGACACAAAGCATTGCTAAAGTACAGGGTATTGAATATTGACGTCGTTGAGGCCCTAGAAGGAAGCAGAATGAGAGGTGACTCACATGACGTGACGCGACCCGAAAGAGACAGGAAGAGAGTGTAGGCGGGGTCTAGAGGTGGAAGCAGTTACCTTTCTCTGGTAGACCAGTCCGAACTCACGCAAATGCTGCAGGAACACGAGCATGTTGTTGCTCATGCCTTCCGTGCTGTAGTCCTGAAACGATGATTGTTATCACAATGACCTGGACAATGGTTACAGAGCACCTCATTGCAATAAAATTATAGTGCTATTTAAGTGTACACATCGGTCGTCAAAACTACCGTACGTACCTTTCCTAGAGTACTGAAGCTGAGCTGGTAGAGGAAGGCGAGGCACTCGGCCGCGCTCAGGCTGCGCTTCTCCGCCGTGTGCAGGTAGTGCTGCAGGAACAGCCACACCTGAACACGTCATCGTTGGATGCATTAGTCCACTGTCCATCGTCAGCTGCACCACTACTCGTCCTATTCATATAAATTGGACAGATGCAATAACTGTTCAGTTTCTGTGGTCTTTTAATCTCTGAAGGTATCGGCAGGTTCATTGTCATAAAACATTACATCCGTGTAAATGTTAGACATACATGTGTAAGGTAAGTGATGCATGATATTACCCGACCGGCAGTACACATTCGAACATCACGCGTCACTCATGGCATTCCGCGCGCATGACTTCGTTCTGCACCACTCGCACCTAGCGCTGCGCGAGCGAGAGGGCGGAAGATCCTCAAGTCGCATATGTTACGGAAATGCAACCGTATTACTAGAAAGATAAGGGTTACATTCTACATATTTTAATTCCGAACACGTGATGTTTAGAGAGCATGTCATTACAAATATAACAATAGCAATAGCTCTCGCATGTCATCGCACGGCGCGGTGATGTTTAGAGTGATGTGTAATGGTACGATGTAATATTACGCGGTATGAAATGTAATGACATATCACATTTACTAAGAAGCACTAAGTGTACCTCACCTGCTTGGCGGTGCTCAGCAGCAGGAACTGGAACCCGGCGCGCGTGATCACTGCGGACCCATCCTCCGCGTCCCTGAGACACACCCTCACCTCAGTAAACACACACACTCAAAACTTGGACCTTGCTTGAGAACGAGTACTATTAATATTTAAAAAATTGATTTAAATAGCAACAAGAGACCGAATGAATATTTATATGGCTATGTTGATTTTTATCATCCCTATGGTCTGCCAAGAAATCGAAGAATGTTTCGCTATTTCCCCTGCAAATTGGATTTTAATACTGCTAGAAACGTGTAAAAAATAAATAATAATTAGCATTGGTATCTACAGTGAATATTCAATTCATTTATTCGTAAAACAATTATTATTGTGTATGAAATTAATTAAATACATATAATATATGTATACTTTTGTTGTATTCTAATCAGCTTACAAATTCTCTGAAAGCTATAATTTTCTTTGAATTAAAGCGAAAAGCCTGCTATATGAATTTTGCATCCCTTTAAGGGGAATCCGCTTGGAATGCTTCCATGGTAAATTCCTTTCGCCATAATATTTTAAAATATAATAGCCGAATAGAATAACAAATTTATTGTCAGCTACAATAGTCGTTATGCAGCTAATGGTCCCTAGATGGCGTTTTCAACAATAATCAAAAAGAGTATGTAAAAATGAACATTGTGATTCACTGTGAAGTTGTATGTTAATGATTTCGCGACTCCGATGTCCTATTTTTAAACGGTTTTATTTTTTAGATAATTAGTTCCTACTTTTAAAGATTATCTATAAAAGAAATTTAGTATGAAAATTTTCTCGAGGAACCTCAAGTTCGAGATTGTGTTGAAGCGTTGTCTTGAATGGTTGTGATATATAGACCTACTGGTGTGTGTTCACCTGGTCATGAGCCCCGCATGCAGCAGTATGCGCACAGCGTCTGCGCTGATGCCCTCGGTCTGCGCGCTGCCCACCATGTAATGCAGCACGCACTCCCAGCGCTCCCGCGCGTACCCATCCAGGAACGAGGTGTCGCGAGCCTTCCCGTCCGGCTCCAGTGATGACGACATGCTCCACGGACGACCACTGAACGAAACAAAAGTACAATAACACAACGTGTGGTATTGAACAGTGAAGAACAGTCCTAGTCGTATCCTAGGGTCTTACTCGAAACATCAATCCGTATCACACACTCCCATATTTCCAGTGAATAGATTATCATTTCTCATAGCACAAGCAATAAGAAATTTACTACTTCATCTCCAAATGCAGTCGTACCCAGGTGTAGAGAACCGTTTTTTTTAGGCACTGTGGATTTCCTGTCTGCATATCCAGTCATCAACTGTCCCCACTGCAGGGGCTCAGGCCTCTCCTACAGAGAGTGTACCGGCCATATGCCAGTGTGGATTGGTAGACTTCACACACACCTTTGAAGTTCTTCTCAGTAGTATGCAGGTTTCCTCACTGTTTTTTCCTTCATTATTCATACATAAATTCCAAATAACAAATTGGAACTGGGCCGTTGAAGATTTTAAACAGGCATTATGGCATATAGATTTTGACAAATGTTCATATGTGACGTGACACCAATGCCCATTTAAGAGGACACCACCTCAAGTTAAAAACGACTCCATCACACAACAACTGAGTAGTTAACAAGTGGAATAAACTTTCAAACAAAGTATTTGCCATGCCAAATGTTAACTTATTTAAAAATGCATCAACTGCCTGCCTGATTCGCAAATAATAATAAATTAATATTATGACAGTATAAGCTAGTTACATACTACATATATACCATTACTACATAAAATTATCACTAAGAGCTGGAAGTGTTTGTTAACATAAACATGTCCTTGTGCATTGCATATATTGTACTCACCCGCCCAGCAAGGCCACTTTAAGGTTCTTCTTGAAGGACTGGGCGAGCAGCCAGCCCGGCAGCCCCCCAGGGATAGGTGCCTCTTGCCACACTGACAACTCTGATAAAGCTTTACAGGCATTGTGCTGTTCTCTGAAAACATTATTAGTTTGGTATTAATAAATGTACGACTGTACATGATGTGCACTCTCTACTGTGTAATATGTAGAGAGATGCTCTGGGGTTGCACTCATGAATGCCAGAGAAATTGCTGTATCCCCAGCAACAATAAACTGAAGCCCGTGAAGCAGACTCGCGAATAAGACACACCAGCGAAAGTTTCGAAAATACAAAGTTTTAGAGAAACATATATGTGTACATATTTGAAAATTTAAAATTTTTTCTTAAATTTTTTAAGTCAGTTATAATTAAATAAAAATACTTCCAAAGGGCGGACAGGGGAATACATAGGAGTTGTAGCTCACTGCCAAGAAAAAAACACCAAATCAGTTAATGTCAGATTGGTGTTCGTTAGTTTATGTTAGAACTGCACGCATCCACATCACGCGAGCCTGTCGTGGCAGAGACCGTCGAAGCGACAGAAACAATATTTTCATTATTTTATATTCAATTTACAGAAACCTATTGAAAATATATAGTGAGGCTATGATTTAACAAAAATATCAAAATTTGAAAACTATACATTTCATAAAAGGGAGGTCTGAGAGAGGAACTTCACTCCCACCACTTCCTGCCCCCATGCCTCCTATATCTATAGTTTAATCAAATATTTATTTGGGTTGTGGTCACAGATCTTTATAGAACAACTGGCCACTGGTTTATTATACTTACACATGTATCTAAGACAGGCAAACATACTGAAAAAGTCAACAGGAAGAAATAGTTACCTGTGATTCTCGTTACCATACTTCTTAATATTGAATTGACATACTTAGCATATGCTTGTGAGACCCACGATGCCACCACCGCCTGCGGCACTGGCTGCTCCACAAACAGAAGTCTTATGATGAAGTGCCGTGCGAGTTCTGGGAGCTCTCTGAAATTTCACAAATTTAATTATCAGACAAAAATTATGAGTTCATCATGGAGGTGAGTGATGTTTTTTTTGTTATGCCAATGTCAACTGTACAATGTAAAATGAGGTAATACAGTCACAACAGAGGGAAATGTAAAAAGATAATTATTTTTTCAACTGATATTCATCTCAAAATTGGACCACTACTGTAGATGATATGGACTCCTTCACACAATAATCCCCACAAGCACTTCCTTATTAACAGAGTAGTTAAGAAGTGGAATAAACTATCAAACAATGTAGCTAATGTGTTAATAGATTAGACAAGAGCAACAAATAACTCAGAAAGAGTAATTGAAGTGGAGAATATCTTGATACAGGCATTATCAGCTGCCTGCCTTATTTACAAATAATAATGGCAAAATATTGACTGAGAATAATGACCATTGTAGAAAGTAGAACTTCTTAAGATGACTACAACAGACCCGGAGATGAATTCAGGGCAGAAATCCCGTCGGATAGATTTGGATGATGAGTTCTACAAGCAAAAACTATTATAAGTCACCTAAAGTACAGTCCTTCCAATGTTTTTACCTGTATACAGCTAAGCAAATGGTAGGATAGTTGTATAAAGTATCTAAAAACTGTTGCGATCGACTTTTTAGGTATTCGTGAAGATCTTTACACTGTAGCGTCGGCGATGGGTTCAAGTTCAACGACTTAGATTTTGAAGATTCTGACATTTTGTACTACATTAAATACACCTTTAAAATATTTAAATATCGGATAATTGGTCCATAAAATGGGATGTACACTATTGTACTACTTCGTTTCCGTTTCAGGCAAGTTTCAGGTTCACTGAGCAAGTATTCACTACGTTTTGTCACTATTTTACGTTTTTTATGGTTTTTTTTCAGTATTTTCAGTCTAGTCTGTCAAGTTGACAACTAGTTGACAATGACATTGTTGTTTTAATTTTGGCCCATAGGGACAGGCAGAGAGCGATCCATACAGCCTACGCTGACATTGACATTCGTTTAACTGCTTGATGTTTTTTCGTTAGTCATGATCGTTAACCCTAACAGCTAATTCTTTGGTTTCGTTTTCCTATATGTTCTTTATAATTATATAATATATTTTATCAACGTTACATAAATACGTAACATTATTTTACTTCAAAATGTAATCAATTAACTTTATTAAATCATTGGATGGTGCTAAGGGATTTTCAGACTGACAAGTATGTATATTTTGACACTTGGCAAAAATCGGAACACAGAAAGAATGGCATATTATCTAGCTAATTGTGGTCATATTCTGTGGTTGTGGTTCTAGTTATTGCAATTTGCAATTATATACTCTTATTGGCTCCTAGGTTGTTAAAACGTAGTGATTAAATGCTCCTAGTGATATACTTGCTCAGTGCTAGGTTGCTCTTAGGTTATTGCTAAATGCTATTTTAGATGCGATACATTAATTGTAATCATAGTAAAATTTTAGGAGTTTTACAACGAAATATGTGTATACACGTAAATACATATAAAAATGAACTAATATATAATTGGGACAAGTACTGTATATAAAAAGCCTGTATTTTTCATACATACCCTCTCATACACAATATTTACAGTAGGTACATATTATAATATACAACCACACAAATGAGTATGTGGGAAAATACGTACACACAACACAACAAACAAATCTAAGCTCGGTGCTCTCCCACATAAGTATGACACTTACGAATGTAATTTCTCACGTACATACAGCACACATACAAATGTACAAACGAGTTCACGGCATTCATTCTGTGGTAGTGCTGTACACAAGTGATTCGTTTGATTTTTACATTAATTTATTAGCAGTGATTCCAACATTATAAAAATTAAAATTAGCTGTCATTTTTTAATTACAGCTACATCAGTTTAAATTATGATAGAGATAAAGAAACATCACATAGATAAAAGTATTTTTCCGGATATATGTAGTTATATTTTGAAGGGAAAAAATAATCAGTTGACTGTTGGCACATTCCTTTCGATAACACTTTCCTTGGTATCGTGCGTCAAGTCATTAAGTTATTATTTTATTAACAAAATGTAATATCTATCACCCAAAGAAGTCTTTTACCATATAATAACGATATATATTATTACTACAAGATTTTATTTATCTTGCAATTTTTGTGTGTATGTCCTTAGGTCAAATCTTGCAAGCTGAATAAGAATCAATTCGTCTCTTTTTCATATGTAGGTTCAATTCTGATAACACTGCATTTTTGTTAACCCATCACATAGCATATTTATTAATGTTACAATGAAAAATAAATCTGTTTCACTTCTAGAAATAATTTTCGATTTGGGGCTGAATATAAACTGCGGTAAAACGATCACCTAAAAACTGGCCAAGTGCGAGTCAGACTCGCGCATCGAGGGCTCCGCACAGAATATTATATTATAAATAACGTACTGAAAATAATATTTTATCCGTATAAGATGTGCCTGACTCAACAAGCAATTGTTGTTGATGTATTAATTCCTATATTTGTAATTTAAGACCTTGCCCAAATTCATGATTATAGGTCAATGAGAAGTACCCTATAGGTTATGATTCCTTCTATATTAATAAATGCGTTAACCCAGAACCTTCACTTTTTCACAGCTCCAAGGGATAGTCCTAGTAGATTTGCGTATATGTTATTAATTTCAACTTTGCCTCCATGTCTACCTGAGTAAAAGGATCTTGACAGATAAACAGAAGGACAACAAAGTGAGTTCCTTTTTTCATTTTAGGTATAGAACCCTAAAAATCTACCCGACTTGATTAGTTAATTGCGAAAATATTTAAATATCAAAATTTTTCTGGTTCATAATTGTTTTGCCCAATACTTTACTTGGACTCCCAAATTTATGAAACGGGAACTACTTGTTTGACCGGGATAAAAAGTTGTATATGTCATTTCTCTGACTCTTCACCTGTTTCTACATAAAAAATTTAGTACATGATTATGATCATCATTCTTATCGAAAAGATGACAAACAAACAAATTCACTCTCACATTTATATAGTGTGGATACAGTTCAGTGAATCACCTGTGATTAAACTCAGTGAGTTGGTAAGCTGCGTTCACATTCTTATTGTCGTTGGCAGATGGCGGATGCAGTGGACGCCCTCCGTCAGTCGTGCATAGACAACTCAGCGAGCACAGTGTGAACGCTATTCGCTTAGCACCATTTTGTGTGTATCGTTTCGAACGGGACATTGTGTGTATGTGCTCCGTGAATAATTGTGAACCACGACCGTCCTGTGTCCAACATAGATTCGAGCGTTTCACTTTCGACATGCCGCGGTGGGATCGATGCGATATCTCGTAGAAACCGCGCCTCCGTCATGAGCGAGTGATCGTCGACGTGAAAAAAAAAGTTGAACACACAGGAAACATGTCTGGGCGGACCGCCGCCGACGCGGACGCGAGCGAAGGGTTCGGGTTCGAAATTCGAAAGCGGTCATGTCATCGCCTCTCGGATTTCCTATAAGTCACCGTCCAATGTCAAAATCGTGCACGTACCGCGAGCGCCGACCGTCCGGAGCGTGCGGAAAATGCAATCGTCGGTAGTGTGGTGCGCGGTGGTGTGGTGGTCCCTGGCGGGGCTGGCCGACGCCTGCTCCAGCTCCATATCTAAGCGGCCGGCGCGCGCCCAGCGTCCGCAGCGCGCGCCGCCGCAGCCGCTGCCGCAGCCGCGACTCAACGTCACCTTCCCCACGTTCAAGTGCGAGCCCGACTACTCGGAGTACTACTGCCTCAACGGCGGCGTCTGCTTCACTGTGGTGATCTCGGACAGCCCCATCTACAACTGCGAGTGTCGCAGCGGCTTTGTGGGCCAGCGCTGCGAGTTCAAGGATCTGGACGACTCGTACGTGCTGACGAGCCGACAGCTCATGATGGAGACGGCGTCCATCGCGGGCGGCGCCACAGTGGCCGTGTTCCTCGCCATTCTAGTCTGCTTCGGCGCGTGGGTGCGGCTGCACCGGCGCGACAAGGCGCCGCCTGGCGTGGATGAGCGCGGCCAGGTACAGCTGGTGCTGCCTGCGCCGCCCTAGCGTTCCGACCCAGCCCATCCCTGTACATATAGATAGATTATGTGTTAAGTTATGTGGAGCGAACGGATAAGAAAAATTTATGTGATAATTATTTTACGAAGCTTATAATTTATTTTGAGGAATTTCTTTTGTATATACGGTTCCGATCCGTTTGGATGTTGTAAAGTTTCAATGCGTCGTCAAATTCCAGTATCCCCAGTGTTGTTAGTGAACGGTATGTCATTGTAACAGTGTACCCAAAGTGGTGACCCACCTGTGCTGCTCGTCCGCACCCGAGCACCTTGTGTTGTTCTGTTGTCGGTCGTGTGGTGAGCCCACGTGGTATGGACATGCCCCTCTTCTGTTACAGCAAGAGGTTGTGATACAACAATTCAGTGGATGATTGTGTTGAATTATTGTATCAAAGCTGCATATTCTAACAGCAGAGGGTGGTGTGGGCAGTGTCCAAGTGGCACATAGTTGTTAACGTAGTGAGTGTTACCTGTGGGGCGGCGGGCCCCACTGGATCGTCTGGTCCGTGTTATGTGTACTTGGTTGTTTCCGCTGGGCCCCAGCATCAAGGCTGCAAGTGGCCCTGGCCTGCACATTCCACCGCAGATAGTTATATTGGTGTCAGTATTATTTTGTAATACGAATCTTAAGCCGGCAGCTTTACTTTACTTTATAATTTATACCTGATATCCCGCTGGGATAGTGCTGTATTATATTTGTTTAAAAGGCTGATAATGCCCGATGAGAAGGCTTTTTGTACATATAGCCTGTGTAGGTATTTATTAGATATTTATGATGGTTTATTTATTGACTGCTTTATTTAGTTAATTGAACATTAGCCGCAGCCGCACTCGAGACTAACCTGTGGTTGACGGTTGCATTTTCATTTCATCCGCTAGCATGGCCTCGCGTAAATATATTCCCAATATAATCTCATTATGAATCTCCATTATCTTATTATATAACAATTGAATTGTAAACATTGGATGGTGTAATAATTAAATATGATCCCTTGTGGTGTCTACTGGCCCTGTCTGACTTGTAGCACGTGGCCAGCGCTCAATGTTCTTGTTGCCATAAAGTTGTATCGCCCTGTATAAAGTTGGTATTGAATATGAAGTTAGGTTTTGTCTAATTGTGTCAATAAATTGTGAGTGCAGTCGCCGCAGTGCTTTAGTATTCTTTCACTTCTCAGCTCTCTTGTATTTCATTGTTTTCTATCTTTAATTACTGTAAGCCAGTTTAGACTACAAGGGGTGGACAAAAAAATAGTAAATTTGTTAATTTGCTGTGAGGTTCACAGCAAATGGACTGATCTGATCTGATTGATGTTGTTTTATCTTAGACTCTGTACTCTCTGGTATTTCAAACATTTGACAATATATCTGATGCATCAAGTGGATCAGTTGGCAGTCTGTGGATCGTTTCCCCACAGTTTGTATGGAACTCATGGATGTACATTCATATGAGATTGATTGTATGAACATTCCAAAGTATTTGTATAATATTACCTACATCGCTAATAATTTTGAAGTATCTGTTAAGACACTACATTGTTAATTATACAGTTTTCTATTGATCATTTGTTAAAAGAAAATTATACGAAACTAAATCCTTAGTAAATGTTTTTCATTGCTCACTCCACGTTGTTAATCGTCTGCAGCGAGAGGTAGGAACATCCGCTTCATGATATTACCAATGTTGGAGCCTAACCTGGCATTCGCTAATTACAATAATCTTGACCCAGTTTCAGATAAGCGCAAGTACATAAATTTATTCGACGAGTACAAAAATTACCCAATTTTCTAAACGGTCCGAATTAACAATTACAAAGGATCCGAGGTATTTAGATGCTAGGTCTTTGTGGAGCATTATTTCATTGTGCAAGCGGTCAGCCCCCGGCACGTCACATTGCCCACGCGATACTACACTGACTTTTCGCAACTTGAGCAACTCTTGCGCACCTGAGCTCAAAGTTATCTAATTTAGTTCAACTGCTGTGAAATTGGTTCAATCGCACGTTTTGAATTATCTAAATAATGGTAACGTTTCCGTGTTGTAACGAAACTTAGAGAAATCATTTGTGTAAATACTTCTGTACAAAGAACGAGCATGCGAGACGGGGATTCGAAGAAAAGCATTGAAATATTGTCCGGATTATAGAGTACGTGACGATCTACGCACCGTAAAGACCTTTAGAGTGAGAGAAAAAACGAAGGCGCTGTTGTGGAGAGGAGGCGAGCGCGAGGCAAGGCAACGCTCGGTCCATTCAGTCTCTGGGAGCATAACTTTTATGAATACCGAGCGAGCGAGCGACCGGTCCGCCACCGGCCACCGGCGACGCCTGCCTGCATAGAGTTCATTGAATGAGTGCCAGTTCGTTTGTTGACATTCCCCGAAAACCTGCCCCGCTCGGAATAGCAGCGGATCAAGCTCCCGATGGATCGACTCGCACAGAAATAGATGCCGCTCACAAAAATTTAAGATTAAATACCGTTTTAGGAGATCGATGCCCAACTACTGCTCGAGCTTTTCACAGGACGTGAATGGAGTTAAAACTGATTAAGTAATGGGAATGTGTCATTTAGAAGCATCGACATTGCAATGGGGTTTTACGTGGAAACTATTCATCTACAGTAATCTACCTACATGATACAGTGATACGACAATAACTGTACCGTTAATCAATGACGAAATAATATTGAGAAAAAAAAGAACGCACGTCGCCGTCATTTAGAAATTATAAATTGAAAAATTTAATGGCTTTCACTGAAATCAGTCCTCTTTTTAAAACACTAGTGAGTAATAACTCATCTCGATGCTGTTGCGTGTATAACCATTTCTCCTTTTTTCGGAATATACATATATTAATTGAAATACATTTATCACAACGCGCTAGTCACGAGACTGCGATATACTATAAGTACCTCTATATGTATATTTTATGTATTTACCATACCCAAACAATATGTTAATCCCTTACTAACGATTGTGTAACAAATATGAGGGTATTAATTGATACAAATGTAAATGATATTAATTATTATATGTATATTATTTGTTACTCGAAGAAAATGAGTAAGTGGGTACGTATGTTCGTACTCAAGTCACTGTGATATGATAACGGCCACGTAGGACGTAGGTGTATCCTCGACGGACGAAATGAAGTCATCACTAAATATTGTGATTAACCAACTTCCTGATAAAGATAAGTCGCAGGTAATGGCGAGTGTCCGACTGACGGCTTCAGAACAACTGCAGAAACACGACATTGTATCGATTCACACGTACTTGTGTACTTACGTGCTTTACAGTCACAGCTACGTCACTTAGCAGCAACGATAACTTATAAACAGCGGAATCCCCTATATTCTTCTTTAATGAATTTTTTCTACCTATATTTAGTCAGCTATTTAAAAACATTAAATAGGTATCAAATCTCATCATAGTTGTACAGTGTTATTATAATTAACGCCTACAAAAAGAACTAAAAACCGACTTCACTTGTTCACACACAATCGATAGGCTGTATGGATTATCGTCCTTTGCCTCGCCGGCCCTATGGGATAAAATTTAAAACAACATCATTAATGTAAGGATGTACTTGTACACTACAAATCCTGCGGATGCCCAGCGCTGGATAGCTGCAGGCCACTCCCACTCCCAAGTCCGCTAACAACTGTTAGTGATCATGATCTTCATTCATGGCATATATACGCTACACTTTCATAAATAGAATTATAAAACTATAGTACATATTTTGTCCAGAAACCAGTTGTTAACAACCACGAAACCAAACAAGCTTTTCCCTGTCGAAAGTGCACCTCCGCTCTCAACGACTGCAGACGGACGCCACAAAAACCCTGTGAATGATCGTCTCGTAACCAGAGACAATCGTCGAGAGCACCACTACCGTCCACATTACACCACCGGCGTACGTAGACCTGCCGCGCGGCCCCCGCCTACAACACAAGTCTCGATGTTTGTACGTCGACGAGGAGGTCTCTGTCGCTGGTCGCCGGCATAGACTGCGCTGGTCGTCCCACGCGCGCTCGTTATGGCCAGGGGGCCGTCCATTGCGGACAATTAACGTGCCTAAGAGTGGCACACTTGTCCTAACCTTTGCGAAAATCTTCCTGAGATGAGCTTGTTAACAACCAAGGCAGAAATGTACTGACACACATCTACCGAGTCCGTGCTTTAATGTATTGTAAGTCACCTTACCTACGTAATATAGTGGGAATATACATCAAATCTTTAAAATGTACACTTCATATACCTACCAGTGGCTCTATGAGCTGTAGACCTCGCGAGTCGGTCGCTGCACAAATGTTCGTCGCGCACCTTAAAACAAAAGTTTTTCTTCATTATTTTCCACCCTCTCATCCCCCGACCCTTGAAGTTTGTGCGTCAATACGAAATGACTGGAATATGATTTGTTTAAAACATTTTAAACCTATATCTCCGCCATTTTGAAAAAATTCGAATACTGACCCAAAAAGCTCACAAAATTTCACGAGAAACGGTTGAGTAGTGTATGACAGCTGGTCGGATGGCCGTCTGATCTTTAGTCTCCTAGACAACAAGGATCAATGTCGAATGACGTCAGCGAATACATCTGTGAGGTTGTAAATATGTTTGTACTGAGTGAATTTCACCCCAGGACGGGGCTCCATGTATTCGCGGACCATCTCATGCGGATCAATTTTATGAGGCTTCGTACGTACCACTAAATCTAAGAATTTACAAGCGGTCAAAGCCGGGGGCGACGACCTACTACTAAGATACGACTACTAAGATAATCAAACACAATGAAACAAGCCACTCTGGTTTTTGCCAACAGTTTGATGCACCTGTGTCAGGGAGCCAGTGGCAGGCTGGCTCGCCTCGCCTCGTGCGCGGAAGCCCATCTTCCACTCGAGCGCTACTTCCTGCGACAGCTGGCACGTGCTGCCCTGCGCGTGCGCCGGCGACAACACACCAGATCAGACATGATCAAATTTAATTACCTGGAATGATGGACATTATTAATTTTTACGCTGGTGTGGTTTTATCGCGGGCCCGGGAACTTCTTTGTCTAAGGGATATTAATTAGGAACAATATCTTTTTTCTAATTAGACAAAGCATTTCTATGTCCGTGTTAATTGGTTCTTAGAGCGGCGTGACTTAACAACGTAAAGTATAAGAAGATAAGATTTGGACCCACCGTCTACTGATAACATATTCACCCGGGTGAGCTACAGTATGTTCTTTACATCTTTTTTCGTGACCGAATCGTGTAAAACCATTGCTGAATTAGTTTTGTTCATGGTAAGGCATTTCTCTACGTCCGTTTGACAAGCTGCCACCATGTTAGTATAGTAATGCTAAAAGCACTCATTGATTTCCAGTAATGTTAGATATCTAGAGTATCAATAACTTGATGATTCTAGGTGAGTGCGTGCTTACTCACCATCCAAACGGTCTTATCGTCACTGAATAACAGCTGAGAAGATGTAGAGAAAATTGGAGGTGAGGCGGCTTGAGCCAACGAGCCACACCAAGTGTCGGCCTTACTCCCGTGCCGCAACATTAGATGTTTCACATTAATAATATGAGTATCCACGGTCGATCGCCACGACGAACTGGGTCTTAGCTAAGATTTGCCACAATCATCACGACAATAAGGTGCTGGTGTAATCATGTGATGACACATGGCTAGCCTCAATCTCACACCTTTTTTAAAGCTCTCAAAAGAATGTCCCATCTCAATATTGCAAACTGTTCTTAGTCCGTGTTAAAGCGGCTGTATACCTATAACCAGTTGCTCTCAGGGTGGGCTGAAAAAACCAGCCTCACCACGTGTCACCTGCTTGTCGCCGCGGCATTGTCTCGTAGAGTATCATCCAGATATCGAAACCATAGTACCACTTTACGTTTTACACCATACACCTCGTCGCTGCATGATTCTCTTCCTTATTTCAAGCAGCTAAGAGTCATATGATGGCACACAGGCGGTTTTATACGGTGCAGTGGGTTGATAGTGATAGATCATGTTTTGTCTTCAGTTAGTCGACAATCGATTAGAAGTGGCCCTTGCGGTGTAATCGATCGACTCGAGTGCAGCGCTGGGGTTGATAGTCGTTTCGCTGATCGATTTTTGATACGCTGCCTGTTGGATTGTATCATGTGCCCTTGATGTTGGGCGGTGGATTTAGTGTAGAGACCTATGCAGTCTTACTGTGATCACCGACTCGCACGACGTACGTGTTACAACGGCAAATCGTACAATTTCCTCCTGTAAAGATGTTCCGGTTTTTCATACAAGATACTTAGATCCACGCTTGAACAGAATCACACCTTATGTTAATAAGTTACGCGTTGCTCTATAAGGTGACTCTTCGTTTGAAGATTCCCAAGTTGTAGTTTTCGGGGAACACGGGAACCGGTAGTGCATTCCATATTTAAAAAGAAATGTTTCAAATTCGGCCTGCACTTGTACACTATTTAAAAAATCAAGTGATAATCTAAAGATGTATATAAAAATACTAGAACAAAATTTTTGCATTTATTTTAATTGTAAAAATCGGTATATTTGTACTAAATGACAGCGCCAAATGACATTTTAATGACGCCATCTTTGTTTTCAACGTTAACTCATAGCTGTTTCGTGCGTTTTATTTGTTTTTGTGCAAATAAATTAAACCGAAATATACAAAAATGGTAAGTAATTTTTTTATATTGGCCTTTTATTAAAATTATAAGTGTATAAGACCAGGCCTGGCCTTAGCTCCATACATTCGCGGAACGTGTCATTTACGCATGATAAATGTGGAAGTGAAATGCTTAGTGCGAGCTGTAGAAATATCCATTGTCAGTTGTCGAGTGTCATGTCCACTAGCGGGCTACTTCAAATGTCATTCATAGCACAAAACAGTTACGATTATAATAATTTGTCTACATTCGAAATACGCACACCCTATTTGATTATTTGACTGTGGTACCACATAACCGACCATTTTATCGACGGTTTACCACCGAATCGATTGATATCTCCACCATCTCGCATGCAAGGCTCGCCGAGCGGCTCATTATAGTTTCTAATTAAAATAGTTTCACTGTAAATAAAATGATTTCTGTAGAAAACGGCGATTCGCTGCGCGTGGGAAGGCGCCATCGCCATTGTGGGCCTGCCGGAAGGAAGCGAGTCGACGCTGGCTGTGTCAACCTGTTCTAGCTGTAATTACAAAACAAGATGGAGGCAGCGCTCTGTCTGCAGCCTCGATACTTTACTTGATAGTGATGTGATTGGAACTTGTTCAGCTTTATTTGCTAGTGTATTTGATAATATAGATGATATGATGATATTCTAAAGATTTGTCACACGCCACGTGCCAAACGTTGACCAGCCAAGCCGAGACGAGCCGGTGAGTTATTTCATAGATTCGATGTTCATCATAAGCCTATATATGTCCCCACTTAAAGCCTACTCTCCTACAGAAAGTTCTCAGGATGTGTGCAGGTTTTCCTCACGATGTTTTCATTCACCAAAAAGCCAATTGGGATGATTCTCATCATTCGTACATAAATTCCAAATAACAAATTGTAACTCATTGGTACGAGCCAGGATCGAACCCAGACCTCGATTGTTCAAGGACTGACGCTCTATTCAACATCTCGTGCATGTGCCGCCAACTCGCAAAAGGACTTCGTTTGTTTGACATTCTGTAATAGATTATTATATTCTTTATGTAACACAAAGTTATCGACTCATGTTGAATTATGTCTTAAAAATTCACCTCCGCTATTTCCAATGTTAAAAACCCTGCAATAATATCAGTTGATATAAATGTAAATATTTTTGAGAAATCAGCACAAAGCGGTCCAACCATGATATACACGATATGAACGGCGAATTACGAGTCGGACTCGCGCACGAAGAGTTCCGTACCATTATTTTTAAAAACGGCAAATAAATCATGTCTGTTGTATGGGAGCCCCCTTAAATATTTATTTTATTTTGGTATTTGGTATTTGTTGTTATAGCGGCAACAGAAATACATCATCTGTGAAAATTTCACCTGTCTTAACTGTACGGTTCATGAGATACAGCCTGGACAGACAGACAGACCGACGGACAGCGGAGTCTTAGTAATTGGCTCCCGTTTTTACCCTTTGGGTACGGAACCATAAAAATGAACGTCCATCTAATGCTGTGGACACCAGCCAGTCACAATAGAAAGCAAGTAAACTAGTGCCGAGTTCCGATAGCTTTCATGTATCGCGTGACCCCTCGACTGTCGTCCATCGTGTCGATCACGCATGCGCCCGCGCAGGCTCTCTCAGCCGAGCCGTGCTGAGCGGGGCAGAGGCTGCAGTTGACATAGGTCGCGAAACAGCGACATACATCAGAATGGCAGACCTGCACCCTGCATAGTGGACATTCATATAGAATTGATGCACAAAATGTATTTAAAAACAGATAGTTTCATCTTACACCCATGTGTTTTCAACTTTCAGGTGCAAATTCAGCGACAAAAACATACCGAAACTAAGCTTCTTTCATCGTATACCTTCATACGGTACGGATCAGCGTCAGCAACCCAAATTCCTGTGAAATGTTACCTATATAATGCTTGGCGACTTCTGTCGCTCAAATCTCTAACCTAACTTAACGTAAACATGAAAATAGAATTCCAAGCCAACTCAAAATATTCCATTCCACTTCAATATGTATTAGAAAACTGAAATAACCCATCAAATAAAACACAGTTGTGTTTATTTTGAATAGAAAAGCATTAATTTGAGTCATCGGCGATGTTATTTCAGATTACAGTGTTGTGAGTTTAAGAAAATATAATGGGATTTTTGGGATTGGGAGGGAACCAGTAACTTCTTGGATAGGTCGTGAAATAATTTTCTGTATTATTTTTTAAACATATATTTGTAAACCAGTGAACCGTCTTGCGTGCCACTCGCTACCGTGGTCACCACTTGAGACCTATTTCCAATCTTTTACCAATTTTTCCAACGATGTGATTTTTCTTTTAAAATACAGTAAATATATCATATCTCATTTAGATTATCTCTTAGCAGAACCCTGTATATATACTCATTCTATATGAATGCCGTGTTCACGTGGTGTTTACACTATCGAGAGACAATGGCTCGTCGATTGCGACGCTCGCTGCGGTAAACAAACTGTTTGTTGTCTCTGTGTTTACGGTCATTGTGTATAGACGGTATTGTAGGGGATGGGGGGTGGTGCGGGGGCGCTTGTCATGGCGACGGCAGCCATTGTCTCCGCGACGGGGATGAGTCTGATGTCTGTAAGGTGTTGATGAACAGACTGTAGCTCTCAAGAGTGTACATATTCAACGTTATAATTACGTTGTAATGTCTGATGTTTGCTGTAATATTCTAATGAAATTAGTGTTTCTGACGGCGATGATCGTCCTAGATGGATCGATGACCTTGTGAAGGTCGCGGAGTGTTGCTGGATGCAGTGGCTCGGCTCCGGTCAATGTGGCCTATGTCCAGCAGTGAACATTTCCCGGCTGATGATGATATTCAATTATAGATTGAGTGTCAGCTGTTTTCCACCCCGTTGGAGTCACATTCCGGAGTTTTCAGGTTCAATTCGTAGCGGTACTCAGTTCGGTTGGTGTCAGTGCATTTGCTAGATCTGCTTGGCTAGCTACCACCATGTTACTTAAGCTCTTCTTCTCATCTTATCGTGTAGGTTGTAAGGTGATTGACCTCACAAACCCTAGTTTCAGAGTTGTTGAGTAGTGGGTGGCATGGGTGCTTCACTGGCCGGGCTTTAGGGTGAGCACGCTTATCCTGTAGATCGTCATACCATTAGGTCAGGTGAGATGAAGGCCAAGCACGCCCAAGCCTTTTGTTTGCGGTCGTCTCGAGCCAACTGTCAGCTGTGTCGTGACGTCACCCGGCCGAGTAAGGTGCGCGGGCTCCTACGCGCGCCGCGTGCGCAGCCGGCGACGGTGAACAATTTGGAAAAATGATGTTTTACTGATTGCGACCTCCGGTCATGTACCTCCGAGCCATGCCGGGAAGCAATGATCATTGCTAGTTCATCGAGTCTTCTCTCGAGTTAAGAATTAATTATGGAAGGCGTGGCAACGTGGCAATAGATAAGCTTTGAAAGAAATACAATGTTATTTTCGTTGTTGCCACAATTCGACCATGAAAAAGGGCAAGGAGCTGTGTTCGAGGGCTGGATAGAACGTCCGTCAGTCTGAGAGAGATGAAAATATACTATAAAAATATTTTAGGATAAAACAGATGACGATGATGAGTTAGTGATCGGTCTACGACGATACAGATACCGAGCAGAGCCAACTCAACACAATTATTACAAAAGTATCAGTAGCTGTATTCTAGTCTTCTGTAAAGGAAAATCTTCGCGAGTAGCCAGTTATAACGTTTAAAGTTTGTTGCACAACCCGACTCTTGTGGAGAGACAGTACATAAATAACCATTATTGTCACCTGCCTGGACACACCGTCTGCTGAACTGCCTCTCCCATGGCACAACACCGTGACCGGCCTTGAGACGCTACATCCAGTGATTGCTGGAAAGTGGTTGCCTTTCTAGAACTTACTTCCCATCGGTCATCCGCTGCCGCCTCCGTGGCCTACTGGCTACACCTTGTAATATCGACAAAGCTCCCGCCTGATCAGTTTCAAAACCGAGACGAAAACGCTTATTCTTCTTCTTTATTCGACTTCTAGGGTCCATTGTAGTAGTTAGTTATAGTTTACAGTCATTTTATCATGCATCATTGTGGCGTCCAACTTGCGGGACTTTTACAAATACAACAATGCTTTCTTGTTTCTTAATAGTTTTATGTTCTATCAAAAAAACTAGCAAGGTGGAGCAGCCCGAGCCACGACTGTATGCGAAACTAGCCCTAATGGTGATCAGACGACAACTTTGTCGGTAGTACTTACAATCCGAAGGTCCCGGGTTCAATCCACCTGGCTAGCGATCACCACGTTACCAAATTCTGACGCCAAACAGCAGTGCTAATACGAGTAGCACCGCCACTGAGATGAAGGCCAAGTTAATACCTGAAAAATACTCCTATGCAGAATTGGATTATAATATCTAGTATCTACATGTGTTGGACACTGCGCAACACTCGTAAAATTAAGAGAATCACCAGATTTTATAGGTAATAAAGAATTTGAGGACAGTCTCCACAAACACAGTTAATGGCGGGGTTTGTGAGTCGCTCGCGGCTCCAGGTGACCTCATTCCGGAGACAATTACCTGTTTATGTGATCTGCTGGGCGCCGAGGACCTGTGATTCAGGCACCTTATATAACGCGCTACTCCCCAGCACTCTTACCACCAACCATCTTGAATGACTTCTAGTAATATTTCTTAGGAGTATTGAGACGATTCAGGTCTCTGGGAGGGCTCAGACCAAATCATATCAATCTAAAGAACGCGAATTCCATGAAGCCTTGTCACACAATGGCCGGACTACAAACACTGAAATACATTTTCATTTAAAGTTCAATCACAAAACTAGGTTTTACTTTGATTTTAGGGTTTCGTAGATTTTTTGTTTCAAAACGGTTTCATCGATAAAAATGTTTGAGTTTATCGATGATGATGATGATGATGTAATTGGCTTAGATACGGGTGTCATCACCCATGAATCAATAATATGGATCAAGATTCCACCTGCCAAGAATGACCATCCCTGTGTGATACGCTGTCCACCAGCGTCAAAATGGAACTCATCAGTCATAGATTGGTATTGACAAGTCGCGAGTGTCATGCCGGTACTGTTTGTAGGTAGTTATGTACAGAGCGAGCGGTGTCTTGCACATCCTGCTTACCGCAATTGTCGTAATGGCAGCAGCGCGTCGCGACCGGCGCCCGCGCCGCTCACGCGACAAACGATATCAAGAAACTTAAAAAACGAATTCATTGGACAAAAATCGCCGAACATGTCCCGATACATACAGACATTTCATTTATTTGGGATTTCTTTATTGGAAACCAAACACGATATGTATATCAAACGTTATTTAATTTTTTTGACAAGCCGTCATGTTGGATTTTATGTGACGTCAAGCGGGAGACCACGAAGATTCTAACCGTAACCTCATTTGTCAAAATACGAGTACGACCAGCGTAGAATATATGAGGGAACATATCTGCAGGTGGAAGACAATGTCCAGCAGTGGACGTCTGGACGTTTCCCGTCTGAAGATGATGATTGTGTCTATCCTAGCTTGACAGCTTCCTAAAATCAAAACTCTTATTTGGGCAGCGACGTAGTCGGTTAAACAGTGACTATGGCTTAGGAATAAGCTCGTCCCGTTTCCTCCCTTGGGGTTTGTAGGGACCGTGACCGACTTCCCAGCGCAGTGGTTGCGGGTTTGAATCCCGGCAGAGGTATTTATTTGGTATTGGTTGAGATAGTGGTGGAAAATTTTATATATCCAACTGACAGCAGATTGGAAAAGACCAGTTCCTTATAAACATGGTGAACACGCTTCAATCCAATGAGATCAAGTCAACCTGTCATAGATAACAACACAAACAAACGTACGAAATTTGGGTTAAACATATCTGTATGAACTTTAATTTACAATCTGCCATTTACATGCAAAACACAAGATAAAATTGAAATATTAACATAAACCTAAGTAAGTCTCGCAATTACATTTGCAGTGTAATTGTTAATTCTGTGCGTATGTATGTATGTTGTAATAAAGTGTATGAAAGTGGAGCGTGTTGATGACGTCACTTCCTCAGGCGCCGGAAGCGCGTGGGACGATTGAATGTTCCTAGATCTTGTTGGTACCGGCCCGCCTGAGCAATAGAGCTGAGAGGTTAGGACGATGCTCACTAAACAACGGGTATTTAACATGTTCATGTACAATATTCTATTTTCAAATCGTTGGGAAAAATTTCGGAATACTGTTCTGCAAAGAATAAAGGACGAAATAAACTCAATTTAAATCTGGTGTTGGGCGTTCCTTTCCATAGTTAGGAACACGAGGCTAATCCTCACTTTGCCGGGTTTTTTTATCGTCTGCAATAATGTCTGACTTATAAAACACTTTGTGTGTGTGTTCTACCACGGTGTGGTAATGTGTTGTGTTGTGTGTGATCGATCGCGACCGACCTGAGCGGTACACGACACACTCGATAGTTATAACAACCATCGCACGCGCAACTCAACGTTCAACACAATCGGGGGATGATTAACATTTATATTTTCATTATTAGTATTACTTATTCAGTCCGTACTAATTTAATAATGGCTGAAATATATTGCGACATAGAAACAAAATTATACTACGAAAAGGGGCTCAGGTCTACTGGGCCGTAGTCCACCACGCGGGCCCAGTGTGGATCGTTCTCACGATGTTTTCCTTCACGCCATTGGATAATGTACTTGAATTGAAAACACGACTGGATTCAAACCCGGAACCCTCAGATTGAAAGCCCATGCCTTATCCATTGCGCCACCTATGTCATAAGGTTCATTGTTTTTATTTTATTAAAATCGTAAAAAAAACCACCAAGACGAGCCCCAAAACGTCGTGTTTACTATGTGTAGTTTAGAAGTTCCCATGAACACCCTCCGTCTTGATCAGATAGTTCCACCATTGTCAAAACTTGCAACTGAATTTTATATTTCACATTAGTTATTTACGTAGGATATTTAGTTCTCTGTTTTGGGAGCTTTTCGCTGACATTCACTGAGATTTCACCTCATCTCTAGTCAGTCTAGACTTGCGACGTGAACAAGCAGATTAACGGATCTAGACCGTATATTATACCTAACTAGGTCAAGAGGAGCTCATCATTGGAGAATGATGTTTGGACTGAAAATATAATCCATGGCTACCATACACGAGTGTACGTATACGAGTATACCTTTCCTATTCGTTTTCGTTAGAAACAGGTGAAACAAACCCTTGGAATGCCCTGTGGACTTATGGGATGATGTTTGTAGGGAGTGACATAAATATCTGAGGCGATAACATAGCTTTTCACGGATATACCGGTGGATTCAGTGAAGTGTAAGATACCTAGTTAAAAAGTAATAATTACACGTTCCGCGAATGTATCCTGTAAAGGCCTGGTCTTGTACAGTTATAATTTTAAAACGCCATTATCAAATAAAAGTGTGTCAGTTACCACCTTTGTATATTTTGGTTTAGTTTATTTGTACAAAGACAGGTCTCATTTAAATTTAAAGAAAATATTTTTTCGCTTGCAAATGAAGACTGTTCCGGAGTTCTTATCGAACGCTTTAATTATTTTAAAGGAAAAAAAACTTTTATTATCTCTAACTGCACCGTCTGTTCCCACAGGATCAGAAACCGTCCATTTTGTTCCGTGAAATGCAAATTCCACAAAAACTGTTTCCCACGATCAACAAAAGAGAAGAAACAAACACCAATAGCTCCTAAATACCGCAGGTGTCAAAATCTATTGTAACGAAATACGAAACAAAGGTATTTATATACAGAAAAACTCTGGGAGAAGAGATAAGAGAAAGAAAAAGCCCGGAACACAGGTTACGCAGATTTCGCGCGGCGGTCGTCGTCGTCGGGCGGAGTCAGAGGGTCCATTGTCAATCAGAAACAAAGTATGCGTTGTAAAACTGGGTCCAGCGAGGGCCGTGGTAGTCAATGAACAGGTACCTTACCTACAATGAATAATGCGGGACAATCGTTGCTAAAGAATGTCATTTAGAAAAAACTCATTCTTAAAGTTTACAATGGGATAACGCGTCCTTCATCACACCTGATTATCGTTTTCTGCCTTTACTGGTTCAATTGTTTCACTTTTGCGGATTACAACAGTTTGTTTGACGGCTAGGTTATAAAAAATGTGGGCATGGAAACTGCATTATGATACTGCTACATCCGCAGCTCATGTATTTACCAATGCTATCCCAGATCGCTCTATGTCCATACTGAGACTGGTCATACGTTGGTATCATAAACGGTCATGTTTAAGAGCTTATCTTTTACATATTGTGTTTATTTAGCCTTACTAGTTCATAAGTGAACCTTTTGTTTTGTATTTTTTTATAAAAGGCTTCTAACGAAAAGTTTCAACCAACATGCAGTAGAGGACACCTACCATATGTTAATTGCACTTTACTAGGATCACAAATCCGCCTGCTAAGCATGCCAGCTAAATACCTTCATAGAAAGCCCATTAGACCTGACGGAGGTGGGAGAGGTTAAGAGAAGGTTATAACAAAAGTGTGGTTTTATATGGAAAAGTTTTAGATGAATGGGTAACTCTGTTGGTATTCGGACATATTGCTGTCTCTGACATGTTCCCAGCATTGCATCTAGAGCCTCCAGTCTACAAGAGTTGACGCTTGTAGAGCATCATTAAATTAAGGCTTCTGTTGCTAATGTCTATCTCTCTCTGGTACAACGGGCCGTTATCTCTGAGCGCCTCCTCTGCCTCCACCACGTGCAGAACGTAGCAGCTTTAGATAAAGCGTTTATTGTTCATTATTACAACTTATTGTTGTTGTGTGCGCGTCTGTCGGACGCAGGCAGTTATCACAGGCAGGGCAGGGCAGGTGTCTCTCTGCGGTGAGCTATTGTAATTAACTAGAAGTTTTGTACGTGTTTAGACTACTGTGCTTTCAGTGATTGAGAAACAGATCAATGTCACATGTTTAGAGTATTGTTTTATGAACACACACATGTCCAGAACTCGAGAGAGAGAGAGAGAGAGAGAGAGAGAGAGAGAGGGGGGGGGGGGGGATGTGTCCTGTTGAAGGTAGCAGATTTCTTCAAGGACAGAGTATCTGGGTGTATCTGTGAGTATCTAGCGTGTGTATTAATATTACTGTGTTGCAATATATGGCTTCATAGATTTGCAAAATTGCTCCAACGTGACTCTAATGAATATTTCTGAAATGAGAAAATTTTGAGTGTTGTTATTTTTTGCTTCTATGCGAGTGCTGAGCAAAACGTCCCTGAGACCGCGTGGTCCGACTTAATTTTCCAAGTGTTAATTTCTTCGACAGCTCGTCTTCAGAATCCGCTGTATCCTTTGCCACTGCCAACCTAGACAACATTTATGTATAAACGTTATGCTTATCTTCTTGGAGACAATTGGTGACTTTAGCAGTGCCGTTTCCCTCGCAACCAGGTGATGATGAACCGGAATGTTCCTTATTTCGTTTGGATCTGTGGGTGCATTTCAGCAAGTTATGGCAACAAAGTTTCTTTGTTATATCTGTTGAATAAAAAATTACCAAGTTGCAAATCGAATCAGATGAATTAGACTCACTGAAAGTTGGATCAAAATGATGACCAAAAATTGAATGTTGGTTGTATTGCTCACGCACGCGGCTCTCTGTCGCGGATGTTGCTCACGGCACGATCACCGACAATCATGCAATCATACAATAACACTCCACTCATACAATCAGGCGGCGCCGGCGCAAGGCGCCGGACTATTTTTTAAAGCGCTTTTCCTGTTGACGACCTAAATGTTGCCATTCCCTACGCCTGATACGTCTCAAATTACATTTGATCACAACCGATGGTTTACATAAATTATATCCTTCAGCCTTACCCATAAATATAGTGTGTCACAAATAGATTCCATTAATCAGGATCCAAATAACTATATTCTGGCCTTTCTAGCATCATTGAATAGACTTTTGATAGAATGAGACAAATATATTAAATATACATTCTGTGTCGCAAATTATGTGTCGAAATTAAGCAAATGGCGCCTTATGGGTTTACACTTTTCTGAAGGAAAAAAAAAAGATTATTTTGTACGTCTTTAGTTAATCTTCAGTACAGCTAACAAACATTTCAGTTGTCAAAAACCGTGGTGATGTGTTACAAGACGTGCAAATGTGGCTAGTGTCATCTCTTTTTAACACACGAAGTGCTATCATTAAAGTGTGAATACCCAGTATAAATATAATTGCTGAACTTGAAATAATCTATGTAAAGGTACTTGTACCATATATTATAATATCTTTTGCCTTACCTTACCTGTACTGTCAGTTATCGGTAAGGCTGGGCGTGCGGCGTCACACGGTTCGCACGTGCAGTGCGCGTGCCGCGTGCCTTATCGGGCGCGTTACTCACACCGGGGGAATTTCACCTCGCGCGTCACATGAACGCCCGCCCGCCCCCGCCCGCCCGCCTAGCCAGTCAACCTAGGGGACTGTGAGAAACACATGTGACAAATTGTGATACCGTTGTGTAAGTGTTACGAAACGATTCCTGCTTCTGTGTTTTTTAATGTACGATGGGTGACGATATGGCCGTTAGATGGAAATAAGCCTCAATACTCAGTGTGTTTATTGCATTCCATAGGTTTACACAGTAGTTGGTACAGAATGATATGACCCATTTATGTACCTTGTCTAAGGCACTGCTATATAAGAGAAGAAACCATGTATGTAAATTATCTGTTTTATAATTTATCACTTAAATATTCTTGTAATGTGTACAATTGTGTAGCAATACTTCAAGCTGATGAGGCGCTGGCTTGTCGTATCGAAACACAATTTGGCCCCATGCTTCGTTAACATGGAGCCAGCCAGACATACAAAACCCTACCACCAACCAAAACGAGCACCAATAGGTACCCCAACAGGGACCTCCGCATTGTGAGTACAAGCGGGTAGCCACTATTGGAAGGCCGCGGTTAAAAACATTCATTTCTCTTTACAGTGTTGGTCAGAAATCATCAGAGATGTAATCATTCATTTAAATAACAGTTGAATGAATATACCGGGAACTACGTAACAGGTTGTATAATAGGTATATAAGTATTAGTAAGTACGTACCAGGAAATATATGCATCTATGTGTATATACCGGGAAATGTAGCGTAGGACTGAGCGAAGCGAGCGCGTCATCGCCGCTGCGGTTTGTGCGTCGGAGTTTGTCTTATCGCGCAGGAATAATTAATAAGGTCACGCGCAGGACGACCGACGACCGTCCTCTCCCACCGGAGGGTGACGGGCACCTCCGACGCGGCCGGCGCTGGCTGCGGGCGCTGCAGGCGCAGCGGGCCGCGGCAACAAATACACATTACAGAATAAATTAATACACGCAGGTGCAGCACAACGACATCTAGGTGAAATGTAAAATATATCTTCAGTAAACGGGCAGGTCACAGCGCTCGAAGATCGTGGCCGGTGGGATTGTGGAGCAAGATTTCTTGCGAGGCAACCGTGAACCGGGAAACTGGTGTCTATCCCCTTGCTAGACGGATGCAAGTGGCTCGGGACTGGTCCTTGTGGCATATCGATTGATCACTTTCTCCCCTTGGGTAACAATCTACTTTATTGCCCTTTACGACACAAATGGGATGATATAAGCCATTCCGTCAAATCAGCTTGAGGCAACAAAAAAGAAGTTAATTAGGTCATCACCCTGTACCACCTTTGTCCTGGCAACACTTGTTCAAACATCTGTACTGTACTCAGCAAACCAATAATTACTGATTGCCTCGACTCGACTCGACCAGACGTATAAGGGCAGATGTACGTAACGTACTGTTATCATTACTGCCGCGCGCAGGTACAGGCTGCGCACGCGCACACCGCGACCCGCTGTGTGGTTACTTCTGACATTTGCGCGTCTTTAGGAGTGGACAAGATGTCCGCACACATGTAGTGTTTAAAATGTGCTTTGTAAAGTTTCAATTGGTTTTTGACTCGTTTGAAAATGTAAATATAATTGCAGCTCGTCACATTCACATGGTACTCGATGTTATTCATACTAATATTGTAAATGTGAGTTCGTTTGTTTGTCCTTCCTTCACGCCTTAACTGAAGCGGAACGTAAGAATGATTTGATTTTTTATGTTACCTAAGTCTGCCGCCTAAAAACATTTTTAATAGCACTGTTGTGTTCTGGTTCGAAAGGTAGCGGAGCCAGCGCCTCGTTAGTTTGAGGCTTCTGTGTGCGCACCATTACCATCCAACGGCCTTATCGTCACTTACCATCAAGTGAGATGAAGGCCAAGTGCCAACCTATCATACATAAAAACACTTCTTGGAGATGGAGTTCATTAATATATATGTACCAGTGGGCGCTTATGATTCAGTTCTTCTTCATTTACTTTAGAAATAGGTAAAATAAATTATAAAGTATTAAATTTTGAGCAATATGTAACACAAGCGAACGTGTTTTTCTATATCTGATATCTCTCCCTAGTTTATATATAGTTGGTAAATACATACCTAATACATTACTCCCCTGTGTTCCCGTCGCAGTCGGGTAAGTAATGTACCTACATTTTGTCATTGAGCAAAAATGAACGTGAGTGAGTCAGAGGCCGTTCTTCCGTCCTTGTTCACATTCCGATCACAATTCTGATAACAAGATGGCTGACAGACACTTTCTTTTAAACGGCACTATATACTTCCTTCTTTAGTTCCTCTTTCGATCTTATGAATCGATTGAATATCGGATCGGATAAAACAAGTGCTAATCTGAAACTTTTTGTTTTCGAATAGACACGAATTTCTTGATTCTGTGACCCTTTCACACAAACAAATTTTCGAGCGCGGAAATATTCATTATAGTCTAGCGCGCTCTTTAATCATCACCAGCTCCCCGCGACCTTTACCAGGACTTTAGGTCGGTCTGTAACAGGGGGCGGACCTATAACAGTTTCGTCAGGGCCTTGAGTACCGGCTCGGTTCCCTGTGGGGTATCCCTGTTGTCAGGTAGCTATGCAAATCTACCATACATCAGTTTTAACAGCACTGTTGTTCCAAGCTATGGCTACGTCCCCAGAGCAGTGAGTACGGAAGCTTCTGTGTGAGCAGACTTCCATCCTCGGACATATCTCACCAAGATGTAAAATCCAGTAGAAATTACATTGCAAAATGTCTTCCTGCATTGTTCATTTCACTCACACTAACTTGTTTTCTACATTTGTACCCCCTCGTTAGTACACGCTGCGTGCCTTGTTGTTCCACGGTCTCACTGTGTCACGGTTCCACTTGTTTACGTTTCCACGAGATATTTGCACGTTGCTCTCAGCAGCAACCTTGTCGCAGTGACGTGACTCATCGGTCAGGTATTGCATCGTAACTGACTTGTTGCAGCGTTGTTGTACTTTCAACGGAGTACTTGGAACAACAACGGCTAGGTGACCGCGTGAGACAGCTGAAGCTGGTAACACTAAGCCATGCCCAAGGTAGAACCGTAGTGATTTTAGATTTTTAGTTAAAACTACTAATTGTACTGTCGACTTCACCTGCGGGTCGCGATAAACAGTAGCCTATGTTATTATATATGCGAAAGTGTTATTTTCATCCGACTTCAAAAAGGAGAAGGTTCTCAATACGTCGCGTATGTTTTTTTGTATGTGTGTTACGCGATAACTCCGCCAATAGTGAACCGATTTTGATAATTCTTTTTTTGATTGGTACATCATACTTCAGAGCTTACAGCATTCGTTACAATATTTGCAGTAGTATCGGCAAAAATCAGCCCTCTCCCCATCCTCCTCATCCCAGCCCAGATCCCTCTCCATCAAAGTTTCATACTAAATTTGTGTTGCCGTAATCTTTTAAAATATAACAGCTGGATTTTTGCAGTAGCTATCTAACAATAGGACATCGGATTGTGATATCGCGAAATGAGTATATTTAACATACAACTTCACAGTGAATCACAATTTACATTTTAAACACTTTTTTATTATTATTGTTCAAAGCGCCATCTATGAACCATTAGCTGAGCAACTGCTGTTGTAGCTAACTATGAAGTTGTACGTTAATGATATTTATTTCGCGATTCGAGAGTGCGTCACGTGTATTTTATCAATATCGCGTTGAACTATCGATGGTTCCGGGAATCACATACATTTGTCATTAAATGCTTGGGGTCATGGGACGGCATCAGGTCCGTAAAAATACAACCATCACGACTGGTTTCACGGTTTCTCCAATAATTAATATTGTGATATAAAAGACTAGTTCTATATTTAATTTTACACTGCACTTGTGATAGTTCCGCTCGATGTAAGGCTGCACTTCTAGAGGTAGGTGTTATTATTCAATGGAATAGTTGAATGAGGAAAGTTGTATGTCAACGCATCTACCTGGCGGGCGGGCTGGTTGAGGCTATGACACACGCGAGTACAAAGTTATGTCATTCAGCTGTTTATTTTGTTTTCCTTGTTTTAACAATTACTCGTAATTTTTTAGTTAATTTTGGCAATGATCCGATGCCTTGAAGATTCCACAGGGTGCCTTGGAGTCAGGGTCGCCGTACGCCCTGAAATTTGAGGCTTTACCCGTAATGTCCGGCAGGGGAAAATAATAAATCAAATTAATGTTTTGATTTAACTCATTACTGTCTAAGCATTGTTTTTTAACATAATTTCCGGAATTTACTTTATTTTGGTCTTGAACTTTTAATACTTCAACGTTTATTACGTATGCGTACTGACGACGCGACCTCGGAAAGTATCCCGCGGGAACTGCATGCTCGAACCGGATAAATAGTAGCGTATGACCTTGTACGGACTTCAACTATCCCTACACATAAATAACGTCATTCTGACCCTCTAATACGACGGGAAGAAAGACAAACAAACAAACTCAGTTTCGCTATTATCATATTAGTAACTTCGTCAACTTATTCGAACAGAGTGAGCCCTCTCTGTCCATGGTAGATAATTTCAGTGCACTGCATGGCGTGTGTAATGATTCAAATCTTCGTTGCTCCAGTAGAGAGCGTGTGTCGCGTCGACCACAGACCACTGACCACAGAGGATCGCGTTACGCTGTGGTCGCTGGGTATCGATCTGGTGACGCTCCTCTGCCTCATGACGACACTTGCCTTCTGTGTTCTGTTACTCGATCGATCAACTACGAGGTAATGCGAGCTCCTTGGCTGATGGCACAGTATGGACGCCATGTTGACAGCTCCCTAAACTAGACGTACCTATATACTAGACCCAATGTAAAATCCATGAGGTTTTGTACAGTAATTTAGGCTACCTGTTATTACTCGGCAACAGTGGGCACAGGCTGTTCGTGACCAAATATTATTAATTAACTGGATTACAGGTCGTGTGCCAGCAATAAAGGTTCCAAATGAACTCATTGGCACGTAGCCCCCCGCCACCCTCGACCCGCTACCCGCTACCCGTTGCCTTCTGGTTTATGCCACTCGTTCTGTGGTTATGTTTTTATTAGCACCAATATTGTATTGGGTAGATTGTATCGTTAATAGCTATGGTACTCGTATATTTGTCTAAAGATTACATTCAAACTGCCAGAGTTGAATCCATTTTGTAGTTTGATTTGTACTTGAGCTTCATCTCACGTGATGGTAGCGTCGCTGTCACAGCGACCTTCATGACAGAACAGTACTATTAATACCATTGTTTTGCAGCAGACTTAGGTAACAAGGAGAGAGCTAGCCAGACGGACATTGTACATGTCCTGTCCTACCACCAACCAAAACAAGCACCGCTAGGTACCCCCGCTGGGAATTGAATGGGGATCACGGATGTTAAACCATTTCGTTTCTTTTCTGTTGATAACTCGTTGTGATCCCATGGTGTGATCGTCATCAGTAGCTGAAAGAGTTCATTACTAAATCCATTGCTGAGTTTGGAGGATTCCTGGCACGATCAACTGATCCAGATACTGTTGGTCCTGCGACCAGTACAACTTGTTGAACGCGGACGGCGCCCGCTGTGAGATGAGACGTCGGAGAGAGCAGTAACAGACACTGGTTCTTGGTTGCCAGCGGCTTCCTACGAGGTTTTCGATTTATCTAGAGGTATTTATGGAGTTCCCAGTAAGTGCAATGGTCGTAATTGGAGAACTGTTCGTTGCGTTATCCATCCTTCGGGCCATGTCTGCCCATTGCCACTTCAGCTTACTGACTCGTCGAACTTGTCGACCACTGCACTTCCTCTAAGGGAACCTACGTTACGGATATAATGACGGATTTGGTAACACTATGTTGTACCTACAGCACGTGCCTAGGTTTTAGGTTAGAAGTTAGTCACCTGGACAGAAGAATGGAGTCCTTCCTGTTCATGAAATAAGAATACAAATCCATTGTTGCTTTTGATTTGACGTCAATTCCCTTGAAATAACCAGAGAAATACGCGCACGACGAATTAATGTAAATAAGTAATAACACGGGGTAATAAAATAAGACTATTAAGCACTAAATGAAATGGCAGATTTCGTGTTCAGAACGTAAAGATTTATCGTTCCCATTAAGCACGTTGTTACTGGCAATGGCTCCCAAATAGAGTTCTATTTCATAGTAATGAGGTCCCTGGACATTTACCAGTGGTTCTTTATTTGAATGCTTTATTGGTATGTTCAACGAAGTGCGCTGCGGCGCTCACAGTTTTTTGAGTTATTTCGGAGTTAATGGCAATTTAAAATTATAAGTGTACAAGACCAGGCCTTGGCCCCATACATTCGCGGAACGTGTCATTTACATATAGATATAAATATTAGATAACTTTACCCCTCACTGCAGTCGTAAATACCAACCATGAAATGAACCCTTTCAAATCAAAGCTCGCAGGACAAGTGTCTGTGATGCAGCCCCTGTCTGCGCGGGCGCACAGCGTGACGCGCAGGTGTCGTCACGGCGCGGCGCGCGCGCAGCCGCGGACGGTATCGATCACTGAGCTACGGAAGGGTTGGTGAGGTGACGAAATGCGGGCTTTACAAGATCAGGCGGCGGGTTAGCGCGGTAAAGCGTTCTGCCGTTAATGAGCGGTTACGAGACGGTATTGTATTAAAACAAATCTATATACGAGTATATAAAAATCAATCGCTTTTCGTTATTCTCGCTAAAACTCGAAAACGTATTATTTAGTGGTAGTAAATTATTTGTGGAAGTCTAGGTAAGGTTTAAAAGCTGAGTAAATATGAAAACAATGCTTGGAATACAGTAAAAACAACAATTTCGCTTTCCCTTAGAAACTATTCCTACATGTCAAACATTTGATGCACTGAGCCTCTTCTGAGTAATCACTAATTTGATGTTCCGTCGTTCAGAAATCAAATTAAATCGTCTACTACAAAGAAAAGAACACTTTTGTTGTTGTTTTCCTTTATTTGTGACATTTGCCATTAAATTTTTTGTTTACAACTATAATATTTTACGGCCTTTGGCGGGAATATAGGCGCAAGGTGGCGTTGTCGCGGTTGAATTTTATTTTTATGTGCATAATTCAAGCGGGAACACCACGCTCCTAATTTCAGATTGCTCCAAAATTGTAGTTAAGTCAGACAACATGACGTTGTTGATCCTATGTGATAGTGACACTACAGCGAGAACTGTCCTTCTGCTTCGAATGCAACGAGTTCAGCACATCAGACAACCGCAGCGAGCACGACACGATGAAATGGAGCGATCCCGCAGACGCAGTGCTCCGGTGATCCTGGAACAAGCAGCGTTCCACTACGATCCCGGAATAGAGTACTGTGACGACATATCAGTAACCATTGGGAAAATGTCAATCATTTGTAAATATAGTAAGGCGGTGAATCTACTGGATTAGATTGTGCCGGTGGAAAAGTAAAATTGCCACACTTGCTCCACCACCAGATCCATCACGCGCATTAATTTCTGGGGTGGTAAATGATTCTAGGTACACTTCATGGCCAACATTCAAAAATATACATATTAATGATATTGTGGTAATTGCGCTGGAGCTAAAGAACGAAAGATCAGTACACATTGGCTTTATAGAGTTTTAATGTAAGAAGGGCAATAGGGGGGCAACTGTCATGATGAACGGATAACCTGGCGGGAGTACGAGCGGCGACACGACGGCGCAGGTCGCGGGTGGTGGCTGTGCCGCACCCCGGGGTCTACGTTCACCAGTCGTTGCTGTCTTCTCAGCGAGGCAGTATGTTACTGAGGGCTTGATACAGATACCTACACCCATATAGCTAGTAACTAGGATTGATCTGCTGCAGACACAGTGAGTACCCTACATCCAGTCAACACATCTTGGCCGTCGTGAAGATATATGAGTGACTCCAGTATCAGTAAACAACAATAGATGTTCTGGCTGTTTAGAGTTTCGTACCCAGATCTCCAGTGCACGCTGACCTATTGCTCTTCCTTCGCTGTCTATCCACTCGGTCCGTCACAGGGCTGCATTAGATACCACATCATCGACATAATCATGAACTTTGAGGACAATATCCGCAGCGTACACTCAACAGAGCGCATGTTACGTGACTCACGTGTTCTTCAATAGATAGTTATTGCGCTCCGTGTAACTCTTGAAATAAATAAATTTTGTACATTTTCGTCGCGTCACCAAACATTTTAGCTTGAGTTGATAACAATCTAGCTTCTACCCTTAGGTCCTTAATTAAAGAAATTATACTAGAAATAAATAAATCACTATTACGGCCATACGTCACCGGCCACGACTCGAAATATAACTAAGTTCAGAATAAGTTAGTTACCTTCAAAACGAGTCCTGTTTCAACCCCATCAAGATAAGTTACGAGCGAGTTGGAATTGCCCACTCGACTCGCGCGACGAAATAATTGCTATTAATACGCTGTGGTTAAGTTAATGCTTTCAAGTGACAAAATAATGAGAGAGGGATAGCACCCCGCGTTCTGCGGAGCCCGAGCGGTGCCGCCAGGACATGAGATGAGACACTCGATTGAAGCTTATAATTATCAGGCATTTGACGTACAACTCGTACGAAACTATATAATACTTTTATGGGAGAATCAAGATACCAGCTATCAATTCTGACTGCGGCGTACAGCCGTAGGTGAAATTGGCATTGGCATGTTTTGTGTTTAATTTTATGCTTTGTAATTTGTGCCCATATTTTATTTTGTTGACTAAACTTAAAAAAAAATTGATACTGATTTTTTAAAAAAACTGTAAGAGTAAATTAAATGCATGATATTTAATTAACACTGGGCTAAGTACAGAATGATTTATCGAAATTCACCTCTAAGGGCTCTATGAGATGAAAAAGGGTGAACAGTTTTATGGGAAAACCTGTCGAGATAGCCGATCTTTCAAAATTAAACGCTGGAAGTGTCTCTTGTGTCGCAAATAAAAAAATGTATTCTATTCTGCAGACGAATGTACACCCGAGTACAAAAATATGTATAGATGTTTTCTCCATATCATATTCACCTTTGATTGACAGTACACAAGTGGGTAGCTACATATTTTTGAACTCGAGTGTACCTACCTCCGGACTGGTCTTGAGGATCACTGATACAAGGGCTATCAGTAGCGGCGGCATATACAATGACGTCAAATAAGATTCGATTGAAATTCATTTTAAAGTTATAATAAATGAAACTATTACTTTCAAAAGTGTAAAATTTGAAACACAGAGTTTGACGATTTATAGAACTATCAAGGAAAAAATTTACACGAGGGAAAGCGCCATGTATGTACAATACATACGAAGAAATACAGTTAGTGTGAAAATGTACACTAACTCCCGTTGAACTTGTCTATGCCGTGAAGCAGTCGCCCATCTGTCCCTGGCAGTACTTGCTCTATAATCAACCCTTCCGTTCCAGCCACTCATATATTAATCACATCGCTAATGACTTAATAACCACGTGACATCCCCCCTCCGTGACACCCCCTCCCTGCGAACGCGGCGCGGGCGCAAGTGCGGGGCGAGCGGGGGGAAACCCCACTTAAAAATTGAATTTGGCTCGTTTAGGGGTTGACATCCAAGGTCAACGTAAAGGGTTAGTTAAGTTCATGGTAGATTAAAGTTAGTTGAATATTACCTAAAAGTTTTATCAATATATGTTTTTTTATTTCCTCGGAATTTGCATCGTCTGGTTAGGTTCATACATAACATATAAACACCGTTGTATTTCTAGTGATATACACTCCTCATGACTGTTTATCCATGCTACTCGTATATTCGATAGATTTGAAATTATTACTTTTATTTTCTCGTATTTTACCTTTTTTAACGTGATGACGTCTTGTAAATCGATGAACGTCGGCTGCACGCACGACTAAGTGTCACGTTCCGCCTGAGCCGAGCGTGCAAGCGAGAGCGCGGAACAAGCGATAGAGAGGCACTATCGGCCTAAGCGTTCGGCTTGTGACAGCATTTCATCAATGTTTTCTTATGACGTTATCTTTACAGACAACCAATTTTTTTGTTATGTCATTGTGTTTCTTTCTGTACTTCGTTTGATGTACGAGTATCGTGACAGAATAAATATTTTTCTATTATATTCTGTCTCAGCTACCAACTACAATGATATTAAACTGATCACAGATCACTCACTGTGTGTATCTTCGAGCTCTTACACTGTTATAACTAAACTGCTGTCAACGATAAATAAATAAAATATCACAATGTAAAAGTTCGCCTGTAGCATACTGAATAAAATAGTCATTTATTGATCAATTGGTCTATTTATATACTGGATGAAAATCGTGACGTGAAAATCAAGAAAAAATTAGATGTAACTTAAAACATATATTCATAAGTCAAGGAAAACACTTTGAGCTAACGGGAAGAAATATTAATATGAGCGCGGTTGACTGCATCATTCACAAATACGTATTTGTGATTCGATTTTTTAGATCCGTCAGATCTGGTTTCGGGGTGCTCACTAACTGGCTGACTGGTGATCGATGAAGGAACGCTCGTTCGTCGTCGTCGGTCTGTGTCAGTCAGCTCAAGTCGAGACTGACTTTTCCAATAGATAACTATGTCAATTAGATATTGTTTCCCACATCTGCCGCCACGTGTGCGGGGTCCCGTGCTGATAGTATAAACTGTGAGATGCGTCACGCGTGGAAAGCTTGTTATTTGTTTGGACACTGGGCGGGCGGGCGCGGGCCGGGGCGTCCCTCTCGTGTCGCGCTCACGTGACCATGTCTCATACAATCATAAACACTGCCTGGCGAGCTACTAGCTAACACCATGTTATGTAAAAGTAAGTATTTTTGTGCAACAACAACCAGTGGAGTTTTACGCGAGGAATGTTATCCTCATAGTTAAATTCTGTGTCATTACTAGAAGCAAAATAAAAAATTAAATGTCGTAGAATGTGTACTATAAATTCAAGTTACAAAAAAAGGGATACATTACACGTTTTTTGTTTTTTATTATTGTTATTGTATTTTTTAGTTTGACATTGTAAATAAGTGACTTTATTTATTGATTAGTATAAATAATTCATGTACAACATTTTTTTAATTTCTAAGTCTCGCGCGTTGATGTTTTTCTTGTTGTATCTTTCTGATCTTACCTCACTTCTCACCTTACACCGCATGGAAAGCCAGAAATCAACCTGATACAGCGCTGGCTCGGCTATCTGTCATACCGGATCACAAGTGTTGTTTGGCGGCAGACTTAGGTAACATGGTGGTAGCTAGCCAGCAGGACATTGGTTGAAGCTTCTGGGTGATCACGCTTACCTCCAGCACCCTCATCGTCACATACCATCACGGTGAGATGATATCCAAGAGAAAATTCTATATACATTTATAAAAAGCGCAACGAAAGCCTGGATATTATAATAAACTGGATTTTAGTTATTGTTGCCCTTTTCATTTTAACCTCCAGTTAGCCATATAATCTGACCCCCCGAATGTCGACATCAAGCCTCCTATACACACCTCCCTCCGAACACGATCAAAAGTATGAGTTCGTTTGCAATAACTTTTGAAAAACGGAAATTGCGAAGGGGGTGGGGGCAGTGGCGTAGCTAGGGGGGCAAGGGCCCTGGTGCATAGGTAGAGAATCGGGCCCTCCTCTTCTTGCTTAGATAGATAGATATATTATCATTTTATTTGCCAGCACAATAATAAAAAAAATACACACACACACAAGAAGAAGAACACACAATATAAGTCAGAAATAACAGCATAGTTTATAGCAATGTATCATGTCAGCAAAAAGGCCCTAGCTCAGCATAATGTTGTGGACTACGAGCCCAAAACGCTGGTAATTCTGCTGGTGCTTCTTTGCAAGTTTTTAAATTTTTCATTTTTTTTTCAAAGCTGAGGCTAGAGGGCCCCCTGAGCTCCGGGGCCCTGGTGCACTGCACCACCTGGCCCTATGATAGCTACGCCACTGTGTGGGGGGAAGATATACGACCTCAGGAACCCCACTCACTGCGTCTAGTCGGTGGGGCCGTTTGGGACTATTTAACTTACAATTCGTTGTTTGGGTTTTAATTCGTTAAAGTTATATGTTATTCTCGATCTCCGGGTCGTCAGTTGAACTCTATAACTAAGAAAACGGTATTTCTTCGTTACTTCAGAGTTATGCACGGATCGAGGGTCAGCGATAAATGGACGCATGGCATGGTGACATCCACTTATTCCCGTGCTTGGCCAGTCCTTTGATATATTCATTTCTAAGCAATGAGATTTAGATAAGTAGTGTGGATAGAATTAAAGTTGTACGGGTACTGCGATTGCCTTGCCGGTAATAATTGAACTGAAGACGAGTGTCCGCGGCTTCAATACAGTATCCTGTCCTACCTGTACATCTTTCTATGTCTACAGCCTTCCCTCTGGAACTCCTCGCACACGCCGAGCTGCTTGCTGTTTATCTGTTTTAAAAACATATGTGTTTGTTTGCAAATAAATCAAACTGGAAATCTTACCTACAACCGTGCTCCGGGCTGGCTCCCTACTTTGTGGACCTCGTGTCGCACGGGGAAGGCCATTGTCCAGCAGTGGACGTTTCCCGGCTGATGATGTTGACTTACTGATGGCCAAGCGGCAATACAAATGCAGCACGCCCATCAGTGATAGACGAATCACATAAGTTTTGTTATACGGTTATCTATTATTTTAAGATAAGTTCAGACGCAGATCCGTTCCATGTAGAAATATATATTCTACTGCGAGAGTTATCAACCCATCAATTCTCCCGTTCAGCGCCAAGTTTCGCTGACTGCTGAAGTTGGTTGGTAGTTCGTTTGTATAAAATGGGATTCGGAAAAGATTTATAATAAAACCGGGACTCTTGTCGTTCCGGACGTCATTGTCTGCGCGGTATTGCACTTTCAGTTGCTTTTATGGTGCTTGGCAATGAAAAGGGTTTACAGTTTTTCGAAAGTTGGTAAGAAGTTTTATGCTTCTGGTTTTAGTGTCTCTTTCGTTAGCACTGATAACACAAGTGGTTAATCGAACTTACCTTGAGTCAGAGAGATTTAAATATAGTAATAGGTTATAGAGCGGGCATTGGGAAACGTTTCATATAAACATTTTGGTCTCAAAAGTCTGTGGTATGTCAAATGTCTTGTACGGCCGCGTGACGTGATGTGACACTAGATTGAGTAACTTATTACCAATTGGTAATAAGTTTAGGATCAAAATTTTTGTTTGCTTTGTCCGGTCTATTACTATTAATGTTAAATGTCTTTACCTTAAGTGAAGTTGAACCATAATTATACGAGCTGCTGCATCCGAAGAGATTTAATACCTGGAGATTTATTGGTGACGGTGCAGTACGTATAAATAACGCACTACCAGGTATTAAATCTCGAGGATGCAGCACAAAAGTATAATGTCTATACTTTCATAAAACTCTTATCGAACACTACACGTATTTATTATTTGAGCAACATACATGTCTGGACCGCTTCGACATACATTAGCATAAATACGCCCCTTGCACACATATGCATTTTCTATGTCTACCTGGCTAGCTAATACCATGTTACCTAAGTCTGCCGCCGAACATCCGGTATGACAGGTAGCAGAGCCAGCACATTATCTTGAGGCTTCTGGGTGGACATACTTACCATCCAACGGCCGTATCGTCACTTACCATCAGGTGAGATGTAGGCCAAGCACAAACCCGTCATGCATAAAAACTTCTACGCATTTTTGGAACAATCACGTCGGGTCATATATGTAGTCAGGCGCTCGCTGCCCGCGAACTGTAACAACTCACCGCGAGAACTAAATGTTTCGTAATCGTCGATTGTCTAATGTTCCCACCGGCCGCGTCGATACCAGCCGCTGCAGACGGACAGACGAGCAGACTTTCTCTGATAACGATAACACATGACTCGCTGTAGTCGCGTCGGCAGACTACGCGCAGGGAGTCGAGTATACTCGTATGTGCTCACGTCATCTGTGTAGTCTGCACATTATACTGCGCAGGTAGGTGTTAGATTTACAGTGAAGTTGTGTTTTAATCAGTATTTAAGGTATATACTGCCTCCATCATTGAAATACAAACGCCCAGCATAGAACGATGAGTTAGAATTTTTGAATTTGGAACATGGTCGATCATTATCATGACCTACGTTATTTAGAGTATCACTGTAAGACATTCAAAAGATGTGTGCGATCTGGAAGTGATTCACAGTTTTATAATGTTGTAGAATTTATAGAGTAACAATAATGAATCCATAGAAAGAAAGAAAGAAAAAATTTATTTGCCAAGTACATAGTTTTTTACACGGTGTTTAGATAGTAATTTTTATTTTGTTCGATGTACTTAACCTGTCCACAGGTGTGCAAATATTATGAACATATCTAATAAGGAATTTAATTGTTAAAAAATTAGTTTACATCGCATGTCAATTAGTAAAATGTTAATAATTTTGTCATTACTTAATTCACAACTCATCTTATTTATTTATGTCAAACTATAATTACAGGTATATTTAAAATGATTAATGCTTATGATTAGAATATTCAGGAAAACTATAAAAGCAGTTTCCAAGAAGCCAATCCGTAATTTTTTTCTTAAAATCTATGCCGTTTTCTAATTGTAAAACCCTTGGGAGATGATTGTCAGCAATGATGCATGTGTTAAATACATTTTTCTTATAGATGTACGTGTGACATGTTGGTTGGTGCAACCGATTTATATACTGAAGCCGAAGTTGTCTTGTATTAGTTTCATTTAATTTGTTAAAGTACTCTGGGTGATACTTTACAAAGAGGCATAAGTCCCTTATATACATACAGGGTAAAGGAAGTATGGAGTGCTTCTTAAATATTGGTTTGCAACTGTCCAGGTAATTTGCCATATCTATTGCTCGGACGCATTTTTTTTGGAGCAATAAAAGCTCTGTCTATGTCTACAGAGTTTCCCCATATAATAAGCCCGTAACTTAGTACCGAAGATACGTGTGATGTAGGGTAGTTTATAATAATGTATATTTATATGATGTAGGTGGTTGGACAATTGTTGGCCATACGTCAGTTCGGATTATACGCTCAGTGAACGCACACGGTGTTTTATTACTATCATCCCGAATACACTACAGTGGCTGACGAGGCTGAATTTGTGTAAATACGCGTGCTATTTATTACATACCAGTATGTCGATCGGTAAAGTGGACAGTTTTGACACGGAGTGCGGAGCATGGAACTCATACATCGAGAGGTTGGAGATGTATTTTACCGTTAACAAAGTGACGGAGGACTTGAAATTACCAACGTTGATAGCGGTAATGGGTGACGGAGCTTACGAGCTGTTAGCTAATTTAGCAAGTCCGAAGAAACCTAAGGAGCTAACATACGACGCAGCGGTGACGCTGCTGCAGGATCATTTACAGCCGGCGCCGTCGGCACTCGCCGAGAGGTACCGCTTTAGACAGCGCAGACAAGCTAGCAGTGAAAATATTGCATCGTATGTGGCGGAACTAAAGAAACTCGCACGTTATTGCCAGTTCGGAGCTACGTTGGACGATAATCTTCGAGATCAGTTTGTGTGCGGGTTACGTAGTGACGTCATCCGTCAACGGTTGTTCGCGGAGGATGACACATTAACATATGTGAATGCGGTTAAACTGGCGAGTTCTCTCGAAGCGGCGGAGCGGAATGCGGCAGCCGTGGAGGCCGGGGCGTTGTCGGTGGGCAGCGGGGTCGAGGCGTTATCCGTCGGGGCGCAGGCGGTGCATGCGCTGGGACACGGAGGTGCGGGGGTCGCACGGGCACGAGCGCGGGCGCGGGGGAGCGCGGGAAGACGCGGGAGGGAGCCGGTGCGGGGCGGCGCGGGAGGTGAGCGACGCGGGAGCCGGAGCGGCGGGCACGGGAGCGGCGGGAAGCCCTACAGCTGTGCGGGGTGCGGTGACACCGAGCACAGTTACACGGTGTGCCGGTATCGAGATTTCGTGTGCAGCCGGTGCAGGCGCACGGGGCACCTGCGTCGCGTGTGCCCGGAGCGCGGCGCGGACGCGCACGGCAGTCGCGGCGGCGGCGGCGGGACCACATACCACCACGATGTGCTGGAGGACGAGACACCGTACGAACCAACGCCGGAGGAAGACTTCCACCACCTGTGTTTGAACGACTATCGAGCGGTGAGGCTACCTATTGCTATAGACAAACATATTATAGATATGGAGGTTGATACGGGTTCGGCGGTCTCGTGTATAAGCAGTCAGACTTATGATAAATACTTTAACACATATACACTCGAGAACAGCAACATCGTGTTAAACTTTTATGATGGTTCCAAGATAAAACCATTAGGGCTTATCAAACCGGTAGTTAGCTATGGCGGGCAAAGGAAACGATTAGAGCTATTAGTCATTCGAGGTGGCACTACATCGTTGCTAGGTAGACAGTGGTTAGCTGAGCTAGGTATTAAAATACCTATAATTAGCAATTGTAACAACGTAGGCAGTGATCGTAAGCAGTTTATTAAAGATATTGATGTTTTAATCGACAGCTATAAGGAGCTATTTAGCGGCGGGCTGGGACGGTACACGGGCGGGCAGGCGACGCTGCGCGTGCGCCCGGGCGCGGCGCCCGTGTTCCACCGAGCGCGGCCGCTGCCGTACGCGCTGCGCGAGCGCGTCGACAGCGAGCTGGACGCGATGCTGCGCGACGGCATCATCGAGCCCGTCGACGGCTCCGACTGGGCGTCACCGCTGGTGCCGGTAAACAAAGCGGACGGTTCCTTGAGAATTTGTGCTGACTATAAGGCTACTCTGAACCCAGTTCTACTGATCGATAGGTACCCCTTGCCTAGAATCGATGACCTCATGGTGAGCCTGAGTGGGGCTCGTTATTATTCAAAAATAGATTTGTCACAAGCTTACAATCAAATCGAGTTAGATGAATCTAAGAAATACACCGTAATAAACACCCATAGGGGCCTTTATAGGTACAACAGGTTAGTGTACGGTTTAGCTTCGAGCCCGGGCATCTTTCAGAGGATTATGTGTAATTTGCTAAAGAATATTTCGAACGTCGAGGTCTTCCTCGATGACGTCATCATTGGGGGGAGAAATAAAGTCGAACATCTTAAAGCTTTAGAAGCCGTGTTTAGCAGATTACATCGTTACGGGCTAAAATTGAAGACGAGTAAATGCGTATTTTTAGTAAAGGAGGTACAGTACTTGGGCTACGTGATATGTGAAGATGGTATAAAGACGGACCCCGCTAAAATAGAGGCGATCGTAAATATGTCCAGGCCATCGAATGTCACGGAATTACGTTCCTTTTTGGGCTTAATTAATTTCTATGGGAAATTTGTTAGAAACATGAGTAGCAAACTAGTGCCGCTGTACGATTTACTTAAAAAAAGTAAAGAGTGGTCATGGTCTGACGAATGTGAAGGATCATTCGTGGAGATCAAGAAATTATTATCTGGCGCGGAAGTATTAGCGCATTACGATCCCAAGAAACCGGTGTGGGTGACGTGTGACGCTAGCAGTCGCGGGGTCGGGGGGGTGCTCTCGCAGCGGAGCGCGGACGGACGGGAGCGGCCCGTAGCATATGTGTCGCGCACACTCAATGACGCGGAGAAAAATTACTCGCAAATACATCGAGAGGCGTTGGGTATTATATTCAGTGTGAATAAATTCCACCAATATCTGTATGGTCGTCATTTCACCTTGCGCACGGACCACAAGCCGCTAGTGTCGATATTTGGTCCGAATACCGGTATACCGGTGATGGTAGCGAGCCGTATGCAGAGGTGGGCGATCATATTGTCCGCGTACTCGTTCGATATCGAGTACGTGCGCACCGAACACAACGGGGCGGACGGGTTGTCGCGCCTGCCGCTCGCGACGGCAGGCGCGGGGAGCAGGTCGGCGCCGGAGCAGACATATTTACACTGGGTGCAACAATCGTTACTTTTAGATTATAACGAGGTGAAACGGGAAACGTCCCGGGATATAGTGTTGTCTAAAGTACTAAGTTATGTGCGAGACGGTTGGCCTATGGAATGCGAGGTGCATAATTTACAACCATTTTTCAATAGAAAAAACGAATTGTACGAGGAATTAGATTGCTTAATGTGGGGTCACAGGTTGGTCGTGCCGGATAAATGCCGGGATAAAATTTTAACTTTGTTACACGAGTCGCATATGGGGATTGTGAAGACTAAGTCGTTAGCGCGCAGTTACGTGTGGTGGCCGGGGGTGGACGAGGCGGTGGAGCGCCTGTGCCGCGAGTGCGCGGTGTGCGCGGCGCAGGCAGACGCGCCCCCGCGCGCCCCGCCGCGCCTGTGGACGTGGCCGCAGCGACCGTGGGCCAGGATACACCTCGACTACATGGGGCCCATAGCGGGGGTCACATATTTGGTGGTAGTCGACGCCATGTCTAAGTGGATCGAAGTGTTTCGGGTATCAAGTACATCGGCCAACGTACTTATAGATAAATTAAGTGAGCTGTTTAGTAGATTCGGTTTACCGAAACAAATAGTGAGCGACAATGGATCACAGTTCGCTTCCGAGGAATTCGGTAGTTTCACCAAGTCGAACGGTATTGATCATGTTTTCACGGCTCCCTATCACCCGGCTTCCAACGGTTTAGCGGAAAATGCAGTACGGACTCTAAAGCGAGTTATAAAGAAAGCAATTCATGAAAAACGTAATATTGATCGAGCTTTATGGGGGTTCTTAATTTATTATAGGAACGTAGAGCATTCGACAACCGGTCAAAGTCCAGCCATGTTGCTGTTGGGGAGACGGATTCGTACTCGTTTAGATTTAATAAAACCGGACCGGGAGCATCCAGTGCGTAGGGCGCAGGAACGTCAGCAGCAGGGGGCGGCGGGAGTACCACGGAAAATCGAGAACCATGAGGACGTCTGGTACAGGCGCTACTTGAAAGGGGAAAAATGGGTACAAGGTCGAGTAGTAGAGCAGCTGGGTCCGAGTAGCTTTAAAGTGATAGGTAGTAATGGGGAGACAGTGCACAGACACATCGACCAGTTGCGGAAGAGGTCGAGGGGGAGCAGACTGTCGTTGTCGTCTACTGGTCCCAGTCTGAATTCAAACATTCCGGAGTCACGCACAGATTCTCAAGGCAATACCGAGCCCGGGCCGCGGCCGGTCGGCAGTCCAGTCGGCGCAGGGTCGAGGGGAGAGGTGATGTCGCCGCGCGGTGACGCACCAGAGCCGGTGGAACAACCTCGGGGGACACTAGTGTCGTCTCCGGCCTCACCGGAGCGACAGGTTGCCTGGCCACCCGCAACACCGCCCCCAGGTCGACCGATTAGACAGTGCAGGCTTAATGAACCTAAATATAAGTTAGTGTAATTATAATTTATATTGTTAGCTTAGTTATAATAGTTTAGTTAAATTGTATTCTATTAGGTTAGTTAGTGTAGTCTTAGTTATGTATAGAGGAGTGTGATGTAGGGTAGTTTATAATAATGTATATTTATATGATGTAGGTGGTTGGACAATTGTTGGCCATACGTCAGTTCGGATTATACGCTCAGTGAACGCACACGGTGTTTTATTACTATCATCCCGAATACACTACAATACGTAACCATGATAAGCCGTAAGAGCTGCATCTTTTGAAACTGTCTGTCGTAGTCTCCACAGAGCATATACAAATCTATCAATTTTTTTACAGACTAGATCAATGTGCATTTTCCAGTTTAGATGGCTATCAATTAGAATTCCCAATACCCCATACCAATATTTAAGATCATAAACGCGAAAGTGAGTTTTATTTGTTCATTTATTTGCTTGTTCTTCTTTTAATCACTTTTTTGTGTCGGGATAGTTGAAGGGTCGGAAAAGGATAGATACAATTTTTATCCTCATTGGATAATTTCTGGATTCCACGCGAGAATTAATAATTTCATGTTGAATACAAGTGTATTAAAGAGAAATAATAACAGTTGACAACTTTGTATGTATATGTTGAACGTCGCGGTTACTGCTCGGGTATGTGAAATGAATACACTCTGAAAATTATTTCGAAAACATTTTATTTTTCCTTCATTATTACATATAACTTACAAACATTACAATTGTAGTTCGGTTTCATATATTTAATTTGTACAAAACGCAGGATTCCGTGAAATGATGTGTCCAGCGTGTAGAGACATTTTAAATTCAGTTTTTTGTTAACAATGTCCTGCAGAAATTTAAAAAAAAGAGTTATCAGTACGAGTAAAAAGGTATGAGTGAAATATTTAGGTATTGTCACTGACTATACATTTTCACATATTTCTGACACATTCGTTTATTAATTAAGGCAACCGTACACTACATTATTATATCATTTTACCATTATTTACATTTGAACACACATTTTCGACAAAATACAAAAGCTATTACAAAATAATACATTTTTTGTACTTAATTCATTTACTTAAACTTACCTACTCTTAACATGACCTAAAGGCTAAGTGGCAAAGTGGGATATGTCTTAAAATAATCATTTTATGAACAAGATATGGTAAATACGTATTATAAAGGATTAAATATGTTAAATATACATATTTTATATAAAAATATAACACATACTCATAAATAGCCTGGATTTAAAGCTGTCATTTTAAACTCTAAATTTATTAAGTCAATTTTTGTTAGTAGGTTACCTTTTCGATTTAAAATAGTATTGATTTAAAAAATTTAGTTTTATTTTCAAACGCATGGTTTTTATTTTAAAAAAAACCTATTTCAAAGAATTTTAATGACCGAACTGACAGTTAAAAAACTCTTTTTAATTTCCATCAGATGCGACGGATTATTTAAATAAAAGTATTATCAATAGACAAATGCCTTAGCCCCATAAATCACAACCCTTTCAATTGGATCACCGGCAAGGTGTTCGAGTCTACGACGCATTTGTGCGACATTGAGCCCAAATTATACATTTATTACTCTCTGAATACAAATTTGTCGAAAACCCTTCGCACAAAAGGCTAAACCCTTCACAGATAGCTTTATGCGCGTCACAACATGATTACTGACTGACGCATCGACTGCACCTGGTTCTATATCGGTCGTAAGTTACACTCTTTTGGCAATGTGCCTTTTTGACAGCGGAGCTGAGGGGAAGACTTTTTCATTGAAAACTTACTACGACCGCTGGAAGAGAATGGCATCATTCTGGGCGCGCGCTCCCGCCCTGTTTGTTGCGTATGCATGGTTAGTTAACATTGACCGAGCTTTCTATAAACATTTGGTCGTTACGTTACTGGTACTCTCTCTAATATCTGCTCTACCTATATTACTATGGCGTTTAGGGGGTATGTAAAACTATCAAAAACTCAGTCTTCAATCGGAGGTCGTTTCACAAGGAGGGTGGGGGTCCAGCGGCCGGGATCACGAGATGATGCAGTTCTTGTCGTGCTGCGCGCTCTTGCGGTGCTGCCGCTCCCGCCGGGCGCGCGCCACCGCGTCGTTGGGCACGTACGAGATGCGCACGCCGCCGTACGCGCGCCTCGCGGGCACCGAGTACGACTCCGCGGACGAGGAGGACGAGGAGCACGTGCTGCAGTAGCTGGCGGCGTCCTCGTCGTGCGCGCGCCCCCCGCGGCCGCCCGCCGCCGGGGGCTCGTCCGACTCGAACGCCTCGTTGTCGTCCCCGCAGAACCTCACGGTGCGCCCCCCGCGCGGACGACGGCCCCGCCCCTCCACCAGCGTCAGCTCCGGCATCGAGGACGCGTGTCCCGGCGCGACCACCGCCTGCGCCTCCACCGGGGGAGGCGGCCTCCACTCTCTAGACGTCGACGTCTCGTCTCTCGGTTCCTCGGAAGTCGGTGTTGGCTGAACCTGATGTTCCGTCATGGATTGCTCTAATCTTAAATCAGCTAATGCTCTATCCAGGCTGAGGCAGGCGTGCGGCGGGGGTGGGGGAGGCGGGGGCGAGTCTGGCGCGAGGGACCCGCTCGGCTCCGAGTCAGCGTCTACGTGAGGGGAGGGTTGCCGCGGGGGAGTGCGGGGAGGCGAGCTCGGCTCCGCGAGCCTTCTCGGTCTCGGGCCTCGCGGGGGTCTCGGTCCAGGGCCGGACGAGTCGGAGGGCGTCGGTGGCTCGCCCTTGGAGCACGCTATCGAGCAAAAGATGGCCCCCTTGCGCGGGAGGAAGGGCCGTCCGAGGAGGCTGGCGCGGCACGTGTGGCACGCGAAGCATCGCTCGGTGGCGTGCCAGTGCTGTCCCTCGTGCGACATTTGTCCCTGGTCGACGCCGATGGGCTCGCCGCACGCGTCGCAGTACTCAGCAAAGCAGGTGTCGAAGCAGGGCAGGCAGTAGGGTCGCGCCTCGCGCATGATGTACCGCTGCCCGCCGAGCTGGCGCGCGCACTCGGCGCACGCGAAGTGTTTCATGTGCCACGCGCGACCCTCAGCCTCCGTGCACTCGTCCGCAAGGATGATCTGAGGAAGAAGAGAGCTATAGGTCATTTCAGGACGAGTTTTGGTATCCTAAAATTTAAATTACATCTATGTGTGTAATCGCATTTTATTTCCTCGTAGACAACGGTCCGGTCCAGGGCACATGCAGTGGGTACTACAGTGTCTGCCTCCCTTCAGATGCCGCCATACATCTCGCAATACATCTAATCCAATTAAAGCGGACTCTCTCAGTTATGTGTAATTAATTATCTGTATAAACAAGTATAATTAGCCATTATTATTCGTCTGTTATCATCCAAGCGCAGTGCTGTCGACCCCGGGAAAGTTCTCCACGAGACAATGGGTCCGTGGGAGACGTTCCACGGACCTCTCACCTAGGGCTGCTAGTTCAAAATTTTGGAATTTGGCTTCCTAGAGTTGCGGCCAGATTCTACATAATTATGCTCTAGTTCAAGATTGTCATTTATATTTACTTTTTTGTTTTGGCTTATACTTCGGCTTTATACTTCGGCCGGCTTCCATCAGACCTGACCGCAAGCACGTGCAACAGAAGCACGCTCACTATTACGAGTATATGCAGTTGCTTTCCGCAATGAAACAATTACATGAGCACGGTGGTCGGTCAGTGTGGTACACGGTGGTAGGTACACTAAATTATATTATTTTGTCTTCTATGACATTTGAGCTAGGATTTTGTTTTGTTTATCTGTAGTTGGTTTATGCTATCCCGTGTGGTATCTGCTTTAGAAAAGGTGTCCGGGCTCCCGGTGGTTGTCAAAACCGGCGACTAAGGAAAAATTTCAAGGATTGTGAAACAGGACCGTGTTACTGCGGTCACAGAACGCTGCGGTAATCCTTGTGGAATCCTAAACTGGACTCTTCATGAGGGAGGCTGTGTCCGCTAGTGATTGGATGACATAGTATGATTGCTTCTCGTGTAGTTGGTCACGCGCACGCGCAGCCTCAGCCCTGTCCGTTCGTTAGTGGACCGAGTGGTTATTAATATTTCAAAACGGTATTTTGTTTCGACGTGCACGTGGCGGCGCGGGCGCAGCGGCGGCGCGGCGGTGTCTGCTGCGCTGGGCTACACCATTGCCAGCGGCGGGGTTGTCCGAATGTTTTAATCCGAGGAGTCAGAATTATCACACAGGGACACATAAAAGAGGTTTCTCTACCTCGATCTTAGTACAATATTGAGCTAAATTTATAATAGCAAATTGTGTGGAAGGCATCATATAGCTAAATACACGGAGCAGAATCCTTGGGGACATATAAGGATTAAATTATCGAGTGTCGACCGCGTGCCGGGCCTGACTAGATCGAGGTGATGCAGGTGATGCAGGGGGCTCGGGACCGCACCAGCAGTGAACGTTTCCCGGCTCATGATGATGATAAGGATTAAAAGTATCCCATGTGATAATATAGAGCACATTTTCTTTTTATTTAAGGTTAGATTCAATACTAACATAAGGCTAGAGACCACAAATTAAGTTGCTTTTTGTTTTATTGTTAGGTTAGTAGTCAATTCAAATTCAAATTATTTATTGTTTCAGCTGCAGGTTTACAGGCTAACATTCGCAACAACATTCTAGTACCAAACTGATGATCTGACTGAATCAACCATATTTGCTGTAAAATTTGTTTTCTATTCCAATCCGCACACATTCCATCTAGATTCATATATTGGCACAATTCGTATCGCGCGGTGCTAGTAGCTTCCACTATCCTACATTTCTGCTGTTGATTGAGGCAAATCTCCCAAACCGCAGTTCCCACGTGCAGTGCGCCGGCGGGACCGCCTGCGCCGGCGCATCACGATTAAGACTCCACTCTACAACTATTAAGTCTTAATTCAGCATAACCTCTGGGAACATTCGTCCGCTATCTAACATCTGATCAGCTGATGTAAGCGACTGTCTCATTGTTGCAATCTAGACCGGCTCTTCTGAAGTTGATTGTTTTCTAACGATGTAACCAGCTAGATCAAATACTCGTATACAGCTGGAGGAGAATAGCTTCCATTGGTCACCCTTTGGGTACTAAAATAACCACCGCCGTGACATAATGGCTACACGGTTGGGCTATAATTCCGGAGGTCCCGGGTTCGATTCCCTGTGCCTACTTATACCTGAGAGGTACCTATCTGTACTCGGTTTGGTCGGTGGTACGGCATTTTCTATTTACGCCTCAGAAACCTACCGGAACCGTCTACCAGGCAGTGCTCCTACTAGATGACTGACGACATAATTAAGGCCGCGGGGAGTCGCTGAATGGAAGTGGTCCAGACCGGTCAATGTGGAATACCATGCAGGAGGACTATGTCCAGCAGTGGTCCATAATCACACGCTGGTGAGTTTTTTGAAGTTTCTTTGTAATTTCGTTACAACTACACCATCTGATGGCGGGTTACAGGAAATGCAGCCTCGTTTCTACAGTTAGTGGGAACTACTTGTCATCAATCCGAACTTGAGGTTGTGTAACACACAAGAGCTCTGAAGAATACATGTCCGCACATGGTAATGATATGTTGTTTCTCGACTGAAAGGATGTAGAGCAGCAATGCAGTCAAATACACAGTCGCGTGTCTGCAGTACCGCAAGATGGCCGCACCGCACCAGTCGCGGACGAAGGTCTGCCACGGACTGCAGGCAGCGTCGACCCTGAAATTTCCGAGTTCAGGGGGATTCATGTTCCCCTTGAGAATATTCGTTACAGTAGCACATTCGACTGACACGTGTAGACCTTGATTATATCTGTATACCGGTATCTGCAGCAGGTTTATTCAGTGGCAGGGCGCGTTTTAGTCTAGCAGCCTAGGATCACTTAATTGTTATCTAATCTGAGTTTTATTTCGATGATAATAAAGCTAACATTCGTCTGGATACACAAGTTACTACCATGATCCGTCAAGTGGAAGCACAATGTTCATTGCAAATAATAATTAAAGTCTACGAGTCAACATCACATGTTATATCTTCAATTCTTGTCACCCTCTTCTCACTTTTCCGTAATTGGACAAAATGTCACGTTGCGTTCAGGGCATGTCGTGGGTTGGCATCGAGGATATACCTAATTTCAACATAAATTATGTTATCGAAAACTTTTGCCTTGACACAACTCACATAGGATTATTTACTAGAGTTTTATAGCGCAACTTTTAGCCTTAAACATTCTTATAAATAAAGAGGGCTCGGCTCAGGAATCGAACATGATTCGCGTGACAGCGGAACATCAAGCAGGCAGAAGTCATATCTGTACATCGACATGACAAGATATGGAGTACATGGGGGTATATAAAACTGGGGGGAGGGGGGCACGAGCCACGCTGCGGGGACGTTACACTGTGTGCCAAATAAAACTTCAACTACCTACAAACGGCAATAACGATGAAACGTTTTCGATTTGTTTAAAATACAGTTCCGCGGAATATGTTAACTTTAGGTTTGTGAGAAGGCTGTGTCTGTGAGCAGCTTTATGTCATCTATAGATAGTACAACTCATTCCGAAGTCGCACGATGCCCTTGAATCAGCTGCAGTTCAGAATCAGGTCACACTGCAATGGATACAGAGACACGGGGAAGAGAACCTTTTTTTTCTTCATAGTTTAACAAACTTGATGGAGTTATTTTTATTTTGACAGGTATATCATAGCTATGAAATTACTTTCATGCCCTTCATTCTTGCAAACCTTCATCCAAAACAGCCGTAATAACGCCTAAATCTAATCACAATTTCTCTGCACCCTTCAAGTCTTTAATCAGAGCAATAAATAAAGCAAACGTTAACATGTAATTGTTTTTTTCACCGATGTCGTGTCGTGACCTGCGGGCCGTACCGTGCCGTGCCGAGCTGGTGAGACTCCTACATTAGAAACCAAAACTAAATACGATTAGCATTGAAAACGTCGCGATAACTAATGTGAACTTTCTAGTCGTCCCAAGAGCAATAACTCTACGGGTGCGGCGATGAAGATAAGGGGATTGTGCCTGACCACTGCGACCTTGACAGATCTACCTTCTGTAGACTACTATTATAGGTAGTTAAAGCACATCCCGCATCACCTCAGGCCCACTCCAATAATACTCGTATCTCTAGGGTAACGTGGGGCTCCGAGCTTGAGGGACGGAAGGAGTTTGACTTTGACTTTATCTACCTAACTATTGGCTCCGCCAGCCAGTTGGTGCTAGGAGTAAAACAAACAAGAGAACAGTGCCCAACTCGCACGGATGAGCAAGCAGAAGTGGCAGGCTCGGTTCAATTGGTCATAAGTGTCGTAGAACTGACAATAGCTGAAGTAAACAACGCCTAGGCCACGTCTAGACATAGTTGTTCGTAGTGGAACCAGGACGTGGCAGACGTTGATCATTGACAGCAAACTTCAGTGGCATGCCTATGTCGAACAGTTGACAGACTGTTTATGCAACTGCTACCAAAATATCGTGACGTACCACCAGGTAAGATGAGGCCAAGTGGAAACTTATTGCGTGGTAAATAAATGTGTGAGCTATTAGCCATGGTACTATAATGGGGGTAGTGCAAGGAACTTATTAGCGACGTGGACGCGAGGAAAGTGGGCCGAGGCCGCCCACACACAATGTCAGCTATTTTATATTGGAAATTTGGTCGTGTTGTTTTATTGAGTTCCAAAGGTAACCTGAATCTTAATTTGTAGTGAGGTTCAGACGACGCGCTAGGGTGCCAGGGATAAGGCAAGGCTATTAAAAACTAATGATGTTTTTAATGGAATGTCCATATGCAGCTCTCAATTTTTTAAATTCGTTTATCTGCATAATACAAAAGCATCATCAGCATGTCCTTTTGTCTATCAACTTGTAGTACATCGTGGATCCTTTATCTGTTTATAATAATGTATGATACAGTTTACCATTGTCTCGTACGTATAGTTACGATCTTCTGTATTTAAACATAGTTCAATTGAATGTTTGTACAAGAAAAGACTTTTACTACTGCGTGGATGTCAGAATACACTTCAAGCACATGAAAGGTGGCCTATCCTATCTTATTCTCCGGTGCTTCCCACTGCCGGACTAACTAGAGAGTAGCAAGAGTAGCAAATGCTACGGGCAACACGTATTTGTTTTATTACGTTTTGTGTGTAATTCAACAAATAAGTAAAATAAGTTTTATATACGTTATTCTTTAGTAATAACAAGACTCGAATTAGAAATCTGGTAATCATGAGAAGCAGCTCATTCTCTGTCTCTTTCAACTGCGCACTGTGCTTCTATTGTAAATATCTAGTGCTCGCACAAATGTCATACATCAGTTCAGACATAATCTAGTTCCGGATAGAGAAGCACTAGATCTATTTATCTAATTACAAGTGGTATAGGACAGTGCTGACCCCGGCCGGCACCCGTGGGAACCTGACATTAGTGCACTGCGACACGACCTCTGATCACAGGTTACACCGCCTGTGTTCGATGGGCTTTATATTACACGCGGACGTTCAAGATTTTTAAATACACAAAGAGCTTCGCGCTTGTCTTTCATTTTACCTGATGTTAACTTATGATTAGGTCGTAACGCGGACAGAGTCGCGGCCACCCAGTAGGCTCAGGTATATGTACGATGGGTTTGTACTTGGCCTTCATCTCACCTGATGGTAAGGCCGTTGGACGGTAAGCCTGCGTGCCCAGAAGCCTCCAGCTAATGAGACTACCACTCACACTGGTCACATGTGCTGTTGTCGACATGGTAGTAAGTAGTCAGGCGGTCATATAAAATGCCCTACCACTAACCAAACCGAGTACCGATAGCCTACCCCCACTGGGAATCGAACCCGGCACCTCCGGATCCAAGCGTGTAACGATCAGGAGGCGGTTAAAAGTTGTGAAGCAGTGGGTTTGTCATCTTGCATTACCGGAACACAAAGTGCTATTAACACTGTTGTTCAGCGGCAGACTTAGACAGCATGGTGGTACACATAGCTGGCAATAGCAACCATGAAATATTCCTGTAACTGGTGCAGCGTGTCGCGTCGGCCGACCCCCGGCGCCTGCGACGCACGCGGTGGTCGCGGCAGTTAGTCTCCGTCAAATCGTTTCCGCCTCACAAACAACTACCCTAGTGGTGGGTAGCTACTAGCTCTAGCCCCCGGCGTCGCATGCCTCTTCATTGTTAATAAAACTTTGCGTCCGACCGTAAGGGCTGCGCTTGAATTTATTTTACGATGCTAATTTTTCCATCTTTCCGCAGAGGTTGAGTACAGTTAGTCACGCGTCACGACTCAGGTTTATCGCTGCCATGTTCGTAAACCTCTCCCGGGGATTGAATTATTTGCATGTGGATAGAACTGATTGAAGCTAAAGTTGGGTGAAGATTGAGAGAAAATACATACGAGTTAAAAAAGAAAGGAAAGCTTTCAAAGCCGTGAAAAGCTACTTAGCAATAAATAATGTGTCAAATTCAAAAAAGCTGCAGGAAACTCGTCTCGCAACATACGGCCAACGTTAGCGAGCCCTCGTTATGTTGATAAGAGCCCCTCGGGCGGCGGGCGGGGGCGGCGGCTCAGCGGTCGTTTCAGTCGAATTCGGGTGATTTATCGTGTCCACCGGTCGGGGTCGCTGCCCGGCGCCCTGCCTGCCTGCAGTGCCGGCCGCCTGCCACGGCGGACGTGGGTCGCGAGCCACGGATTGACACGGGAAACTAGGCGTAACAATACGCAGGAAAAGCCAGCGCCATAACAGTTGTAAAAACTCTTTAGATTGAACAAATAGTTACGAATAATATTGACTATGTAGTTCATAAATTAATACACATTTTAAAAGATCTGCGTGATTTTGCATGACAAGTATATTTTCCATAATGATTACGCTAGGCAGGCGGGTTGGTGATCGCAGTAAGAAGTTGATACATGGATATATATACTGCTGCCTATCGACTTGATTTTTCCTTGTTCGCCTTGTATGAATGCGCAGACATGGGATGATCATATTCTAAAGGCGATACCACACGGGATGTATTATAAGTAACAAGTATAGCTCGCGGCACGGTGGTGTGTGACAGGCGGATGTGTGATACGGCAACAATTTGCCGGAACACCGATACGATCACGAGGGTGGGGGTGATTGGATGCGCGGGCGCAGAGTGGACGCGGAGGGAGGATGTGTCGAGCGAGGTGGAGGGACGTGTGGGGGCGGTGAGGGTTGCGTGCAGGTTATGAGACCGTTACAAGTTACGACACAGAATACCATTTATGTTTGTTTTATAGTTAGTTAAAGGTATGTTAATGTAAAAAATAACAATAAACATAATTATATCAGTTTGTATCCGTTGCCGTATATGCTGCGACTTGCGTAAAGCGTCTTGCAGAAATTATGCGACGAAAGGAACTTTAAACTAACGCCACGTTTTTAATTCCTGGTGGGTTGACAGGAGCCTTAGGTCCAAATAGATCAATTATGAATGGTGTATCGAGGCTGTCTTATCACAGATCATATCCTCGACATTCCTGTGTATTGCCCCGCGTCTACAAATCTCCGAGTTTCTCTTAATCGCGTGCTCATCCGATGGTGTCTCGGTCATTGAACTGCTTAAATTGTAATTTTGAATAGTGTCTCACCTCGTCGCACGCGGAGCACCTCGGCTTGAGGTTTTCCGCGTGGTGCCGTCCGCAGTAGAGGCGTCCGTCCCTCCAGAAGTAGACCAGATCGACGAGCAGCTCCTGGCACTGGCTGCAGCAGAAGCACGCGGGGTGCCAGCGCGCCGCCGCCCCCGCGCGCGCAGCAGACACGCACATGTCCCCCGCAGGCAGCGACTCGCCACACTGCAGGTCAAAACACCAGGTCAATGAACTGCACTCATGATGGAAGTTTTCACATGAGCTTTCATCACGAACGAGCCAGCAACAAGAGAGCGTGGGGGGCGCCAGCGTCCACCATACACCTTTACGTGAAGAATGTCCAAGTCTTCACTACTTAGATTAACACTATTTATAGGTAATTATTACAGTAAATGATATCAAATTATTTCTTTAATTTATTTGTTATGTGCGGCGACAGTAGCCAAAGGGATCATAATTCTACATTTAAATTATGTATATTTGTCAAAAAGTACAGTGACATCTGAAAACTGAATACTGGACTGCAATGGCGGATGTTTAATCAGATATATCGATCAAAATCCAAATCGAAAGAAGTATATCAGGTACGAGTAGAAACAACCAGGGAAGCACACTGCGGTGAGTGGTTGGAGGAGGTGTGTTTGAATGGAAGTGGTTAGTTTTCGCGTTGCGCCCCTGTCTGTGTAATCGCCTATTGTACGGTGCGCGGGCGCAGGAATGCGTGAATCACGAGACGATCTAAAACAAACAGATCAATGATGGAGGGATTCCACTCCGGTGACGTATTCAACATTATTTTGCTGCTATACTTAACTTAGACTGATGTACGCGCATCAGTGTATCGGTATCGATCTCGTAAACCAATCACTCGCAACCACGCACTCGTAGTGGCTCCGTGCGATCCACAATGTACAAGAACAATGAACGTTCTTGATATGAATATTCAACAGGGTACAAGTCCCATCCTTTTAAAAGCTCCCTCCCTACTAGTCCCTACTTCCCTATCCCTACTAATATAATAAATGCAAAAGTAACTCTGTCTGTCTGTTACGTTTTCCCGCTTAAACCTCTCAACCGATTTTGATGAAATTTTGCACAGACAATCTTTAGACCCTGAGAAAGGACATAGGCTACTTTTTAATGCGAAAAATAAAGTCCACGCGGGCGAAGCCGCGGGCAGAAGCTAGTTTTATCATATATTTAAGACGCAGGAGAAATAAGCCCTTGGAAAAGGACTTTGGTAGGGTATTTATTATGTTAATTATTGTAATACTTAAATATATAAACTTACTTATACATATGTATAAACTTAAGCAGCCGCAATATGTGACGCCTGCATCACCCACGAGTAGTAAATTATAGTTTATTTGATGTTTTCAATGGTAAGCGACGACTAAAGTGGCTTCACAGGTTAACGAGTAATAGGCGACCAAATTATAATATATACTTGGAGTGGTCAAAATGAAAATTTCGAAAAAATTTCAGTCAAAATTACTTTTTATAAATCCAGTTTAACTACAGAACCCTGCACTGCGCGTGGCCCGACACGCACTTGGCTGCTTATATCCAGTAAGCGGTAAATTGATCTCTAAACATTAGAGGCACGCGTATGTGTGTAGTTGCATACTGAAGAAGTTTGCACGACAAGTCCGCCTTTGAAATTACTATCAAGTTATACTTTATACCAAGATTTGACCATTTCTAACTTGACTGGGATAATACAGTTTGACGTCATCACTACGCTCTTTGCCCTGCAGAGGCGAAAGGGTACAAACATATGTATGTACCAACTTCTGTACACATGCACACATTCATCCTTTCTTGTTTTTGTGCGAAATGTCCATTAAAGTTGAACATGACACAGTATTAAATTGGGTACACATTTCTGTACTCGCGTACACTCGCGAGTAATATTATAAGTGTGAAAGTGAGTTTGTTTGTCCTTCCTTCACGTCGTAACTGATAGTCAGTTTTTTATAGTGATAGTTAAAGGTCCGGATTCCGATGTCCGGTCCGGAGCATGCAGGTTTAGAAGTACTCGCAGACGGAGTCGCGGGCAAAACATAGTATTTTATAATTGTGGTCATGAAAGTGAATGTCGTTTACGCACTTCACTTCAGTAATGTTCATATAAATAACTAATGAGTAGTTATTGACGAGCGCGGGGCGACGGCGGAGAACTGTAGAACAGCGGCCGTTTATGGCGTGCAGTCTGCGAGATGCCTTTAGCGGAACAATGGCGGCCTGCTGGTGACAGCGCGACCAAGGTCGGCCTCGGGCGGCACTTCTATAATACTTAGATACGCATTGACCACAAACAGAAACTACGAGCAAGAGTCCGTTGTCAATAAATGAGCTACGATAAAAGTGAAGACCGCTGATGGAGGCAGGTAAGGCGGAAGTTCTCGCGAACCTTCCCGGAAGGTAGCTACGTGACGCTATGGACATTCGCGACTACCTCCGACCGTGGATTGACGGCAAAAATGCAGAGTATTTTGTATAAAAAAGATACAATATAACATGGCTTCTATTGCGCTGCGAGGTTGTTAACATTAGGAATGAGTTTTATTTAGTAAAAGGTTACTACATGCTGCACCTGTGGGTCACCAATCCCATAACTATGGCAAGTTTCAAGACTATTAAATAGCATTCGTGGATATATTTGTGTCTGAGACCAACGGACGGACAGCCAGAGTCCACAGCGACATCGAAGGGTTCTGTATGCTCAGAACCCTGAACATCAATTAACATTGTTGATATGTATCTATGATTTAGAGTTTAATAAACATTACAAGCTTGGTTTATGTATGTATGAGGAAGAATCATGTCCAACGGTGGAATTACGGTGATGTGTTTAGATTTTTGTAAATTAATCCCATGACATGATAATTAATACATGCGTAATAAAAAAATATATAAGAGAAAGCATGGTAGCTCAGTTACGTCCTTGAACCATCGAAGTCTGGGTTCAAGCAGTATGTTATAACGTTATCAACACCCGCTGACAGTGGCAATGAAACGTAGTACCCCAAGTGTAGTACATAGTGCATGTATAGTACCAACGACGACTCGATACAGTAAATATCATTTAGTGTTAGTATACGAGTTATCCGGACGAGGCACCCGGCCGGTGACGCGGACTCGGACGTACAAGCGCGGCCCGCGAGCCCGCTCGTCATTACAATGTTCAAATGTCCACGCTGACGAAGTCGCGGGACAGAGCTGGTATATAGTATTTCGTTTTACCTATTCGGTATAAAGTACGACTGAAGCAGGACATTACATCGTGAAAAATTATAACGGAATCCATTAATGAACGCCAATCATTCACCAATTAGTAATTATGTGTATCAAAACAATAAATGCTTATAGGGAGATTATTGTAGTGGTTTACCCTACAACAAGTGTCGACGAGGATAATGTTTCCCTATTAAGGCGAGTGCTTGTCCCAAATCAAAATTAGATCCATGTCTGGCATTTGGCTCGAGCGACGGCTGACACTCCAGAACTACACGTCCCTGTTCCACAATAAATTCAATTTTTTGCTACACTTATCCACTAAAATAAACTATTGTGTCGATTCCATAAAGATTATTTACTATAAAGTAAAATTTATTTCAAATCCCACTTATTACCGTTTATTTATGGATTTAATTGAATCGCGCATTCAAATATTTTTCCAACGTTTACGAATCTCAGAGTTTCTCTTGAAAGAGTGATCGAAATACTTCCTTTAAAAAATTTGGAAAAACGTGGAATGTAAATGTGTATTTTGGGGTGTTATGTTATTTAGCTTTTGGGAATCTTCTCTGAGACCTCGAGACTTCAAGTAGGGCCCTAGGGCCTTAATTGAAACAATACACGATTACTACGTGGACAAGGTAAATGCGCCTCTATTGTCATTGCCTTTATTGTGACGTAATTAAAAATAATAACACATAACAGTACTTAGCTGTTTTAACACTGGTTCTTGAACAACTAATAATCATCGGAGGAGATGGGTTTCCACGGAGGGATCCATCACACGTGAAGAGATCTTATTCGCTTGAGGTTTTAACGGGATTTTTAATACTTTGTAAAGTATAAAGCTGTTCATGTTCTTCTTAAAAATAACTACTTGGATGGTAACAACATGGCAGTATCTCAGTCGTCTTTTGCGCCAGCCTTGGGAAGACCTGTGTTACAAAGCCTGAACCGGATACAGAAATCGTATAAATAACCATAAAACACGCTAGAATCGTAAAAATCCATTGCCGAACTAGCTCTAGCTCATCTGTATGAGCTTTCACAGCTGAGATAAGAAATTACGAAATTAATGCATTCCAAACCACTACTCCTCTTTCCTCCGCTGCGGTCGGTTACAGACAATGGGTCTTGCGGGCCGAGAGGAACTGCGGTTAGCAAGCGCTGCTTAGGAAGGAAGGAAGGGGGTGGAACATCGAGATAATATAATGTCTAGAGGAGGTCGGTGGAGGCTGGAGTTGAACAATTGATTCCTCTGGACGCCGGCCAAGCGAGATTGCTAAATCTTTATGTGAACGCTTTCGCTGCCGGAAGCCCATTCAGACAAATGCTATTGAGATAAATCATCGGTTATTTGAGAGATGTTTTTATATTTTCCAATCCGCGTAAAGGTTTATAAGCAGGTCAAACTACAACGGCAGCTCTCGTAACATATGTGCTGTTCTTCAGCTCATAACACGAGCCACCGTAATAGAGCAATAGATCACGAACAATAGGTTTCAAGATGATAATTATATATTCTACTTTCATTTTGCAAACGCAGGGCAGTTAGATATGTCGCGGTCGAGGCTTATAGTGCAGCTAGATGTGCGTGACGCGCACGCGCACCGGATCTGTGCGCCTCCTGCACGTAACATAGACGTCTGCGCGCGCGCCGGTGACTCACGCACCTCAGGTGGTATAGCACTAGGTTTGCAAGCATGGTGTATTCCGGTTTAAAAAGAGAGCGTTGCCGGGAGGCAGAATAGAATACAAGCACAAAGCGTCTTACAGAAAATTAGTGGAAAGATATAACGAGCATCCGTGGCATCACCAGGCCGCCTCGAGATTACAGCATCTCGATGGCAAACTTTTTGGTCGTAGCTGGATAGCGAAACATAAAATATAATCATAGGGGAATATGGGATCATTGGGCTACAATACTAGTCTTTATTGCTTTGTGACGTAACAAGTAAACAGTGGTCTCAGCTTTAGCCCATGTTATCCCGCGGTTGTCGTAAAAGACGACTAAGAATACAATACAGGAGATGGACAGCATTATCTACCTGTTACAACACGTTACTGCGATCACCAAACCGCTTGCCAAGCAGTCCCTTATGAAATGCCCAACGATCAGGGATGCCAATAATTGACTTATGCAGTCGATTCGAGACTGGTTTTAAATGTGTCTTTAAAAGCTGTGTGTTACACTTAAAAACAGGTGTTTGTGTCTGCGATCATCTCTGTTACTAAGTTATTCACACTGGTGTGTGTTGGGGGGGGGGGGGGGGGGGGGTTTGTATGGTCGTATTGTCTATGAGTAATACTATCACTGCCATTGTTGTGTGGCACGTGACATAAGGATGGACGGACGGTCAGCTGGATAGGATGTGACGTAACGGGATGTTGCCGTAGGTTGTCCTTAGGTCGGACCATTGTAGTGCATTGGACGAGGTTCCCATAGAACTGTTCAATAGCGATTGTTTTTAATTCAATGAATGAAGCCACTGTCACGCGCAGGTTGGGAGCTAACGTTAAAACGTTTACAGTTGCTTGCACCGGCCTCATTCTACAATCATCAACCAAGAAGCACTTCGCGTCTTTATTTCTAAGGATTGTAATTACTGGCAAACTTCTATGTTTCCCGGGCGAACCTGGATGTCTTCAAGGCCAGAGCGAATAGGATACTTCTAATCAAGCGTTTACCGCCCTCGACACGGAAGACTACATCATACAGAAAAGTATGGTGTGTGTTAGGTTTTAGAATAGGATCACTCCATGAGTGAGTATCGTAAGCTTCCAGGGGATGATGAGAATCGGTATTGATCTGGGTGTCACTGGAATTCTATTGCAATCGCAATGACAGTTCCTAATAAGCGAAAAGATTAGGATAAATCCTCTTATAGAAATCTTTTTCATACTGGGGATTCATGGTGGAGACTCTGCTCAGCTGGGGACTGTTCCAGCAAACAAATAAGAAGATGAGTTACAAAAGTTACCGTGTGCGAAATATGACGGATTCCCATCGCGCCAGGGGACCACACAACACTCGATGCTAAAAAACGACCGCATTTGTGATCTCAATCATCTAAATCCCATCAACATCGTAAGTGGACTCGCCCCGTGAACAAATCGGCGCTAATTTGTTAAAAAGTATCAGCGGCGAGGCCAAATCAAACAGCGCTGACCGTTGGCACGCCCCCGGGCGACATGAAGCGACGCCGCCGACGTCGATCACAGACAATTATCCAATGACAATAAGCTCCTGATGGACGATAGTAAACATAACTTATACCTTGTGACGTTGATAATAAGGATACAAAGGTTATGACTGCAGAGTTGATCCACGTCGGTGGAGCGACAGAAAAAACTGACGACTATTATAATCAGTTCAAACATTTCGGTGCTGAAAATTACAAGGCGCAAAACGGAGATGATTCGTGAAGAATTATTGCGCAAATATTTGGTGTTGGACCACCGGAGCAGGGTTTAGGGTGTGCGGAAAAAAGTGGTGATTTGATGACTTCTTTATTGTTAGGGACGGCGGCGACGGGCGGGGCGCAGTGGATATTTGGAGAGTCGGTTTTATTTGTTTTTAATAATGACTCATCTGCCAGACAATTTTGTTTAAATTATCTTAAAAAATATAAAGTTACGTTAAATCATAATTTGTCTATGAAGTGAAACGTAGATTCAGATATGACAAAATTTCTAAAGTATTACCACGAGCAAGCTCTTCGTAGAAGATCTACGAATGTTTCAAATGTCGTACCAAATTCCATATTGAATTTATTCGGAATTTTTACAAGCTGAGAAATTCCCACCAGTACAAAACGAACCTCACGCACTTGTTCACTTGTCTTTCTTTTTCTCTCCTTTTTTCTGGCCTCGGATACCTGCGGCGTACCCCCCGGGATGAGCTCTTTATCACCGCTTTAACAGGTTAAATTCCTCACGACCATTCACAAACTTGTACATACAACGCTGGTTTTCACAGGCTCGTGTTACTCGAATGCGTATTCAGAGAGTCGTGTACGATGAAGACGATATGTATCGAGTGTTGGGAAAAGTTTTTGAAGCTCGTGTAATATCGGTGGAATGGAACGGCGGTCACGTATCGACGTTACGGGAAAGTGCTAGCGAAACGTTCGGGCTTGATTGACAAACAAATGATCAAAGAGGAAGGTAGAGGTGGACAAAAGACACAGATATGGGTTGTTTTTTGTTTCCGTACATGTCGGGTTCATTATTAAATTACAGTATTTCATTTCTTCTCGTGGTCGATTCTACCAGTCTTGAAGACAAGATTGTATGAATGTTTTTAACGCCATAAAGTACCTTACGATTTACATATTTTCTGGGAAAAGGCCGCATTAGGAAGGTTATGGTTTGAGGTACAGTGTTCGGCGCACTCTCGTCATGTTTGTATTTATTATAGCGTACATGAACAGTGTTATCTGTATTGATTGTGACTTCTATATGTTTCGTTTCTGTTAGATATCAGCTATGTTCACCGTGATAGTCATAGATATATCTATACCTAACTTGTGTAAACTTTCATCAAATCAATGTCGTCGCTTACAAAATAAATTTGCCAAGTCAACGGGAGGTTATACACGAAATCGATATGTGTGCTTTGGTCGGATTGTTTGTGTACAGTCTAGGTATTAGTTTGTTTGTTTGTTTCTCCCTCACTCGCCGTGTGGGAGACGGCTCGCTTCGCCTTGAGAGGTTTACTTGCAAGCATTCTTATGTTTGCTTGTATAGTGAATATACGTTCGGATACTGTAGTGTAATTACTACAATTTTATTAAGATGAAATTGATAAATTATTGACTCTTACCTAATCATAAATAGTCTAGACATAAGTTTGCACAAGTCTGTAATACTAGCTGTATAATACCTACCTTAATATAAATTGTGATTTCTCTAGTTTTAAGTGAATTTCTTTTTAGATAAATAAAATTCTTTAAATGGGAAATGGACGAGGACGACTGAGGACCGGAAGGAGTGGCGCACGTTGGGAGAGGCCTATCTTCAGCAGTGGAGAGACAGGGGCAGATAAATAAAGAAAGAAAGAAATGGGAATTTGATTATGGAAACCCTGATTTGAGCATGGTACCATATTTTTGAAGCAATCTAAGTTAGAGGTAAAATTATAACTAGACTTGAGACAATTTTGTGTGTATGTCCTATACACTCTCTGCAGGAGTCGGCCTGAGCCCTGCAGTATAGGCTGTTGATGTGACGTTGTGTCGAAATGTCATTGCAATAAAATTTATAAAGAAAGAGAGAAAATTGTATGACTGTTATGGAGTCTAATGTCCAGCAGTGAAGTTACGTTGATGTTGACGGTGATGGTGAAAGTGCTCACTCGTAGAACAGCGCATTGTCTAACTCTGACGTCATACAGCGGAATATATCTCATCCTTCGTCAATGAATTCAATGAACAAATTCTTATTAGATATTTGACAATTATTTTTTACAGAGTAATATATATTTATATCCAGGTTGTGCTGTCATCCAAAGAATGTAATAGGCGACCGCTCGGGGGGTCTGTAGTGAAGGTGGGGGAGTGGGGGTGGGCGCGTGTGGGAACCTAGCCCGGTCGTGCGCCGGCGCAGGGCAGCACAGCGACGCGTTTTTACTCAAATCTCGGATACACGAGGTGCTTTTAGAACTGGCGACGGCCATTGTCGTGTCATGTGGGTATTACAAAGACTCTGCAGACCAGCAAGCAGCAGAGGAGTCCTTAATAAATGCCCTCCTCATCATCTTCTTAAGTTCAGTGCTGAATTTTAGATTTAAACAACGGACAGAACATTTTTTCAACATGGTTCAGGTCACTTTACTTCACATGCAGATTTGGCAAGTTTCTTCCTCGTCTAATGAAATTTTCCTTTAGTCGCTTATTACGAGATCCACAGCGACATCGGAGGACATGTTGATGATAAGTGTGAACGGCTGGCGGGAGGCTTGCCTCTTGGAGTATAGCTATGCAGGCGGAGCACAACGTTTCAAACCATTTAAAAAAACCAATAGCTGAAATGAACTTCGCTTATGAACTTAGTGTAACATGTAAATTTAAATTCAGTTTCATTTAATCAATTTATAACAAATCTAGCCACTTTTGTTTCTGATGTGTAAATCGTGTCGTATCGCGGTCGTGACGACATCGTGCGATGTAAACGCTACCAATAGCAAACATAGATTGAACTGGTCACTATGAAACAGGTATAGATGGTAACTGTGTGACCACGAAATTATTAAGACGTTGTCAATTACATTTATAATGCATGCATGCTGGTGTCCAAAACAGTTTTTCAGAAAACCATTTGCTGTGTCTACTTTAGAAAGTCTGGTGTACCTACAAGGTGAAATGGCCATGGTCTCTCAAGACATGATCTTTGATCATACAACTCTTTGAGCCCTTGTTACCTTGTAACTATATTGTATATTTTAAACGAAAATTTATCAAACCACAGACACAAATCTTCCTTTATAGATCATGTCTAGAAAATGTCATTGACTTCGATTGCTTGACATATAAACTGCGCTAGCAGCTACCTCGGGACCTACTTTCGGGGTATACTAAAGCAGACCCAGACGTGAAGCGTTACGTTCCACGCCATGAAATGGATATCTCTCATCTCGGCCTCGTACAACTTTATACTCGGCTTTAAAACTTTTTATCTCAGTTTTTTTGGACAAAACAATGCGTCGGTAAACGATGATTAAAAGTGGAGGCTATCACCTCACCCCTGTGTCTCAGCTTTTTTATTGCACTCTGGAGTCGTGGTATCTAATCAAATCGCCTTTTACGGCGCTGACTAATTGATTGGTTCGGTGTTGATTTTATTTTGTTATCTCTGTGTGTACCATAGATCTATGGTCAGGTAGTTGAGACCTGTCTGTCCCGGGCATGGTGGAGGGAAGAGAGAAGCTGAGAAGGGTGATTATAGAGACGTAGGCGTTTGGGTATTTGTTTGGGAAAAACAAAGCGATATACAATATACAACAAACAAATAAAGTAAATGGGAGATGCGTATGACCAGAGAGGTCTATATCCAGCAGTGGACTGCCGCAGACTGTACTTACATGATGAAATGGGAGGTGAATCAAGTAAATATGTGAGGATTTCAATTAGGGTTGGTAGTGATAATGATGCATATAAGCGGTAGAATTATTAACTTGTCACGTAATCAATGTGCATAGACTGTATCGTTGTGTTGAATAGTACAGTAATATCAATTAGTACAGCTGAGGTGTGAGAAGGTTGGTTGTCTCTACTGCTTCTACGCTATACTATACTGCCCTATTCTATTTGTGTGTAAGTATATTTATCTAAATTAGAATATTTGATTCATACGGTTCTGATATTGTACGAGTGATTTATTTTCTCATTTCAGACTTAGCTATACTTCAATATTTGGTCGTTGTTGTTTTGTTAATTAAATGAGTTGAACTATAATGGAATTCGGCGGAGGCGAGGCGGCGCAGGGGTCGATTAACGTTCTTCAGATTTTTGCGGGGTCTTAAGGGCTAGTTATTTACTACATCGTTGTATTTGAGATTCTCATTCTTATCATCTACGTTGATATTTTAACTTTGATACATTTACCACATTATCATTAATTTTTCAAATGTATGATGGGTTTGCATTTGGCATTCATATCATCTGACCATAAGGCTTAGATGGTAAATGTGCGCAAGCAGAAGCCTCCAGCCAGGGCTCTGCTACATTTCATACCGGAACACTGCCATGCTGCACTGCACATCAATGGCGGCACATGACCTACTTTTGGTTCCAGTAAAATATTTTTGACTTCTAGAAATAAAGAAATATAGTGAACATATTTAAAATATAATAATCAACAACAAAACATGTCACAACCTAACTTTAAAAAGATGTGGCCGCTGACTGATGAGGACGCACAGGGAACAGCGCTGTCTTCTGGAACCTGGACGATGCTGCCATGCAAGCCCTACCAACCAGACAACAATGAACAAATTGAAATCGTAAAACTACCTTCATCTTAAGATTGTTCTAACCCAGATGGTAGGCGTGGCAAAACACAAAAACCATTAAGAATTTAAGAACATATTGAAATGCCCACCGCCTGCGTCCGTGCACCCGCGCCCTTCATTACCTCCCAACGGGTTTCACACAGCTGAGATTTATCCCTTTGTGTTGGTACTGAGGTATATATCCTGACCTTGACTTGACTGCGCGTTCACCGAATAACCGATGGGGAGAAAAAGCTGACTGTACATTTTGTATTGGGAAACACCGCATTTGATTTCTACGGCGACATGCCTTCGCCTTTCTAATATGATGATCCAGATTTTGTGGTAAATGGTAAGTGACGACAAGGCCATTTTATGGTAAGCGTGCGTAACCAGAAGTTAATGAGGATCTGGCCGTGCTAGCTTGCATGCCGGTACATAGCATTGCTATTTACATAGAAAATGACCTAACATTCATTTTGATATTTGTTCACAATTTTTGTTGGAGGATCTTTATAAATCTGATATTTGTTTCAACACAACGATGATTAATGTTATCACAAATCAAGGTATTATGTTACGGTCACTGTGGGCTGGGCTATACTCGTGTGTAATGCCGGAATTTTGTCTATTCCTAGCAATTTCTATTATCTCAGTCAAATATTGTCCAATACTGATTGCTTAAAACAATGTCGGCACGTCGCCGTGAGAACTGAACAATGCTATCTTATCCAGGCTCGATAACTGACGCGGGAAATTCCTTTGTTTCCATTTGGTTTCCATTACGTACACGGATCGCACTGTTCCAGCCATACACAGTTTCATTTTAAACGTACTACATAATACTAATGTTTAACTACATAATACTAACACCGATCGATAGATAAAACACTATGCAATAGAAAACTTTTCTTTAGTTTTGTTGCAGTACGAGTAAATATAGTGTACGCTAGACAAAATTATGCTAACTGGTCAAAGTAAATTCAGAAGAATTAAATGAGCTGAAGAAAATTATTTTCTGGATTTTATGAATACCTATTCATTTGTGAGGAGATGTTTGCTGATTTATAAAAAATCCATTCGAATTTATATCAAACAGCAAACCACGCTTCATTCTAAATGCACAGAATGAGAACGATATTCCTAAATAAACGAAAGGGAACGACAGAACAAGCATTCTTGTAGTATGCATTAAACAACAAATCAAATGAAAGAGACCAAATATTGACCGGGTATTGATTGCGGGCACTCCTGGCGGAGCACGGTCTCCATTGACGGCCAGCCACAATGGCGTGCTGCATCGGAGATTCTCTTTGCGACGCCGCGTAATCCCAGAAACTTCGCATTCCTCACATAGGACGGACGCTGGCGGGACGCTAGTGTGACAAGGCACGCACAAGTTGAATTTGATGGGGTTCAGTACACATTACCAACGTTATAACAGTTTTGAATTTCTCAATTGATTAAAATGAACTCATAAAGAACTAGTGCAGATTTCTCTGCAAATATGTGAAGCTTTAAACTTGAAAATAAAATATTCCGCGAGAAAAGACTGTTGTGTTTAACTATTTTTCAAACTAAGAATTCAACATATTACTTTTTATTGAAATATTCATAAACAAACAAACAATTACGCCGTCAATTTGCCGTCAATACTCAACCTCATCAGAGCAAACCTCAGGATAAATCCCATATTTTCAGTATTTTCGTATGACGGTATTCCTTCACGATGAACAGATCACAGACTAAAACTAGAACATACAGCGATGGTTACATGATTGTTCAGATAGCTCCGTAGATAACACACAGAAACAAGAGTCTGACAGCTGTATATTTCTACTGGCTGCATGATATTCAGACATGACCGCAATGATACACAGCTCATAGACTACACCAACAATGTTTGCAGAGGCCAGGATATATGACTTTTTAGTATAATAAGAAAACTAATATTCTCGTTAAGAGATAGAGTGATTACTAGTAAAAACGAAGTAATGATGAAATTGGAAGGATATATCTTTAACTGCATTGACATTAGCTGGTCATTAGTTATTATTTAAGTTACAAATTAAGTCTATTTATAAGTACTACTTATATGTAGCACTTCTAGTGCCTGAAATACAGTGATAAATAATAATTAAAAAGAAAATGTCCGCCGAAATGGGGTTTTACCGACATGGTACGGTCGGTGTTACGTCAACGTTAGAATATTTGAGAGACATTTGTAATATCTTAGGGAACTCTAACAACACGGTACCAAAAAACTGGCCGCGATACAATAATGCCTACCTATGAATAATAAGATCACAAATGGAATAAAAAATCGTGAGTTCGGAGCACAATCGTGGACGCATGTAGACAAATCTTTATGTAACTACAATGGCATAGCGCCGTCCCGCTCTGCCGACGCGCCTTCACAAAGGCGTATTATTTTCATTTCATTCACTCGAATTACCTTTATAATGTTGTTAAGGGCTCTTATTTTGTTGTATCACTTTATCTTCGGCTCCCTTCAATGCATCTATATTTGGGAAGAAAGCAAATTCTTCATTCTTTTTATTTAGTATCAACTTATCTCGCCAGTAGTCAGTAAACTTAATGAGAAGCAAATTTATAATATAATCGTATGTTAGGTTTGCTTGATTGCTCGATTTGGCGTAATAATCATCTTGATTGAACCTGGAAAATCCTGAAATTTGTTTGTTTATTAATTAAGTACGTTGTTGATATGATTCGCCGTCTGAACCATCTTCTATCTAGGTTAATACATCAATTTCATTGTAATCACGCTCATCACAATTTTTCGTAGTAACATGAACATTAATTTATTCAATAGTATCGTGATTGGTAATCATCGTACGAGCTCTGTCGCCATAGCAACGTCCCAGCGGGCTGCGACCTTCACCTTGCGTAACGACTGCGTCTGGTGGTATACAAAACGACTCTTCATAGGCTTTTGATTACGTTGATCATGAAAGTCTTTCTGTATCCACTGATTCTTCGCCTTAGCTATTATCGCAGAATACTTCTTCTAAAATGGTAATGTAGATCTAACTACTCGATAACTGTTTTGAATATTAAATCTCGGATGCAGGAACATCGGTGTGGAGTGTACTACAGGGAGTTGTAGTGGGGCCGCTACTCTAAGGTGACCCTTCGAAGGGCGTTCATTATTCTCTCATTAAGAGTTATTTATCAGGATTTTTCCCTTCATGTATAAAGGTAATTGAATAACTATTGAATACATAGGGGAAGAAACTAATTCTATTTGAAGTAAGTAATTTCTTTATGATTTGTACGGCTGATTTCTATGAACGTAATGTATTCAAACAATTTACATGATATCTTTAAATATTACATAGAGGTAGGTGTAGTGTTCATTGGAGCTTTGGCTGTTAAAACACTACAAAAAAGTTATTTGATTATAATATACCAGACAAGGAACGACGGGGCGACACGATGATTCTCGTGGTGTGGGGTGACACTTCCAATGAATATTATATGACAGGTGTTAACAAGTCCTTTCATATGAGGACCGCTGCCTGTATGACAAGGCAATTAACATTATGTACTTCAATGTAGTAATAGACAGGACAAAGCAAACCAAATTTTGGTACTAAACTGGTTACCAATTGGTAATATGTCATTAAGACTTGTGTCACATCACCTCACGCGCGTCCGTACAGTCAGCTTCAAATGTATCTACGTCAATACCAACTTTGTACCAAACCACATTCGCTCTGACTTTATTACTAAGAGTATTTAGAGCAAATGGTACAACGTTGCGTAGATCAATACATACGTATGATTCTGTCTGTACAATACATTTTACGTACATTTGAAGTTTCGAGATCAAAGTTTTTATGTGAAAAGTTTCTCAACTCCACCTCTACATCCTACTACCGTATTTCAATCTGTCTGTTTTCTGTCGATGATCACAATATCATGAAACTTGTGCTGATGACACGTCAAGGAACACGTAAAACACTTCCAATTTATGCCTTCTGTGATTCATTCGTTGATCGAATGGGGATAAATTATTGATTAACGAGCGGTTTGAGTCGGTTCCTAGTACTTTTCGAACGCATAGTTTCTCTCAGCGATAAAAGAAGTTCCTAAACTAACCTTTGTATTTTCTGTATTTTCTTTATTAGGTCAACCAACAACTATATCATCAAAAATTTGAAATTATAACTGTATATTTGCACAAAATAGTGAAAATGTTCGACGCTCGTGAATAATCGCTGTACCGTATCGTAGTTGAGCTAATCCACAGCAATCCAAACATAAAAAATAATATTATAATTGTGGAAGTGAGTTAGTCTGTTGTTCCTTCCTCTATAACGCAAAAACAGTGTCAGTTGAAGGCTGGAAAAGGACATAAGCTATTTCTTATAACCCAACCGAGATATTATCCCGTGGGATAATTTCCTAATTCGACGCGGACGATGTCGCGGGCCACACCTAGTGTGTCAATAAACAAGTGCATCAGGTCACATGATGATGTCATTATTTCGTATGCGGGCGAAAGTTGACGGTGTCTGTCGGAGCGGCCATTCATGACCCGCAAGCGCAGCCGGGCGGCGGCGCGATACTCGAAAAAACTCATACAAATGCAAGCGTCTGGGAATTAATAAAAGATAAACGCTGTTGTGACGATGTGTTATCTAAATAGGCTGCGTAATGTTGATGCCTGCAGAGAACACTCCATGTTTGTTAATTTGTTGTTACGAAAAGTAAAATACAGAGCAGTTTGTACGAGGCACAGAGATCCGACTATCAGGAGGCCGAGTGCCGCTGAACACGTATGAAGGATTTAGGACAGACACTTTCATTTGTTACGCCAAAAAAGTCAGTTACAAGTGTGTGTTTTTATTTAACTCACGCAATTGAATCCGCATATATTATTTACAAATCTTCGGTACAGAGATGGTAATGTATGCGTATTGTTTTGTAGTGACGTCACACGTGTGTTGGGTGGTCTTAATACCATTACAATTTGTTTGTTTGCCAACAGGTCGTTGTTGGACTGCACCACTGAGCAAGTAATCACTGCTACACGGCTTTGTTGGTGTTCTAAGAAATAACTTTATTCACATCCCTTTAGAGCGATTTTTATTCGGCTTCTGTGGACGAAAGTGGTTAGTGTTTGAAGTGCGTATCTATTTTTACATAATCGATGACTTCTTCATTGAGGGAAGCCTGGCTTCAAATATGATCATCCTGCATACGCAAAAGAAAAAACCATCATTATCAAAAAAAATAGGAAGGTAAAAATAAAAATTTAGAAGATTATCGGCCGGCCCGCCGCCGCCCTGCTTGGAGGCAAAACCTATCGATATTCTCTTTACTCGAAACGTACATCTTTTAGTCTATGAAATGTCGCGTCGCGTCAATATAAAGTCAGATAAGTCAACATCTGACATGAACGTTTTGAAAACAACTTCCTATGTGGACATTTATCATCATAAATTTATAAGTAAAATATGTACTTTTGTAGAAACCAAAATGTGAACTAGTTTTGTGGAAGTGAAAAATTCTGTGATTTCTATTCACAATGGAATTGTTGCACGACGTAAATAGATATGCAAAGATGTATACGAAGAGAGTGCCTCTGTCGAGTCGCAATGACAACGATCGAGAGTTCGTGGTGTTCTCGCGAGACCCCAGCCCGTGGTCGCAGACGCTGCCGTCCAGGGCCAGCCAGGTCTACGTGACCAGGGACAAGTCGAGAATCATCCTTAGAAGTCGTGACCAAATGACCCCTGGACTCTCGACTTCCTTCCTACTTGACAGTCAAAGACTCCCCTCAAGGTACAAATCAAACAAGAGGCATCCTGTACAAGTAGTCTCGTCTGAATGTGGAGGCTTCAATAGAAGAGACACCTTCCAGAGACTGAAAAGAAACCATCGTCAAGATGATGAGAGCAGCGAGGGCGCACGCTCAGACTCAACGTATCTCAAATTACACACAACTGGCACGCAATACGAGTCCGTCACTTGGATATACCAGCTGTTAAATGAAATGAACGACGACGAGTACATCCCCGTCAGTAAAATTAAAAACCGACGTCGAGACACAAACGAAGAACCGAGAATGCATCAGAGTGAGTATAGAATAAACAAAGATAGAAATAAAAAACGGAATCAAGATGAGGTCACTTTTACGGATAAATCTACACATTGTTGCTCGGTGCAAAGTAATCACCGAGAGGATTTCGTATATAAAACTAATGAAAGGAATATGAGACTACAAGCCCTGCTTAAAGCGTTGATTAGAGTTCGAGAAAGAGAAAAAGCAAAAGAGTCTTGGAAGCAATACATAAGCGCGCTACGAAGCAAATACGACGGATGTTGCAATAGCAATTCAGATGTAAGTCAGGTATCGGCGAAGTCATCGGAACACTGCAAGTCCCTATTGAACCAAGTGTACGGCACTCGCAGTAAGTTGCGGGCAGAAACTTCCAGAAGATCAATAGGCGGGACAAGTCCCTTACGATCACCGCATCTTTCCCATGACCGCTTGGCAGATGGTATGTACGGCAGCCAATCATTTTGCTTCCCGACTTGTTCTCAACCGAAATGGATAAAGGAAAGAGAACAACCAAGTTTCAGCAAAGTGTTACGAAGCAATTTGATTATACCTTGCAGTAATAGATTAGTGAACAAAAAAGCAAGTTCCAAAGACAACAGAAATCGCCAGCCCATCAAAAAACAGGCAGACCGTAAGATAGACACACATACACATAGTCGTAAAAAGAGCTTTTTCATTCAGACCGATAAAATAACACCAGTGCCGAAAATATATAAACCGAGTACAGTTCTAAAATCAGAAAAAAAGTACATACAAGAACCGTTAACTATCCAAGATAAAGGCACCGCTACAGAGAAGGAAGTATGGACTCAATATGAGCTGAATTCACAGTTCGAAAGAGATTTGCACCACCTTACACGATTGCTTAGTAATTACAAAAACACAATAGATAGACCATCTAGTGCAAAAACATCCGGCACTAACTTGATTACAAATGATAAGGAAACGATGACTGGTTCAGTGCCCAAAACACGAACAACTGACGTCAGTGCAAAAGTCGTCGAAAATGTGTCTCACTCGGTGGACACGTCAGGTAATACGACCTCTATAGTGTCGCACAAATATATTTATCTAAAGGACGGTAAAATAATGATAGGCAATAAATATAAGGTAGGTGACAAAACTTTGACAGCTCCTATAAAACCAACACTCAAGGATATGAACGACTTAACAAGGCATTTGCCTTGGTCCGGTGATGTCACACCTCACCAAAGCACTCTTGTGCTACACAAGGAAACAACTTGTAGTACGTTGTCGATAGGTGGTACAAATAATATAAGCGATTTAAATTTGATAGTTCCATTCAATACAACAAAACCATTTAGGATACCAGAAGCTTTAGAAATGTCTATGACTGTTAATCGTTTGGACGACAGTCTACAAGTTGCAAACCCTTTTAAAATTACGACGAAAAAAGACGTAGTTCAGACAAAAGACGACCAGACAATGACTTATACCCAGTTATCTGTTTCTACCAACCGAAGAAAAGATAAAATACACAAATTAAATTCTTTAGTTAAAAGGTCTAAAAATAATACAACAGCGAACTCTATAGTTAATGACAAGACCACGAGGAGGTGTGCCTCACAAGACTCTAGATTGTTATCATCAGGTGACAAGAGAGCAGCAGCTACCGAGTTGACAACAGCTGTAAAAAGGTATGTTAATTGCAAAGGACTAGATGAACCGTTTTCTGTCGATGAAGATAAAGAAAAGAAACTAAATGATTTACTTGAACGGAAACTTTCAAAAAGTGCTAGCTTATATCGCGTAGAGCATGCGCTCCGAGCCGCTGGTCATGAACAACGCACGCACAAAGTTAACATTAAAGATTCAGGAACAGGAGCTGAGCGTATAAGCTATGCCGTGCAATGTCCCTCTAAAGAAGGCAGTAAAAGAAATTCCTACGCAAACATAGAAAACAAGTTAGAAAATCTGGTGGCTACTATAAACAATTTAATAGGAGAAGTTAAATATACTTGTAACACTGTAAGTAATAATACACAACAAAGATATTTAGAGCGTCTCAACGAGAAAATTAGTGATAACTGTGCTGAATCATCAGTTGACAAAGTATATACTATTGTTGAAAATGAAATGAAAAAATGTTCAACAAAAGAAATTCACAGCAGGCCAGGGACAGACGAAAATGTGTTAATTAATTATAACGAACCGCCGACCCTGTCCGAGACACTTAACACTGCATCAAAGTTTGAGAACATAATCATTGAAGAGTTGGGTAAAAGCAACCAAGCCAAGAGGGACATAGAAGACATACTCAGTGGAGGTGTAAACCCACCTTGTAAAATGCAAATAATCTTCGATCCACCCACTAAAGAACGCTCTACGGAAGTGAGTGCTTCGATGTCTACGACGAAGGTGCTCAAGGAAGCACATTCGATGGTGCCGTCCTGTGGTTCGGGGTCGAGGGACAGCAGGTGTTTAACAATTGCAGTGAACACGGACCCATTGAGCCTGTTCACGCTGTTCAAGATATCCGCGGACCGGCTGAGGGCGATGCTCTCTTACTTCGACTACAACTCATTGCTCCCCGGGATGCTGCTGCCCGTGCCTCGCGCCCCACAGACTATGCTCAGCTGTGCCAGCTACGTCTGCAACATCTGTGAGGCGGCCTTCAACACTCCCAACCTGCTGAGTATGCATCTACGGAAGCACAACAAAGGTCAAGTCAGGTGAATTGCATTCAGATTAACAGTTTTTACGTTATGATTCTAGTTTATTACACGTATTTGCTTAGTTGCTGAACTGATTGCAATAATCAACATCTAATTGAGCAATAATCTTCAAACAGAGCCTTCAGTTCTTACAATATGTATAATGTTGTTCTTCATAGAGCACAAAGCACGGGAAGTAGAAAATAGACATTCTAATAACTTAGTTGGGAGACATCATCAAATCATGCTGTTTAATTTTACCAAAATTTACCAAACGCACATTTTCACTGTTGTTTAGAGTACCAACGTTATGGCTAAGATCAGTAATCTTTATTTGGTATTGGACTTGTGGTGTGTCATGGCGTCAGCAGGTGAAGTTTTGTTTACCAGTGCGGAACACCTAATTGCCGTGGTTCTCGTAATATGCATCTAAGGGCAGACGCTGAGGGATGACGAAAAACATTATATACCATTGCCATATCTCTGCGACGTATTATGCGAACACTATAAATCTCTTATTCACAGCTATTGACGCCATATGTTTCTGGTCTCGCTAGGATCAGTTCAAGACTCATGGCATGACCATTAGTATAGTATATCTTTTACAGCATACGTCATCTGTTTCTCAGGGACTGCTGCGTGTGCAGGCACGGGCTGGACCGCCGGCACCGGTGCCCCGGCTCCTTCAAATGCCGATACTGCGGCCAGGTGTTCATGAGGGCATACTGCTGCGAGCTGCACGAACAGTCCTGCGCCAGGGTCCTCGGGAAGAGGCACGACATCAGCGAGAGCCTCGCTATTCTCACCTAGCACAGCCGGTGTAACTGCCACACTGTTCTCAAATTTAATAGTTTTGGATTGCAAATACAAAGGGTACAGGTTATTTGAATTTAATGTGGAAATGTTTTCAAAAACAGAGTAAATATATTTATTGTGTAAATAGTCTTTTTTTTACCGTAACCCCCGGCCTATGTCCGATGGTGGGAAAGGTGGAATAAAACGTATTTTTATTTCCGACCTGGTCATATAAAATAGTAGAAACCGTCGTATTATTAAATTAATAACATATTTTGCAGGTTTCGTTATCTGGTTTAAATTTATGTAAATATTCAACATGCGCACGCGTCTCTGACATGAAGGAACCCTGAATATTCGGAGCTGTTAAAAGAGAAACTGCAAAACATCCGTGGAAATCAATTGAACATTATAATATGAATGTGGGTGGGGTGGATCCTTCTCTCCCAAGTCCGTCCGTCCGTCTGTCCGGGGAACACTAACAATTTCACCTAAACAAACATCAAACTACCGACATGGACACGATCATACAAATCCGTAACGGTATCTGACTGTAGTCTGGGGGCTCCCCGGCGCGGCGGCGGGTGCCGATGTGACACCGCAACCGACAAAACCTTTTGTATCACTCTCCACCTTCTTATTGTATCTACACCTCCGCTGTGTACTGGACCCGTGACACATTGTAGACAAAATTGCCAAAAAATTGTCAGCTAATCGGATGTTTTCAAACGGAATGTTTCCGGATAAAGGACGCAGTTCGTTTGTAGTGTTATATTCGTATTTATAACAGGGCAAACGTTCACCACGCGCCGTCTTGTATTTGGCAGGATTCTAGGAGATGTGTGCGTGATGCTGTGGTCACCAAATCGTTTGCCAAGCGCGGTGGTTGTGGCAAATCTGCTCATGAATGGCGATCATCGTGGCGTGGCTAGACACGATGACAGTTTCATGTTCATTGTACAGACATTGGCAGTCCACTGCTGGATGAGAAAAACGTATATTTGGTACCCAGACCTGTCGTACGGTTTATAACCGAGATCGGCCTTGGGGAGGTGATCTGTCTCAGCGACATGCAGGCACACGGACTGCACCCCTCATGTTCAAGTAATAAAAACATTGTAGCACAGGAAGAAACACGACAATGTAGCACTTAACATGGCTACAGAAGGCTTGCAACTTCTCCGGAACGGGAATCGCTAACCCCGAGCATACCTCAATTAACCATGTGCCTAATATCTAATGCGTGTATACAGATGTAACGACCGAATTTCATGGCCATTTCAACATAATGGTGTCCCTGGCCGGACAGCGGCCGCGGTGGAGGCTTGCGGCGGACACAAAAGGATTTTGTCATTCAGCTATCTCTACTTCCAATTATGGACCCTGCGCAGAAAAAAAGTCTTGTCCTTGTCCTCGGGACCGGTCGATGAGGCGTACCATGAGGGAGGACTATGTCCAGCAGAGGACGTTTCTCGGCTGCTGCTGATGAAGTAAGTATATATATCCAGCACACGTGTGCGGCACGTGCCTCACAAATCATACAGCAAACTATGACACAATCTCTGGAAGCTATTTTTATAAAAGCATCAAATATTTATCCTCCATATCTGCAGGCACCTGTCCCGTTATCATTTCAATGTATTCAGAGCGCACCCCGTATAGGAAGCAGTCTTATCGATGTGTTTTTTGTATACACCCTGTGAACAAGTTGCGAGACCGCCTCGATGAGGTAGAAAACGTTCGCGTTTATTAAACTGTATTATTCCCTTGTCTTCAACAACATTCTTATTGGAATTTGCGGCCTTTCATAGAATCGTATCGGATAATAGGCATTCTAGTTTTTACTTTATGTTTTTCGAGTGTATGTATTTACGTATATTTTTTGGCCCGCTCAGTAGCCAGAACAAAAAATAATAACGGCTTTACACTTGTTCCCACTCACACATATCACACACAAATTCTGCGGAAATGTTCACCAATTCGCTAAACAACTAGACCCACGGGATGACACTTTCCTCATCGCCCGTCTTGTCACGTCAGCAGATAAAGTCCTCCACATGTCCAAACAAGTCTACATCCCGAGCTCATCACTCCGACCGTTTCCTCAGCAGTAACGGAAACCGATGCAAATGTCGGCCCGCGTCACGTCGCCCCTGCGCGTGCGACGCCTCACAACCAGCGCACAAGCTTCACTAGTTCTGTGTCATCGCCGTCGTCACGCCTTCCTCTCCACAATACAACCACCTCCGTCCACTAGTGGTACATACATGGCAACGATGCTCCTCAGAGTTGGTGCTATGTACGTTTAACCAAACGTCAGTGTGGCCGTGTTCCTCTCCAACACATGCTAGCATAGCATGAGTTAGTTTTGATGTAGCTGTAATGTCCTAAATTCCCAAATGGACAGAGATGAAACAAAACAACAGGTTCACCTACTGTGTTCTTACGGGGACACATAACAAGCCAGTAGTAGTCTCAGCTTCATCGCCGCTTTCTTTGCCTTGTAGTTAGGCAGTTCTCGGATTCTGGAGGTAGCGGCTCAAGTCCCAGCGGACATCTGACTCGTTACTCGGTTTATTTTGTGCGGTAGTGTTTGCCAATCTATGTTCTAAGCGATCACATCACAATGCTCTCTAAGCTACAATAGTTTGTAGCTTGTGGCTCAGTGTGAACGTTTCTACCAACAATTGTAGGCCTTCCGTCACTTATCACCAGTGAGATGAAGGCAAGAGTATCACACTATTACAGATGCGAAAATGACTGTCTGTTTGCTCCCTTTTCACAACTAAACAGATCTTGATGATAATAATAAAGGCTATGGCATGTCTGGCATTAAAAGTGGTGAAGGACAACTGTTTCCCGATAAACCGTTGAATTATTTCGTAAGTAAATGCCGCGGGCAAGCGCTTGTAAATATATAATAATGTAGAGGTCTCTGCGTCGCCACTCTATGGTGTCATTCTTCAATTCCGTTGTGAATTGACCACTCGACCTTCAGGACTATATCACCTTAAACTGTCACCTCATCGACAGTTGCCAGGGTTTATAGGGTTGTCCCTACAAGTCGCTAACTGTTCGTAGGCAACAAGCTAGTCCCTAGTGTGACGGCGAAGGTCGTCGCCGGTGACTGGCTCGCGACCCGGCCAATTACAGATGACCTAGGCAATTTAGGCGACCTAGGCACGCCACGCTACGCCACGGCGCGCCACCTCGCGCCAGACCTCAAATATAATTAAGATAAAACACAACAAAATGTCGCACGCAATCTTTATACTTATTAGCTTTTGTTATCGGCCTTTTTTAGGTGATTTAGGAGTACTAATTCGTGTAATTTAGGTCTCGCAGGTATGTGTGTAATGAGCGGCGGGCGAGCGGGGACGTCGCGTGCTGCGTTTTGTTTTCGGGTCTTGTATTGGTGAGGTATGGTTTCCTTTTCGGAATTGAATAATGACTAATTGGCTTATTGCTCGGCTTGATTAAGCCAGAAACGAGTGTTGGAGTCGAGGCGGGAATAAATCTTGGTTTTGATTATTCGTTCACGTGCGTTGTCCCATACACTAGACTTCGACGCCGACTCTGTCCGGGGAGCGGGGGTAGATTGTTTACTTCGGAATGGTGCAGGGTAAGGTATTGGAAGTATATTAGTTTAAGGTTCACGAGTCACTTTCTACAGACTATCGATTTCACCGATGAGACACTGGATCGAAAACAGCAACAGGACAGTGACAGGCCATTGTTCCGATTGCCACAATGAAATAAAAATATAGTTTAAAAAATAAAACTGAACATACTATTTTGTCAGTAATAAACTCAAAAGATCGCACGATCAAATGGCGGTCGAATGTTTTTTTCGATTCTAAACGTCGACGAAATATCGACATATTGTCTTTCAAAAATAAGTATTGCACTCGTTAGTATGTAAGTTTGTGTAATTCTCTTTGTTTTTGTTTTAGATTTTAGCCAGTTTCTAACACGTAGCATTGTCTAGGAACACTTTGACCAAATGTCGTGATATCGGCACACATCGAACGGAGATTTGACATAATGCCACCCGACAGTCGACCGGTGATCGCAGTGCGACATCAGTCGTTTGTGGACACAGGTGGTCCACGCCGTCACCACACGTCGATCGAACCTTCTGGATCATATGTTGTGATGTTAGCGAGGGGGCCTACCTACCTCCACAGACATAATTGCTTTGTTTACATCTCAACAATTCGCGATATTTCGTTCCTGTTTATTTTGAATTGGCAACGGCTGTAATAGTTGCAGTCACGCCACGCTCCCAGGCACGTATCAGCGTTACGTGTTAGGTATCTGATGGATAAATTAGGGTTTAATCTGTCTCAATTTTGAGGAAGGCAGCGAGAATACAACGCTCGGAGTGATTATCGAGTGGAATCAAGTGGTTACGAAGCATTCAGAAATTATCCAGATCCGCGGATGAAAAGTAGACTAAGTTCCCTTCGACTATCCCGGAACAAAAAATAACGAAGCAGCTTATAAAATTAGTCTTGCAACTTTACATGTGGTCCAGAATGGTACACGCTTGTTTAGCTGTTGATATAGCAACTCTGGCCTTGATGATCAAGGTGACATGGGATGATCCTATGATAAAGCCGAGACCACACGTTTTCGAAGATACCGTGTCCTTACTGCTCGATAGTTAGATTTAAATAGAAAATGGCGATTAACTAATTTGAAGACGCATTCATGGATCAAGTCATAAGCTGTAATATTATTGAAATTGTAAGTTTTAGGTGTGATAAATAAAGTAAAATCGGAGTTCTCCGGGGCGGGGCCCTGCGGTTCCCTCGGGGAATAACCCAAAATAAAAACTACTTTTTAAATTGAATGCTCAGGCACATTAAGTTTCATTTCACCTGTCACTAAGGTGAATAAAGTCGCAGGATGGAAGAGTGCCTGCCCACAAGTATAATCAGGCACTAGCTGTGTTATAAGTATTTTGCCGGAGACAAATAAGCACCAAAGCAATTCATCTCTGTGCCTTTCCGAAAGTGACGGAAGGTTCAATGACCTCAATAGATTTGTAAATTGAAGTATTTATAAATTCAATTTTATGTTTGAAAAAGTTAGAGATTATAGCACCATACTTTAAAAATACAGACTGTATCTTTAAAAGTTAGAGATACTTGTGCACCTCCGTATTTCCCTACAAGGCTGCACGCGTCCCAAAACAAATACCAAGTTTTGAAACCAATATTTCTTTACCAACTTAACTTTGCGTACGGTTACACAAACATCTCGAACACTGCCCAAGAGGGGACCACTTCTCCAATGGCACGAGTCAGCTTGTCTGCTCTAATGATTCACACACTAAATGGGTCAATCCATTATCTGTCCCGATCTGATAAGAGATTATAAAGTATTTTATTTTACGTTTTCAATCGTTTTATTTTGTTGGATTCATTCAACATTCCAGCGTGGCTCGGAGCGGAGCTGCGAGCGAGTGTGCTCGGTGCGAGATTGGATGCGGCATCGTAACAATAATATATACATATAAAAAATCAAACCAAAATCAAACTCTTAAAACACATTGCATATCTCTCATAGCATCAGAAATAGTCTAGACATAAGCACACGCCGTCCAAAATACGTCCAAAATACCTCAGCGTCTAAAGACAAAAGTCTTTGATCAGTGCGTGTTGCCAGTGATGACATACGGAACCGAAACGTGGTCCTTTACTGTGGGCAGAATAAACAAGCTCAAAGTCACTCAGCGAGCAATGGAACGAGCTATGCTCGGAATTTCTCTACGTGATAAGGTCCGGAATGAGGAAATCCGTAGACGAACGAAGGTCACCGACATAGCTCGACAAGTCAGTGAGCTGAAGTGGCAATGGGCAGGCCACATCGCTCGAAGAACCGATAACCGGTGGGGAGTAAAGGTTCTCGAGTGGCGACCACGTACCGGGAAACGTCTACCAGGCCGCCCCCCTACTAGATGGACCGACGACCTGGTTAGAGTCGCGGGGAGTCGCTGGATGCAGGTGGCTCGGGACCGGTCGATGTGGCGTACCATGAGGGAGGCCTATGTCCAGCAGTGGACGTTTCCCGGCTGATGATGAGCACATTTTCGGAAATGTTTTCAGTTACACAATATTTGTGACTGCTCACATGTACCACATTTAATTGTTCGTAGTGGAATACCTACCTGATGATGAAGCACACGCCGGACGCTTGGAACAAATGTCGTGATATCGGCACACATCGATCGGATGACGTTTGTGTACACGCGCATGAACGGTCATTCTTGCGGGGTGAGGTGAGGTGAGGTGTCGCGGATCGTCGGGAGGCGGGGAACGTCCGTTCTGTACGTAGTGTTATATTAATAACATGACATCAATCTGCTCACCTCAGTAACACTACCTGTTACCTGCTTTAATATTGATTGTTATTTCTCTAGTTTTAAGCTTGATGTAAATTTAGAGAAATAAAACGTTGAGAGTTAAAATTGTGTATCGACGTAAAAATATTTACATAGTACACTGGCATGAATCATCGACCCACCAAGTGGATCCTGGTGTTCAGACAAACCCGAAGTATATGGATGAGCAAGTTATTACGCAGCAGCTTTATCGTCACTTACCATCAGGTATATATCAGGCAGATATAAGAAGGTCAAGTGCGAAGCCATCGTGTATAAAAAATGGGCTACAATTGTTTATTGTATATTGCCGCATCCAAAACATATTCACACATCTCAGTATGAACCTGTTCCAAGAACACAATACACTGATTGTCGCTTAGCATCGGCATCGCCGCGAGGGTCCCGCGTAGCGCCGCGGCCGGCGGGCGGGCGGCGGTGGACGCGGCGATAGTGGCTGGTGGGCGGGGCGAGTCCAGCCACCGCGGCCCGATCAGATTGTAATTGATATAAAGTTACGTCAAAGTGTTTGACGACTTTCAGGCACTTTCTGATTGCTGTGGTCATATGACAATTCTATTATTGGTAGTGATATAGGTAATGTAGAACTGCTTTTGCAGCAGTCATTCCAACCTACCAAGTGCAGCAATATGCACTTCTGTTGAATGTAAATTTACCATCACAGAAAAAGACAGGATTATTTTTCCATTTATAACGTTTCGTTTTAAACTTATTTGTCTTATGCTTTTTAAATACAAGAATTTTCTCATTCGGGCATTGAGACACTTTAACCTACTGTACATTTAAAAATATTGAGAGATCTCAGCTTACAGTTTGTACTTTGATATCATTTAATAAAAATTGAAGTCAAACATACCAGGTAGATATGTACTCGTCAGCGCTAGGTAAATACAGACAATATTTTATATTCATAATAGGTAGTTTCTCTGAAACAACGACCGCTTCATCCATCCGTGCATCCCGCCGAACTGTGAGAAATAGAAACTAGTCCGACGTCGTTCGAGACTATAAACTACGAGAAACTGTCACTGACGAGCTGCGGCTCAATATAGAAAGATGTCAAACAGATAGAGGTAACAGCAATGTAACTGAGACCAGTGATCTGCACGCCGGGCGTGGTGTTGATGGCATATCCCGTAATGTGAAGGCTGAAAAAGGCTGGTTTCCAACATTGAGCATCTATGCCAATGATGATGAAGGCGAACATATAGACACATATTCTGGGGTAAACGTATACAGAATTGAAGAATTTCTTACGGTAAGCAGTAAATTACAATGTAGACATGTGTTTATTGTGGTTTGTTATTTAGTGGCGGTTATAAAGAGGTAGCTTAGGTGTCACCTCACTCCAATACTAAGAGCTTCAAGGTTTACAAAACAATTTAGCAATTTCCGCAATAAATATAAACTTCGACCATCGCGTAATATCGCAGAATCACAACTTTGTCAGGTCAGATAGTGATAAAAACATCATACCTCTCGTAATGAAGATTTTGGTCGGGTCTTGCCCAACCACACACAATTATAATATCTCCCATTTGTAAGCAAAACATTTAGAAGCGATCGTAGACAAAGATTTAGGATCGTTTGTTCACACACAATCACACTATTACATTGTGTAAAACGATGCTTTTAACAATGGCACAAGACGGGGCACGAATATGTTTGAATCTGCTATTCCCATGCAGCTCAGCAGCCCAGCAGTCTCAGCTTTACAATGTGGTCACTCCAAGTCTGCCTGTGGGGGTCGTTAACAAACAACTCAGGATCTGAGCGTCATTGTCAGGTGCGCTGGGTATCCGACACACTCTTATCCTTCTAACAACGAGAGGAATTTCATAATCATGATGATCAATCAATGGATGTTCGATACATAGGTTTGGGACTAAGACATTCCTGTCGTTACAAATGTTTTCTAATAAGTCAGAACACACAAAATAACGTTACATGAAACTCTCTTTTAGAGATTGAAAATCAAGACTATCACAACTATATATTTTAGCATGTCCCTCGGCATGCCATTGGCTGCGTGTGTTGCAGATTCCATGAAGAGGCTTCAAATTGAGTTGTATTCGCAATTATGACTAGCGCGATAACAGAAACAGTCCACCGTTGATCTTCCAATAAAAACACAGGCCCATGACTTAAATGGCATTCCTTTATTTACTGGAATTCTTGAAGAATTTCAACTGGAAAGGTGACCGGAAAAATTCTGCTGCAGCCAATTGCCATTTCTGTAAATGCTCAGGTATATTCTCCTATGAAGCTACGGCCATAATGAGTCTAGGATGTAGTCGGTAACACGCTCGCTTCCTGCAAGAGCCGCCATGGCCGACAGTGAAAACGTTCAAAACATCTACAAATGTCACAGTTTTTAAAATTTTACGCTTTTTGCCTTTAATAATGTTGACCTTTATATTTTTTCTCTTCTTATCTCAACTGTCTTATTTTAGTAGTAGTTCGTAGTACTGGTATTTTACAATTTCCAGTTCAAGTAATTTTATTTTTTTTATTTTATTTTTATTTTATTTTATTTTTTTCGGAAGACCAACAGCCAAAATAACAGTATAACAAAATAAATAGTATACAGAAAGCCAATTACAGGTCCTCACTATTAAACAATTGAAAATTGAAAATAAAACACTTAACAGAAGGTTAAACTTGAGTAAATAACGTAATTTCTACACATTGTACCAATATGATAAATAATAATGGAAAATATAACAAATAATACATTTTAAAAATAGAATAAATAAAAAATAACTCGCCTAATCGAAAAATGCTTGACTCATTAATCGCCTTGCCAATGCACAGCTAGTGTTAAATAGATCTAAATCTAATGCTTTGCATAAACTGTTGAAGCTTCGACTCGCACGACATATGAATGTATTCCGTCTAAAGTTCCGATAGGTCAGGGGAAGGAAAATAGGATCGCTAGATCTAAGTTGTCTAGTGGGAACACTAAGTGATAGTTGAGATAGGAGCTCAGCGCAGTCTATGGAGTTGGAAGTTACCTTCAAAAGGAACATCATATCCGCAATGGTACGACGCATCTCCAGTGGAAGAAGATGGTGCTTCTTACAAAATTGTAAGTAGCAACCGGGTCGATAGTGGTCTTTGAGGCGAAAGCAGAGGTACCGAATGAACTTCTTTTGGATTCTTTCCATCCGAATAATGTAAGTAGCATACCTCGGGTTCCATACCTGCGATGCGTACTCTAGATTGCTGCGGACAAATGTACAGTATAGAATTTTCAGGGTTTCAGGCCTGAGTAAAATCCTTAGAGTTACGCATCACAAAACCTAGAGCTTTGGAAGCTTTGGCTACTATTTTATCAATGTGCGCGTCAAAGATTAATTTGGAGTCGTGGAAGACTCCAAGGTCACGGACAACGGATTCTCTGTGTAATTTCTGATCCTTTAAACTGTAGTCGTGCAATATCAGACTACGCTTTCGACTATATGTGACAATACTGCACTTGATAGGATTCAAGTCTAGCTGATTGGTTAAACAATAGTTTTCGAGGCGGAGAAGATCAGATTGCAGGTTTTCCGCGTCAGCTGAGGATCTAATAGTCGCATAGATTTTCATGTCGTCGGCAAAACAGAGTAGGCGAGAAGTTTTAAAACAGAGATCGATGTCGTTCACAAAGACTATGAACAGCAAGGGACCTAGTAATGAACCTTGAGGAACGCCGCTTGGTATATTTACCCATCCAGAAAGGTAATTGTTAATAGCAACCGCTTGAGAACGGTTCTTTATGTAGGCGGAAAACCATCTAAGTAAATCTCCGTGGATACCGATTTTGGATAACTTGGCAAGTAGTAAATCATGCTGGATACGGTCGAACGCCTTACTATAGTCAGTGTAGACAACATCGACCTGATGTCCATTGTCCATTGCCTCGGTCAGGAAGGAATTAAGCAGGACAAGGTTAGATACAGTTGATCGACTTTTCAAAAATCCATGTCCAAATCCATATAATGGATACCAATTCATAATTTGAATACGCTTATTTTAGACTTTGAAAGGTTAAGAGTATTTTATAGAGTTTCAATGAACATGTTTACGGAGAATTGCAATGTATCGAGAATGGTTCTCTGGGTGAGAGCTGGAGCAAACAGAGACAGGCCAGGCCCACTGGTATGATATTTATGATGAAAATAACTGTTCTTTTTACGACTGCCTGCGTACTGAAGACCAATCAGAGAGAGAGACAGAGAAACTGAGGTATAGATCTGTGGTACAAATGACCTATTATTGAAGCTGCATTGAGTTGATAAGTTGGCGAGCGATGTAACAGTGAGTGCGCAATCTTAGCCGCCGTCATCATTACTAATGGAGGTAAATTTAAATTGAGAAACCTGCAATCACAAGAAGTACCCTCAAATCAATCACGAGCCCTTTCCCCCTTTTCCAATATCTCGGATCATTTCACAGTCGAGCGAGACCAGCGACCGATGTGCTGCGCCGACGCCGTCCCTCCCTGACACCTGTCCCGCGTCATGCGCGTCGACTCCTGCGCAGCCAGGGAACCTTGGAGAGTTGACCAATCACTGGATAATAATGCAGTGTAGGTCCCTGACCGCAGCGCGGGCAAGTACGGCGGCGAAAACGCTCGAAAGGATTCACAGGAGCCTGCCGAGCTCTGTATACGTCAGTGAAGATACAGATTCAGAATAGAAGCGTTCTTACTCTGTCAGCACTCAGTGATGCAAGAGGGAAGCTGTTAGCTGGCAGAAACAAAAACTAAAGATCTGACGTAGACTTTCAAACGATGAATGAACTAACAAAGAATGTGTCAGTGAACAAGTAAATTATATTTATAAATGTCAAAATATTCACATGTAAAAGATACATATTTTAAATTAGATTTGTTAGTACAACTTAGCCTAGATTAGTAATAAAATTACACCTACCTGAACTAATTAAGTATCTATCCTATGATGCCACAGAGTACATTTAAAGGTGGTTTTGTCATTCCAATTGCCTAATCATCCTTATATATATTCTTTAAACATTATGTCTAACAGTAGTACAAAAATATAATAAATAAAATGAAATCAATAGAATTTAGATATAATATTTAAAGTAAAAGTTATATGCTTTACAATTACATGGACAGCAAAAAACGCGGTTAAAATTCAAATAAGAATCACCCACCTCGTGTTACTTACCTTTCGCCCACCGCCACAAACCCAACCATCCCATATTTTTTTGCCGAAACTCGCAAACTTACCTGAAAAGAGAGAAAAAATACACTATTAGATATAAATTGTATGGTAACATCAGAAAAGGTCGCACCAGATGTTTGATTCGACGGAGTGTTCCGCCGAGGAGTGTGACGATGTACTACATCATAGAAAGGTGCAAAATCGATCGAAAGCGAATCCACAACTGTGTAATTCGTAAACACAGTTACAGTCGCTGGTCCAAATTGTGTCTGGCATGGGATTTTAGATCTTATTGCCACGAGATAAAGCTATGAGATTAACGGTGTTGATAGTGGGATTATTTTGCTTGAATGTGTATATGTAACGGTAGCAATAGTAGATACAAGGTGTCCATTTCTTGATAATAAGAACACGCGTTGACGTAAAAAATAAAAGACAGTTTGTGGCATAGTCCCCTCGAGTAGCATATGCTCCCTCGTACACCTTGAGATAAAATAAAGAGTGAGATACCGTATGCTAATACAGTACACAATATGTTAAAGACTGAACAATGTACTCGTTTTCGCAATGAAACGTTTATGGAAGTAAAACAACACAAAACTTAGGAAAAATTCATCGCAATATGTCATAGCAAAACAAGGGCCTTGTATATTTGCTAATAAGCATCTAACAGGAAGCAAACAGTTCATCAGAAAATTTCTAATATCAACAAAGCAGTTTAAAGAGCGTGTCCCGTCTCGCACACCTTGCCGCGTATCGTTTGTTCAATCATAACCATAAGGGAGCTTTAGACTAAATATAATTCAATATACACCCTCTTCCTGCCAAATATACGCTTCCGACTTACAAATTAAACTTGCAGTCTTATAGGGACCTATACGAGAGGGATAAGAATCGTTTTCGTTTGAGATTGTTCCAGTTTTTGTCGTGGCCCGGCGCAGGTGTGCGCCAAGGCTCGGCACTAGGACCGCTTTTATTTTAGATTCACAACAAGACACGTGGCAAGGGGAGGGCCTCGCAGAAAAACTATCGCAGCTTTCGACTTCCGTAAGGCACAAATGTAAACAGAATTAGATTGCCATAATGTTTTTCCGGTTTTGTGAGCTTGTATTGCCGACTGAGCTCTTGAGTGGTCTTGTGCCAATTTATAAACGAGGGTCAAATGTTTTTGCAATCGAGACGGGGTCTCAGCGGTAACCACCCAATGCAGCGAACACGTTTATACTTGCAGAATACTCATAAAACCTCTCAATTTGCTTATCTGTGGACGAACAGGAAAATTAAAACATTTTTATGCTCCAAGAATACTTTGTATGTTTTATTATAATTTGAATCACTTTGTCTCATTATAAACCCATAGCCTGCAATAAAGATTGTGATCATTCAATTATGTTGGTAAAACTTTTTAATGTTCCGTTTGGGAATGTTTGCGTGTACGCAGCGTTATCATAAATCAATGACATCGGGTGGAACCTATCCACTGGAACACGGACATGTAGAGTCCTGGAAACTGTTACAGGAACATCGCGGAACTAACAATACTCCGGGACTTTACTTACGTGTAGGCTTTCTTCACGGGTTCATGTTGAAATAGCCGTTAGGGCTAAAATAATATTTGGATTATTTTAGTCTTACAAGGGGTTGTTAATTTAAAAGCCAACAATCGAATGACTAATTAATCTCGATACAAATCCAACTACAGTACCCAACAACAGTCGTATTCCTGTAATGGAACCCGTTCTGGATAAAATCAATATTCTCTACCATTGCTCTACAGCCAAATGACTTCAAGTGATCGCGTCACGGTTATATGAGCTCATGGCTTTGATAACAGTTATATTACGTGATAGTAATGTCTGTATTTGTTTTCCTCACAATCGGCCATAAAGGAATGCACGTGTGGCCGCACAGATAACAACATTCCTGTGTGTTGTGTGTGCGCATGCACATACTACAGTGAGTTTTCTGCGGCTGTGACGTTCAGTACCCCTTGTTGCTATGTAACCCTGTGCACTTCCCTCGGGGGAGATTGGACACTGAAGCCGTTGGTACATTAAATCATGATCACTGCTTACTATTCAAACATATATACATCATCATCAGGCTGCATCCTGCCCTGCTATTTAAATATCTGGCGATTCGGTATCCTGAAAATCTATAAACAGCTTTTGTCTACGTACAAAATACAGGGAATAAGATTTTGGTTTAGATTTACTTTTATACAGCAGTCTTGCATTATTTTTATTAACATACTCGTAAGCTTTATCTAGTTTAGACAGAAATATTAGAATTCAAAATCAACATTACTGCTGGAGATATTTTTAAATCATATAACGTTTTATGTATTTACGAATTACCCATTCCCGAGCCAATACGAGCCAGCTGGTGGTCGGCATGTCTCCGTGAAATAAGGATTTATTTGACAAATGTGCTGCCGAGCACGCCACATACCGTGCTAGCAGCTAGCGGGCCCGAACGAGGCTCGGCGGCAAGCCGGCACCGGCGTCGGCACCATGCCGGCATCGAGTATTGGTAAGTATTTAACTATATTGGAACTGATTTTTTTCAAATTTTCACCATATGAGTAAAACTGCAAATAGGTGGAATTTTATATCCAAAGAGGTGGAAGTGTTCTTCAAATTAAAACGGGACAGCATATTCAACAATAACACGAAATAAACGCAATAGTCGATGTTATGAAGTAACACATACATTCAAATGATAAGCTCCTTTTTTAAGTCGGTTAAAACTTAGTAAAATCTGTCTTCATCATCGTAATCATCACCAACTGATGAACTAGGAAGTGGGCTGCTAATGACATCTACAAAGCCATCCTTGAGCCCGAGGTGTTGCCAAAATCCCAGCGCAAAATCATACATAAATTCTTCAGTCATCCGGAAACTCCACTGTTGATAACGAACTCCGTCACCACGAGGACTAATTAGCATTTGTTGGATTTTATCAGATCGGTGATCACAGTGACATGTTGGCAGAACAAGTTGACGCTCCCGCTGTCGCTTTTCATTATCACAGTGAAGCCATGCGGTGCCTTTATAAACTACATTTTTCCCCTTGTTTTCGTTGTATCGATCGTTTCGATCCGTCAGCCATGCGTCGTTCAACATGATAAGCGGTAATGTAAAATACACATGTCGATACGAAACAGTTATTAATTCATTGCGGAATACCGTCGCACGTGGTCCCGCGCCTATGCCGGCCCGATTGTAATCTCTTTTATTAATAACTAAAGAACATAAGTTTGTAATGAAAAACAAAACAAAAAACAGAGCAAATTACACTCTATGGTTCTTCGGCGAAGAAAACTTCGGAATTACGAGTACCCCTCAACCGAAGCTAGTTAATAAATTGAACGCAACCTTAAGAAGTCTGAGACAGAGTTCAAAGTTAGATAGGATTAAGAAGGTTCAGTTGCTAAGGGGTGTTTAAGCTTTAGGGTTCCGCGTATTACAATAATATAACCTACAAAAGCACAAATGCCATTAAAAAGCAGGCGCTTAATCTGCTTGTATCAAGTTATGAATCATTTTCTTATCAAAGTTCGTATTTCAATACACGTGTCTTTTGAGAATTAAAATTATAATTAAAAAATGTGCCCTAGCGACACGTAGAGTTGAGAAGAAATTAGTTCAAACAACAAACAAGAAAGTAGTTCCCGCGCGAAAATACATGAAGTGCAAGTGAGGTCACATACAACAGCTAGTAAGCCATACATAAATATTATATACTCGTATACTAAAATAATCTTTGAGGTTTTTTTTCTAAAATTTTTCTTATACTATATATGTATAATTTAAATTTATTTTATTTCATTTCACTTAAATTAATAACAAGATTCTTCTGTCAGATATTTGAATAGTCTACTTATAAATGCCGCGAAGTTTTTCTCGGTTCCCAACTTAACTAACTTAACTTGTTATACATTTTTGGGGGCACGATGAAATAACTTTTACGATACTGATTCGTTTCATATGGCCATATGCGGAATCCAACACTAAAAGCTGTCTCAATAATCAACGTACGGAACCCGGAAGGCGCGAGTCCTACTCGCGCGTGCATATATTTTTTGAAGTCGGCGCGCGCGCACCAGATGGCGCGGAGGGCATTGACTCCTTAAATATATTTTTTTCTTTTGGAAATCGCGACCCCTAAATGCGGTTAGGAAATTACTGCAGCAGCTTACTTAATGTGGTTTAAGTAGAGCGGTTGCGGCGAGACTAACTTGAACTAACTTAAGAGCAATAAAGGTTTGCATATTTTCTGCATTACATTCGCTGTAGCGTTTCGAGGGGAGGGGAGGGTGCTGTAGGCATTTATTGATTGGCCCGGGATTTGTGAAAGATGGAATGTTTCTAACAAGCCTCGACTCTGGTTGTATTCTATATGGTTTTATTTCTCCCAAACCTGATTTCTGATGATGCCTGTAGGAAGTAGAAAGGCGGTGTTGCGCATGGTGGTCAAATCAAACCAGACCTTCTTGATAAACTCTACAACGATGGATGACGTTAGTACCAACTTATTGTTCAATAAAACACGCTCAAATACGAGTAGCTAGACGGCAACGTGCTTGATCTATTCATTGGTGGTTTGCATTTGGTAGACGCTACTGCTCGTCTCCTATTTTTTTCCAAAGTCGCATTTAACGCCACCTTTGGTATTGAACCCATGGACAATGATCGTGATGGACAATTATCGTTTACCGGTAATAACACAGCAAGCTAACGTACTGCACGCATGTCCGAGAGTAGAGTTGCGCGTGCGATCCCGCCCAAAGCTGTAATTGTACGTTTCTTTTCACCTGCAGTCCCGCATGCGCCGGCGCACGCGATCTGTTATCCTTTTTGCATATCGACGCGATGCGGTATGCTGTATATACGCTGTGTACAACAACTACACGTTGTGTTTTGCAGTGTTGAATTATGCAGCACGCGGCTGATTAGAGGTTGTCGATGGCGGAGGGAGAACGGACCAATAACTGTTTTTTGGGTCCGCCTGGCGCGATAGAAGTTTGAAAAACCGGCCAAATTCGAGTCGGGCTCGCGCAGGTACGAATATGGACCACGAACAATGCACGAACGAAAATGTTAGTCTGATTGAAGAACAAACTTACTCGTAACGTTGCACCTTAGAAAACGATTATCCCATAAACCCGTCTGTAATGTAATTAAATAATTATGGTTTTCAGATGCATTCCTATTCTTGTGCTGTAAGAACTTGCTTCTTGCTGTTCAGGATTCTGGGTCGATGGGAAGTAGACCCTATAGGTTTTCATAGCTTGCGCTTGCAAGGAAGAAAATATGCTGCATAAACGGCCAGACCTTTATATTTTTTATTTCTTCACAGATCCAAAGTATAGCAAACCTAAGTATGTGATATCAATTTCAACTTGATACCTTTACGGGTTATTGAAGGGTTTCATTTTTCCTTTTGAGGTACTTCGCCTAAAAGGTTTATGTTCAGAAGTAAACACTTTCCAGCGAAGATGATCAGAGAGAGATGCAAGATATATGAGGTTGACAATGATAACACACACACTGTGATATTTTGACATCTAGCGCAGATTTAGATAAGCTTGTTGTTACTGCTTTGGACGTGAGGGGTGCAGGGGGTGCAGTCCGTGTGTCCTGCATGTCACTGCGACCTTTGTAGATCTAGCGTGACACTCCCTATGGATCAAATCACCTCTCCAAGGCCAGTCTCAGTCATTAATCGAAAGGTTGGACTGGGTTTGAAGGTCTCTGTTTCTGCTGCAATGAAGAGCACCACAGTGGCAGAGGATGTGGATTGGCGGGTCCTCATCCTCCTCAGAGATCTGCTTTACTTGTCCTAAATATGATTGTACGAGTGAGTAAATATTATTTAGCGAGTCACGTGTTACATCAGCGCCGTCATCCCGCGTGCAGACACGGATCGACTCACGCGCACGTCCCGCCGCCCCCGCGCCTACCCACCCCCGGGGACGCGTGATACCCTGATTGCATGATTGCAGCAACCACGCAGCTTTGTTATGGTGCTTTGATATTGCGTGAGGTGTTGATGAGAATTTGAGTATTTTTAAAACCATACGTTCTCACTTGATGGTGAGTGTCGCTGTTAAGCAGACAGCTAGCTCGATCCCAGAAGCCTCAAGGGCTGTTTGGTGGTAGGGCATTTTCTAAATTCGCATGGCTAGCTACCTCCATGTTACTAGCATTTCTATGTTCTTGTATAAAATGTACCAGAGTTTTAGCGGCTCATTAGCTTGGGGCTGCTAGATGCGCACGTTTACCATCCAACCGCGCTACCATCACTTGCCACCAGGTGAGACGAAGGCCAAGTGCAAACACATCATACAAAATAAAAATTCCAAACATTGTATGTATACTTGAAAGTAATGCTTCAAGACGAAAACAACAAATGAAATGACCGATAATTACTATCAATTGTTAGAATAATGCGCAATACGTGTGTGTCTGTATACTCCGGCCGGCACACGCTCACTTACAGCGTGGCTAAATGTCAGACAACCAGACGGATGGACAGATGGGTGTCACACCTGATGTCTGGTGTCAAATGGCTTCGTATGAATTGAAGTAATAACTTAACTTGTAAGCATTTTCCTTGCTGACTGACTATTATTTATTTGTTAAATGTGTGTACAAAGAAAAGTTCCCATTTATCTCGACAACTTCTTGCGGTTTGTTTTTCTAAATAAGGCGAAAATTGGATATAGTGTACGTTGTGGCATTGCTGATCAGGCTGTGACGCCCGCAGCGAGCCGCGCGGGACGGGCACTCCTCTGTATGGTGCATCGGTGTTGTAGGCAGCAGTTGCAATGTTGCTGACGCGGACCGATCGAGCGGTGACCTAACCCTTGCCTTCTTTTATCATCGAGCGTGGTGACTTTAGTTAGTTAGAATGAGTTGAGCTTGTGTAAAGGGCTATTTAACAAAACCTTTTTGTTTGTAAAGGGAAACGTTCCGGTTCCTCATTGGTGATCATTGAGAACAACTTTTTGTCATGTGACAGTATGATGCACATGTGAGACTGAGAAGACCTGCCCAGTCGAGTTGGATGCTTCGATCAACTTCTGTGTTGAAGTCGGACCTCGGTACCGTTTACTATAGAATTGTTAACGTTTTACTCATAGCATACGATCACTACATGTCATGGAATGCAACATCTTCTTGTTTCATAAACGCGGCCACAAATCCGCCTTATACGCAAATCTAATCATGGAATGGCTTTTCATGATGGAATCTCCACGACGAGGTAGTCTCATGTCCAACGGTGGACTTCTGCAGCTTGTAATGAACGAAACAAAATAGACTAAAGGATTGGTAGTTAATCCGCCATTAGCCTTAAGCGACCCAGTTCCTCGTCACCTGGGCGCGCATCGTCGTGCGGTACAGTTATCGGCAGCTGCGTGCGAAAAAAGCTCACATCTGCGCGTGCGCAGGTCGTGCACGTGCCGGGAGGCTGCGCGTGCTGCGAGCTAGACCCGCCTCTACATACACGATCTGTATATCTTCCAATACCAAATTGACACATTTTATGAAAATGAAATAATATATAATGTCAGTTGTAAATGTGAAACTGTTGCGAAATATCGATAGAAATGTAACAGGAAAAACGCGAGGGTCGACGATGCAACGGTCGCAGGTTCAAGCGTGGCACGGAACTATCGCATCGGTCGCGCACGTAAAATATGGAGTTTTATCTATTTGCGACACCCAGGGGCTCCCCGGGGCTCCCCGGGGCCGAGCGGGACGACCACGGACGCCGTGGTGCCGTGGCATAACATTCTTATGCACAATTCGTTTGGAATGGCCAAAGATTGTGCTAAACATTGACACCGACTAAGAATACGGACGTACAAAAGCTACTTGGTGGAGAAACCTTCAATACTATTTCCAGCTGATTATAAGGACAGGGTCAATTGGCGTGAATATGCATGTTAATGGTCGACCCCAGATGCAAATGGAGTACGGAGATTGAAGAGGGCTTGCAGTGCCTGCTAATCTGAAATGGGCCACAAATGCCTGCCGCATGTCAGGTGACGGGTGGGGTAGAGGATGCCACCGAATGGATCTGAGGTGGAAAAGCGACGGCAGGCCGCGTGACCACTGGAAGAATGAACTGGACATTGTATAAGCCATCACAGTCATTAGACACTGAGACTCGGCTTTATCAGAAATGAATTCTGATGGTACGTGACGATGTAGTGCAGAGCGGGATCTTTGATTTTAAATGTAGAATGCGTAATGTGTCATGGTCAATTGGAAGATAGACTTCGCTGGGTCTGCACCATCAATAGAAAGTTTGTTGCGAATAAGAGGTTCTCAGAATCCGTATCGCCACCTGGTATACGCACCCGTTGTATGCTGAGTCGTTCAATTTGAGGTGTTTATGTATTGCCCTAAGTCGAGTATCTTGCCAGGGCTGCAGACGCTGCACCAGGATCGTTGTTTTTGGAAAGGTACCCATGCGGAATCAAAAATTGTGGTAAAGTAAATGAACTGTAGCTTGAACTACGTCACTGGTGGCGGCGCGTGCGGCAGCCAGCGTGCATCTGCCGCGAAACCTGACACGCTCCTTGCCGTATGAATTATGCTATGCTACTTCCGAAAAAAATACAAGCCTCCCACGATGTAAACTCAACTCAAACACAGTTCAATAAAGTACAATACCATTATAGATAATTACGAGTTTTGATAAATCATTTCGATACTGGATATTTGTCTCTACACGGTTTTAATAGAGTGAAGTTTCGTATCGCACCTCGCGCGCGCACAGTGCTCCGACGGGCCAAGTCACCTGGACAAAAAGACATGTGTATTCGCCAAGCAAGGCGCGCGCCAGATGTCGCCAGCTCGAGATCATATGAGTCTGCGGTTTTATAAATGTTTACATTTAACAATATGTAGCGGTTCGTGTACTGTTATATGGAATAAAAAACGAAACATTGCGTCGGATGTTAATCAATTTTATTTTTAAATATTTTGTGATTATTTTAGAGAGTACACTGGTGTTTGTAGTGCAGATTGTTGGTGTTATCTCACCTTATTATAATTATGATAGGGTTATAAAATTGAAGAGGTTAAATGAAACCCTTTTGCTTGCCGGAACACAAGAGTGAGTGATGAGATGTTATTAGAGATTATGAGAAAGTGGTGAGATTCCTTGACGTTAATAAAGACTTGTGATAAATATTACTTGCAATTTGAATACATAGAATATTGATCGCAAAATACAACAGACACTTCCAGGAGAATGCTACACAGAATGTAACAAAAAGATTCGGACAAAAATTTTAGAATCCAAAAAAATCTCAAACCACCCAACTGTTCTAGAAAAATTAATTTATTATGGATGGCGCACGCAGACGTTAGGTTAGGTTTATTCATTTCTGTAACAGTGTCTATAAGAAGAACAATGAATTCATTGACGGGAGCCTCGCATCAAGAGTGTACATATATATACTTTATTAATACGCCCACGTCTATTTTTGTTCATTCGCAATTTCCTTCAAAAATGCCGTGTAAGCTTCTTTTGTACGTCTGCTCCAAAATAACTCCTGTTTTTTGGTGCAAGGGAGCAGCTAGAGCGAATATAACTATATCTATATTATTCTCAATCCTCCCTGCCTTAGAGAAAATGTATATAAATAAATAATATAAATTATTCAGATTTAAAATAATTAAGTGTTTGAAATTTTTGAAAATATTTTTTTGTTTAGGATGTTGATGTCTGTAATAGTTTTGCATCAGTAACTATTTTATGTAATTTAATGTAGTTTGTACATATATGATGTTATCCTGTACTTGTAACACAATTATGCATTCAGTAATACATATTATCAAATATGTTTTTTAATTGTCTTTACTTTTTACTTTCTTTTTCGATGAGGATTTTTCATTTAGGATGAGCTCAGAATAAAAACTGCAAAGACGAGCGATGATTTATGAAAGAAACAACAAGCTAATTACAGTGAATTTTTACGGGTAATTGTCCGCCATTGCTATTTAATTGTTGATTATTAAATGATAAAAATACATTGTATTCTCAAATATTTTATTTATTTATTGAAACTGAAGAATTTCGAAGGATGTATTCTTGAATTTATCATTTTTATACGTGTATATGGTCCTGGACGCGACTTTTATGAAAGGTGTCATTACAATAAACTAATTTTTTTATTTATTAAATCAAAGTTACATGGAATATATCGCTTCATCGCATGTCTTGCGCGCAAAGTTCGTTGTCTGCAAGTCTCAATCACTAAGCACTCTGCTGCGTAGGAGCCAGCCTGGCTTTGTCTGTGTTATGTGTGTGAGCCTGTGTGAATCGGCAAACATGCGTCCGAGCGCCACACACATACTCCCATATGCCATAGGTCAGGTTAATAAGCAATAATCTATTCGACTCGTCAGGTTTCCCTGCCAGAATTTTGCCAGATGCCAGATTCTGACCTCGATCAAGGTTTTCTCTAATCATAATTTTTTCAACATAACTAAAGCTAGATAAGCTTGCTAATTAGTGAAAAATATCATTAGAAACCATTCTTCAACTTCAGCTTTTGCTCGATGGAACAAATTTTAGGTAGGCATAAATCTAGATACTGATCTGATGATTGATACGAGATATTGTCGATTCTTGTTCTTGGTCATTAAGAATCGAGTCTATCAGAAAACGAAAATATCAGAAGTATTTTTCTTTAATTATTTTCAGGATAAGTTTACGTAAAGCCAGACGTTAAAACATGCCTTCATAATACTGAATTGTGAAATGTGAAAGTTCGTTAACAGATTTTGTTATTTTGTATCAAACAATACAAATGATAAATGCTCCACATTCTGTAGTTTGGGCACAATGACCGGTAATTTATTAGTGTTTGACTTCTGGCATTATCAGTGGAGTGCATTTTTCTATAGACGAGGCGGTTGGTACAAGCATCCCCTGGCGGTGGCGGTGGCGGTGCTGCCCACGCACTGCGGTGTTTCTTAACGGGCTTTATTGTATTATGTGGAAATTTTCAGTCATTGACATGTTAAATGCTAACATTTTTGCAGGTAGATTAATAATATGATATCAAATATTTTTGGTAAATTATGTTTTTCGACATTGATAATTATAATATCGAAATTGAGTAACTTTGTTTTGAGATAGTAAAATGACAACCTAGCCTAGATGCATCTTTTTTTTTTAAATTGTACGAACCAGTATGTGATCTATCTCACAGTCATCATCAACCGGGAAACATCCACTCCTGGCCATAGGCCTCCCCCATGGCACGCCACAAGGGCTGACTTTCATGAAGAGTATATAGCACAATCACCAGGCTTGCCAGACGGGTTGGTGATCGCAGTATTGTTGTTAATCTTCAGGAGGAGGATGCCCCTCCTACCGATATGATCGTTTCATTCTAAACCGGAACCACAAGGCTGTCTCATATAAATAATAAAACTTTTTTGAAAACTTGGTCTATAATTAATTTTTTATTTAGAGTAGGTTTGCACTTGCCTTCATCTTACCTGACGGTGAAGCCGTTTGTATTTGAGGTATTTTAATACTTAAACCGGCTAGCTATACGATTTGCTTCGACATGTGAACCAGTGAGGAATCTACTAGTTACAATAACTGAGTCATTGCTATTTATAATTATACATTGGAAGCCTATAATCAAGTCATAAACAAATCGTTTATTAATTCAATCATTCATGATGATTGTATCTGATTCAATTATGCAGAGCTGCGAGCGAGGCGCCACGAGAGTGAGGTGCGGGGCACGGGGCGAGACGATCGTCTGCGCATCCCGTCTGCTCGCACAGCGCTTTGATCTGCGCGCGCGCAGGAGCAACGACGGTTTAGATAGGTCAGGAACTATCAGCTGCGAGACGCGACGCAATTAGATTTCGTTGCGGGGTTGGATTCGGAACAGTCTAGATCGATTTAATTTTGATTGCGTTTCTATTTCTACATTTGGGACGGTCTACCATAAACCAATGAGACTGATACAACTCAAAGTTTTAAGTTTTATTACAAAAATAATTGTCTAAGTGCGAATAGCATTGCATCGCATGTGGTATAGGTACTCGTATATGAAATGTTCTAAATATAGGTTTAGATTTGAATTGGATTTGATCTATTGATTCAAGCAGAAAATCCTATTTAGAATTTGTCAAGCTTCTACGCGATGAAGTACAACAGAAAACCAATATTTCGTAAAACATTGGTATAGGCATTAATTATCAAAGCAGGATTAGTGTACTGGTTAAAGCTTGAGGAGTGGGTGGGCTACGGGTCTTCCAAGTGACCCTTTACCCAAGTGCATCTAATAAAAGCTGCAATAACGACGATGCAGCGCTTGCATTACTGTTCGGGTCTAGAACTGTCGCCGCTCTGTGCGCTGCACACAGTCTGTAGGGGGCCGTGCGCGCGCGCAGCCGTTTATTTGCACACATACCGCCGCTAACAGCCGCCACGTCAGCGCACGTGACGCAGGATGATGCGGCATCGATACCTGCGACTAGGTGGATGGATCCTGCTCCTCAAACACAAAATGGACATACTCATGCTTGTAAAATTCTTCATAACACAATGTTTCATACTATTTTTGGCATTGCTGAACTTACTGCCACTTCCGTAAAGGCATTTAAACATTACAGACTTTAGTGTTAATATATATACATACGTCTGTATGTAATTGTACAAACATCAAGATGCAATTTCAGATACCCAATTCGAAGAAGCACATTTTATCTTAATAGCGAATCTCATGGAGAAAATCCAGCGACGGCACCTTGTTAAATGACATCGTCATTTCAATATGACCACCAACAACACATACAAAGTGAACTCGGAATATTAAAACACATATGTCACTGTTGCGATTACACGTCTCGGGCGACGCGTCACCGTAAAGCATTTTACATTCCCACTGATCGTGTATGATACCACAGTGACAACAGTTTCCCTGCAACTTGCGGCCGTCGTGCGCAGGCGCCGACTAAATACAAAAATAATTTCACATTAATCGTGCGAACGATCGCTATCACGTAGACGAACGCTGTTATGAAATAAAAAGTAACACAAATGCATGTTTATAATTAATTATTTTTTGTCCGGGATCGTCGGGGGGACCACTGTGCGAGTGCGCCGCCATTAATTTATAGCTTGCGATGTTTTTGCAATGATGGAGCGTTTAGTAATTGTACAAGTTAATGTGCGAACGTAATTGAAGCAAAAAGTCTAAACGCATTCTCTTTTTGAAATTACGTGTATGTACTTATTATTTATTTATTTCATTCAATAGTTTAGTAATTAAATGTTCACTTCACACATCGACCGGCAGCGATGGACGCGTGGTCTGTTGTTATATTATACATATAAAGTTTATTAGTTAATTCGTTTATCACCACTAGGCGTCTGAAAGAAATTACCAATAGTGATGAAATATTGCACCCACGTATCCTATGGCAAAGATGATATTTGAACGGCAATTTTGTCACTATTAAAGAAATAAGACAGCAGCCCGAAAGATATGTCGAGGTGAAAAAGTGTTTTAGCAAAGTCCCTCCAAATTGCAACATGTCTGAACAACGCCGAAATAATAAATTGTAAAATTGCAACATTCATCAACCGCGCGCGACACAAATACGCAGACTAAATAAATTGTAACAATACGCGCCAAAAGATTCATGACATCTGACGCGACGCGAGGTGCGCGTGCGCGTGCGTCTAGACGTGAGCGGGGCGAGGCGGGGCGCTGGCAGCCCCCCGAGCACTGTGTCCAGACTACGTAGAGATATATATAATATGCATTCACAACAATATCATGAGGCATTTTCTCGTAAAAATAACATAAATTAATCTAAGGAAACTTATATACTAGCTTAATTTATGTAAAAAATACATGAGAATAACTTAAATTAAAGGCACATTTCTAAGGTTTATATTCAATTGTGATTTCATAGTTTACCATTGTGACAAGTATACAAATGAATGACATTTAACTTCATGATAATTACTGCTAATACAATGCAATGACATACGCTGTTGTAAATGTGGTATATTCACTTATAAGTGACAGTTAAATGATACGATTGTCACTTTTTGTCAATTCAGTAAAACAATAACACTAATTCAGTCGCGTTGATTTTCAATTTAGCATTACATATTATGTTATCGACAGGCGAGACGAGGCATGCTGCGGGCACTGCGGGACCGAAATGTACCCCAATGTCACCTATTTAGACATTCCTTATATTTAGAACGGAGTGTTCGGTAACTATATAATAGTTCCGCCGTCTGTGGCTTACAAACGATGATCCGAGGTGTAGCTGACGGTGGGATGACGCGAGGATGTGACGCGATGGCGGGCGTCCACGGAGCCACACGTTCATATTCAGAACTGAGGTAGCACCAGCAATCTGTCCACCATCAACCAGTTGATCTGCAGAAGCATGATGGATGTGCGGACACGTTCCACGGCCAGTCAGCATTGATAACAATATTGTGATAAAATTCGTCAATCTTGCGTCGTTTGATGACGGGTTGACGCCGGACTCGTGTAACATCCTTCCTGTCAATCCTTTGTTTCAATTGACGTTATCTCTCTCCTAATGCTTCCATACTACATTTCTGTTGTCATAATCTTTGATTAGTAATTACCTAATAATAATAGGAGATTATACTCGTAGTATCGCGAAATAAATCTCATTAATTTACAACTTTATAGTTAGCTACAATCTCGGAGGAACCCACTACTGGTTGGTTGATTTCTTCAAGGCCTTTGCGCAGCTACTCGTAATGGTTCATACTTAGATGGCGCTTTGAACAATAACCAAAAAAATGTGTTTAAAATGAGAATTGTGATTCACTGTGAAGTTGTATGTTAATGATACTCATTTCGCGACATCACACATTATCGTCATATTTTTAGATAGTTACTACACAAATCCAGCTATTATATTTTAAAAGATTACGGCAACATAAATTTAGTATGAAAATTTGATCGAAGTAAATCGCCTTTATAAGAAAATTTTGAAAACATGTCACATTTATGGGAAAACCTCACGGTTTTTTTTTGACTTTTCATTATTATTTGTTAGGATATCCGCCTTAATTTTTTCATTCAATTCAGTTATAATTTCAAGCCTTCTAGGCATTCACGTTACGTTACTACGTTATATTTCTATGCTGCAGAAGACAGGGTGCGTTTTAGGGAACGGACCCCTAGAACCAGTGGATAATTCAGATTGAGAACATGTTCTTGTATGGATGCCCATGCCTGCACACGCACACGTTCCCAATACGGAAATGAGCGAGGAAATATCCGATACGTTTGTATTTCCTTGGTTCCGTGCGAGTCATGGTGCCATCGTCCGTCATCAAGACATCACATACATATCTACGTGTATATACATACAACTGATGATGTATGTACGCTGTCGGTTTGTGCGTGGGCCCGTTACTATGAGAGCTGCCTTTTGTATGGATTCCCGTCTTTAACTAAATGTAGGTTACCTAGATAATGGCGGAAAGACATCGCTAACTATGTAAGTCGAGTTAAATATTTTAGCATTTCCATTTCGCTATCGCAGCTCCAGCTAATAAGGTTTACCTACTAAGCTAGGTTTGTTTTAAAATTAGTTACATCTTCGTTGTAAATGGTGTCAAAGTAAATATGTATTAGCTGTGATACCCACAACGGTTTTAAATTAGAAACCGTAGAAAAAGATGAAACGTCCTACAAGAGCAATTGAATAGCAATCCTCGCAAAAATCCGCTTCATAATCCCGCAGTAACAGAGCGACAAAGTCCCTCCGCAGAGTCCGGTCCGACTAACCTATCCCAATAGTTTTCGTACTTCACCGGGGTTGTATATGAGCTAGTCTCACTATGAGAAATTTTATAGAGTTCCGGATAGTATATCTGCTTCCCTCCACTAGGACCTGCCACAAGAGTGATCCGAGAAGACAATACAACAAGCTGCGGCAGGCTGCGGAACTAAGAATGGCGAGTCGATAAATGTTAGGAACGTATGTAGCCGGTGCCATTACATCTCGTGGACGTAAATTGCGTGGTTTATGCGCCGTAGTAGGAGTACCCTTGTGCTGGCAAGTCTCCGAGGACGTGCTCGTGGAGCGGCCCCTGACCCGGCGGGAGGCGGGATCAAGGACGGCGAGGCTCACTAGAGCGGGGAGCTTACTAGCTGTCGATTACACTGCTACGAATATTTCAATTACTAAATAAGTAGAGGAGAACTGGAGGGCAGCGGTTGTATCCGGAGCCGCGTAATGTCTGAACGACCAAGGGCAGGGCAGGGCATAGCTCGAGGAAAGAACTGGTGCGTTCCGCTGGGTGTCACAGGACTAGTGCTGGCGGTGACCACCGAGGGAGCTCGAGTGAATGGAAACTTGTAACGATCTGCTGTCTTGTCCTAGATTCGTCTTTCAACACTAAACGAAGCGGCGCACATGCTGCCGGCATTACTGCCACTCAAATGGGCATAAACAATAACACATTTAAAATGGGGTAAATAGGTAAATAATAACTCATCAGCTTCCGCAACAGACCATTGGTTGATATTAGGGCGCTTTCTGCGCACGCCTGGTTCGCTTATTCATTACCTTATAGAAGGAAGAAACATTTGTGTCCCAGCAATGAAATAGAATTCTAATTAAATTTATGACCTTAATATGAAAGATAATAACATAAGTCGATGGCTTGACTTGAGGCGTGAATGAGAGCACGCTTCTATTATACCTTCCTCACTCACTATTTTTTATATGAAAACAACAACAACAATGAAATTAATTTTTATCGATAAAAAAACCTCCAACATACCCCAGCACTACAGTGAGTATAAAATGCTTACACAATACGCATTATCCGGGATATTTATGTCGGCAAGGGGATGACACCCGCCTAGCAACTGGGCTGCCAAGAATCTAGGCATTGTAGCACTTGAGTGAGACGGACTAGGATGCCGGGGGGCGGGGGCGGGGGCGGGCCGGGGTTGTTCAACCCTGAGTCACACGCACCAGCCTCAGTGGATGGCGGTAGGGTAGAGGGGGGATCATAAATATTAAGGGTTTAAATAGGAACCCTTAATATCATTACTTGTCTTACTGATAACTACACAATATATTGTTACAATCATAATTGGAAATAGACAGCTTCACATATTACGTCTGAATAATTTTCAGCTGTTTTGAGTTTATGTAGCAAGATCCACATCCACAGTGACAGACTCAATCCACCAGTGGACCTGAATAAGTCAACATTAACATATGGAGGCACAATGCTCATGCAACTTGTTTCTGCTTCTTGCACTTGTACACACATACATTCGTGGACTTCCCCCTGACAAGCGCTGGAACCCGCGACCTCCGGCGTCCCAGGCGTCCCAGACAACAACTGCGATAAGGGAGTTTTACGCGATGAGATGTATTATGTGTTTATGATATTCTCCCAAGATCCAAGTACCCAATGATTTACATACGGAGCCAATGTACCAGGCATGTAACAGAACATGGAGACCACATGAATTCAGTTATGGTAATGATATGTTTTATGTGGTCATTTATCAAGTAAGGTCCCAGCTAAAGATGAGCTCTTCCTCATGGATCGCAATGTCATTTCGCCAGCTCGGTTGGAACACATTGGCACATTCCTCGAAGCTGGTGACTTTAGGGCAAATTTCTAAAGACAAATGATCAAGGCAAAGCATCCTACATTCTTATAGACCAGAACTAATGAAAAAACTCAAAATTAAATTCCCTACAAACGTCAATGGATGTGTATTTTGACATGGATTAGCCACGTGACGACAGGTGCCCGCTAGAAAATAAATAATTCAACTCCGAAATTGATAAAGTGTAGATAAAAACGCGGGTAGATGTCGTCGCCTCACAAAAACAAGGGTAAACACGGCTATAATGGCCACTCATTGAATATATTGATTGTTGTTTAATCCAACGTCGACCTGCGCCCGATACCTCCATAACAACGTGAATAATACATTTTAAACGATAAATAATTATGGACGCTATAACCCTGACCTGACCGACGCGCCTTCGAGCATCCCTCACCGATGTCGCGTGTCCAGCGTGGCCAGAACCTAGGTTACCTCAACGTAATCATCAAGGTCATAACCATTTTATATTTACTTAAAAATAACCTAAATAATATGTACCCTGTCAGGGTGTATCAAACATTCGGAACTTTGGAATATGTAATCACTGGTGTTCCTGTAGGTGACAGGGAATATACCAGGAATATTACTCTTCTACTACCAGGTATCCTAGCTAGATTCCAGAATATCCCAGAACATTCAAAGTGCGAGTCTGCGATGTCCGATTACATCACATGCACAAATACATTTTTGACGTGATAACGTCTTATACTCGTATATCTAATCGATGACCGCCGGCTGCACGCACGAAAAAGTGTCACGTTCCGCCTGACCCGAACGTGCAAGCGAGAGCGCGGAACAAGCGATAGAGAAGGACGATCTGCCTATGTCTTCGGCTTGTGACGTATCTTTTCTTATAACATCGTAAATTTATCGTCCGTAATTCGATTTTCCAGGCAACCAATATTTCTTTTCAGACTTAGATTTTTTTTATGAAGAGCCGATAGCTTCCATTCAAATTAATTTTGATTAGATATCGTAATGCGTTTCAATTTATAACCTACACCTCTCAACACGCTTTAAAATAATTCATAACAGTCAAAAAAATCACCGTAAAACATAACGGGTTGTAACTCAAAGAAAAGACCAAAAAAATAATAGAAAGTGCTAATACCGCCGTCTCATTAATTACAACCCCGCGGGAGATGTTTTTATGTTCTTTCTAATGCAATCGACACCCTCGCGGTGGCTGCTTCAGGCTGTTAAATATGTGGTCTGTGCTCGGATGAAAAATTAACGCAAAAAGTTTTGTCCGGGCGTACCACCAGTGTTAGGTTCACCCGGAATTAAAGAATAGAACTAGCATAGAAATAGTATAATATCGAAAATATTGTTTGAGGACGTTCAAAATTGTCAGTGTTGTCAGTTAATTATGATTTATGAAGAAAAAAAAATTGCTATTCATAAAAAAATACTTGAAAATTACTAAATCCGTCTTTATCCACATGATACATGCGTGCAACTACAGTAGAGAAATACGACTTATAAAAATATTCCAAACGTTCCATTCGTATCCTTGCAGTCTTACAAAAAGTATTTAGTTCTTCTTGTCGTTTTATGAACACCAAGTTTCTACAATTTCCACAATATAATTCGACACTAAACCAATAAAGTTTACGCCACAATTAAAAACCATTTTATCTCATGATTCCTTTATGGCTACACCATGCGGCGCTTTTTATATATCTCTAGAAAAAATATACATTATCTACGTGCAGCATACGCGCCATATTTGAATTTGGAATCGGATGCGAAAAAAATCAAGCGCAATGTGCACGAAGCACGCGCCTCGCCATATGTGTAGCCTTAAGGCGACAAAAAAAAAAACAATTTTTTCCCTCATCAAGCACCCAGGGCGGAGATAAGTGTACGAGAAAAAAACGGTAACATAAGCATAATATTAGTAGACGGTAAGTTAAATAAAAACCCGACGCAAAAACATTCGTACGGGAATTGTGCTGCGCCAGGGCTGTCACCGGCCCAGCAGCACGCTTGGGCACGCTTAATGACCCAAGCTCTGAAAACTTACCACAATGACACGTACTTACTTTAGGTCTTTCGTTCCCTAGATGAGGGTACTGCTGGGAGATTTGATTGTCGCGGTAACAGTATTCTGTAAGCCGCAGCATATTCAGACAACTTACATTCCTAACTTCGGTGGTGGGATTCGGAAAGTATCCCACAGGAACTAATTGGCTCAATCACGTTAAAAAGTAGCCCATGTTCTTATCCGGTCCTTTAACTAACTCTGTACAAAAAGCAAGTCACTGTAAACCTGTGTTACGACGAGAAGGAAGAACAAATAAAGACACAAACAGACTCATTTTCGCATTGCTAGAACTAGACTGGATTGCCCCTACAATGCCCTACATCAACGCAAAAGATGGAATACGACCTCTGAAAGTCATCCTTCTTCTAAAAGCAGTAATGTACATGATAATCTGGATATGTGATATATTCTTAGACAGCTTTACCCTTGCACCAGGTGTGTATCATTTTGTTGTAGGCTTCCATCTAGGACAGGCAGCGGAGCACTAGCGACGTACCTCTGGAGGACTCAGAGCTCTCTGATATGCGCAGCGGATTGCCACCGGAGGGGTTTAGTGGGTAAGAATCTCACATAACCCGACTCTTCCCCTAAGGAGTGGGTATCTTTTGAAGATTCCCCTTTCTTAAAAAGGCAGAGGTGTGTAACCTAGTAAACTGGTCCATTCTATTTCATTTCACCAGTGAATTGGAGTTGGTAATCACTCTCATCTCGGTATTGGAGTATCGAATTGACATTTAAAATTTTTCTCTTAACTTGATCAAAGCGATTGCATTTAGGCCTTTTTAATTATCTTTCTCCGTTCTAGGTTATACTAAATATTCAATGCAAATTATTGATCAGTTCATATGGTGCGTGGCAGCCCTGTGCGTCGGCGCGGGCGCAGGACATCTGTCGGTGAAATTTGTTCGTCACTCGCGCGCGGGGAACATTTATTATTAGACCCAACGACTGTCCTAGCTCAGACAGACAGCCCTAACTTGGCCTGCCCTAGGTCAGCACGCCCTAGACCAGCCTGCCCCAGCTAAACCAGCCCTAACTTATTCTGCTGTAGCTCATCTCGCCCTAGCCTACCTCGTCCTAGTTTATCCCGCCCTAACCTTTAGCATGCCCCAGCTTATCCAGACCTATTTTTAATAATACACTTTTGCTTTTTTTAAATAGAGATAAAAATATTTCTTTTCTGAATACGATTCTACAGTATACATTACATAGTCGAGTAAAAGAGTAAAATTTTCCAAAATTTGGACTACACAAGGATGTTTTTATAAAGACGACCTTATATATTTAGGGTCGTAATTGATGAGCGATCATTACCGCGGTTATATGACTCGGAGATAAAGCTCGCCCGTGGGTCGCAGCAACACGAGGTCCAAGTGCCAATAAAACCGCGGTGATATGAACTGCGAGCCACTCAGCACTCACTCACGGAGCTGAATAACCCGGTGCAGGGTGCATGCGCAGTTGACAACCGTATGCACATTTTGGGCATACGCGAGGAATTTTACACTAGTTGGTAATGTTGTACGCGCTGTTGATCGCGCTCAGGGTAAAGGATATACATATTATCCACCTACAGAACCGTCCATCGTTGATACGAGTGTATGCTGACGGAGCGTGATTTACCTAAACAACCAATTTACTAATAATTCTGTATATCGGTTCGGCGGCTCCAATGTAAAATAAAAAGCTATTAATACGCGAAATCTCCCGCAAGCGAGCATCATTATTTTTTCAATTTATGAAGAAAGCTCAAAGCAGCCGCCGCCGAATTATGGCCCATTTAATTTAAGCTTAAGTAGAGCAGCCATCCTCGCGGTATCATTTTCTTTTTGAGTACATACATACATATTTTCAAATTTAAAAGTTTCTAAAATATTCAGAAGAGCTTTTTTTTTTCTTCAAAATCAAATTTTATCAAAAAGGCGTTTGCGGGTTTGATCCGTGCCTTGGTATAGGAATAGAACATTAGCAATTATTAGTTAATTTTATTTGTAAAAGATACGTTGTAGACTTAGTTTTGAATTTTTGTTCTAGAATCTTCGTTATAGTATTTTTTTGCTTGTCTTTATCATTGTCGACCACCGTGCGGCACAGGACAGCATCATCGAGCATTATCATTACAACTGGTACGATATTGAAGAGCGCCTGCCCACTGCCCACGACGGCAACAGATCCAGGAATTTCTAGTAAGTACCCACACTGCACTCTTTAACCCCATTCCAAAAGGTTGACTACGTAACAGAGTTAAATTTTATTGTTTTCTTATTAGTTTAGTTTGTTAAATTTGTTTGTGTGTTCGTCTATACGCGAGGTCACATTTACCCAGTGATTATTATATATATGTATCAAATTAATACATAATAACATATAAGTAAACACTTGATTAATTCAATTAAATAAAATATTATGCGATAATTTAGCAGAATTGAAGGTACATACATATTTACAAAATTATTAAAAGCGCATTACTCTCAAACTCCCATTAAACCTACTATATTCTTGGGAGCAATCGCCACTGACATGGAAACTTTCATGGCCATCCTTTTGGTAACTTGAGTGTGTTTTGAAGGTAGATGAAGACACATGTCCAGCTGTGGACGTTGTTCAGCTAACAATAGATGTGAGGACATCCAGCAGGCAGGCAGGTGGTTCCGCGGGAAAAAACACTCCCTCACAATTTGAATACGGATTTTTTGTTGAAAAAACCTACCGCGGCCGCGAGCCCTGTTTTTTTAAGAACAGAGGGTCCGTGGTGTCAGGGTTTATTTAAATTTTCCATTAAAATATAGTTTTTTGTCGTTTGACACGAGATGTCGCGTGTGACTGATGTTCTGTAGCCCACTGATAAGGAAATTATATAAAAACAGACGCACACGTGTAGCTAGCGCACCTGCTAGCTCTGTAATCCTCAATGAGCATGTCACGGGTACCTCCACTCGGTCACGAGTAAAAAAGAAGCCAAGAGCGTGTCGGGCCAGGCGCAGTGCAGGGTTCCGTATTTACCCGGGACAATAAGTTCACGGTTTAACGATAATAACGTCTAAAAAGGGACGGACACCGGACGCTGTAAAGTAATTTTCAATGGAATTTCATTTGTACGTAATTTTCATTATGACATCACCGTGATAGTTTTCCTGTTGACTTCAGTATACTACTACTACTAGCTACTGCTGTGAATTTTTCACATTTTTAAAAGCAACAGATTAGCAGATCGAGGGGTGGGAGGGGTGGGGGAGGAGGACGCGCGACTCTGTAAAAAATTATCACGTTAAATTGTATTCCTATCCATACCCGCAATATTTTAGAAAAATTGATTCAATGTTGTGTGGGGAATCACAATGGCGAAAAATATATTTCATCCCCAAGTTAAGTGTATGGGAGCCACCCTTTAAAAATTCAAGATTATATTCCAGCACTTTGTCGGCGTGATTACTATATATACCCATACTAAATTACAGCTTCCTAGTAGTAAGGGTCTCTGAGCTAAGCCGCGGACGGACAGACGGACAGAGCGAAACTATAAGGGTTCCTTGTTTGACTACGGAACCCTAAAACTCGGTCAAGTTAACATATTATTGGTATCAGCTTCCGTGATTGGTACGGGAGAGTATCTTTGCCCGGAGCTATTTATTTGTTTAACTTATCATAATCGTCGTCGTCGGGCTCACCACGCTCGACAAGCGGGTTGTTGATCGCAGCAAGATGTTGTTGTTACACAGGTAGATGCTGATTACCACTGAATACTCAGTGTCGTTCCATTTCATGCCAATATTCCACAACCGTGTGCAATTAGGGGATGAATGCAGATGATTCATTATCATCGGCCGAACGTCCACTGCTGGACATATGCCTCCTCCATTGAGCGGTCCCGAGACTCTTGCATCCAGCGACCACCTAGGACGGCCCGGTACACGTTTCCCGGTACGCGACCCACACTCTAGAACTACTCCCCATTGGCGTGTGTATTACTACAGCTAATATAATTACTACACTTAAACTAATAATAGAGAACATACAAGAAACTGTGTTTTTTCTCGGTTGTATGGTTGGTACCTGGTTATTCTGCTGTGGTTGGTACGGATCCCTTGAATAGAATATAAATGGTTCATTTGGCATAAATATATCTTGTAAAAATTGACTTTTTGGTGTAATGCTACAGGACGGTGCAAGATCCCGAGCACCTATAAGTAAAGTATGTATTTCTTTGTGGCTTTATCTTCACTTTGCGAGTACCAGAAACGCGATTCCATGGTTTTAGCTCAATATACTTTATTTTTGAAAATACCTCTTAAACATCATATTTACGCAGGTTATTGTTAAACAACATAAGGTATGGCAATCGATATTGCTTTAATTTATATTTGCGTTATTTTTTAAATAAAATAAATGTGTTTTTTCGCGTTTCTAAACGCAGGGCTCACGCGGAGCGATGGCACTCCCGACCCTGACTCTAATATTCGAGTTCGAGATTCTCACACAAGCCACGCCCATCAGGGTTTCACTGTAACGCTGAAATGGACCTGTATAAGCATATCGTAGCATATCTGTATAGTGATGATAGCAAAGCACACATACAATATTCTAGAGTGACTTATTACACATACCTAATTTACACTAAGTTTTTACTTTCATATTCTTCATGGTGTATGTGCTTACATACATAGCAAGTTGTAAATCTAGTAGTGAATAAGTGCAGTAGTTGTATCATTTAGCTAAGTCCAAAAAGCGTAAACGGCGGCGGCTCGTTAGCGCCAAAAACGCTGCACCTCCAACCTCCATTATGATGCAACACAAACAACTTACAGATAGTAGGTAGGTACCGAACCAACGTACGTACAATGCCTTCACGCAGCGAGTCGTGGTCGCGCGCGACGTCAGACTCGCTCTTTACAACTCCTATAATCTATTGAATGGCTACCTGCCCGTTCCCACGCCTAGAACACCAACTCGAGAAACACAAAAAAACAGAACGAAGTAATAAAAATGATTTTCACACCTTCGCATAAAGGTTTTAAGATTTTATTATTGAATGTAAAGTAATAATGGGTAAAACTTTCTTCGGTGTTGTGGAGACTTTACGGTTTACCGTAGCGACACCTAGCGGACAGTGTTAGAACGAATTAGTGCAGTGTGGTGCAGCGCCACCTGGTAGTTACACTCGAAACTACATATCGTGGCACGGAACTAGTACCATTGAATGGTATAGAGTCAGCACAGGGGTCAGTGTAATGTGGCGCTACTTATAATTTATAGACCGAACTCGGATAACGAACATCAAGGCGGAAGGGAAAGTATACCAACACGCAACGTTATAACATTTGAATATAGAGGGCAGCAGTAGTAAAGTTTTAATCTAAGAATTGTTTAAAAATTTTGATAATAATAAAAAAGAAGTACACGTAACAGCTCATGTCAGTGAACAATAAATGAATTATAATTGAAGTCCACTTGCCTGTGTCTGTGTTGTCTTTTCCAGCAAAGTGCATTTCTCAGTGTTGGCTGACACGTCACACATTATTGTAAAAAGTTTATAAAGAGTCACTTGATCTGCTGAAGGCGCATCTACAAATGACTGATGAATGACAAATAAACTGTATTTGAATGCGATTTCTCTGCACTGCTGTGACATCCCGAGGTGCAATTTATGGTGAAGATATTATGTGGTCGGCAATCGAAAATGAAAACTGCCATTTTCTTGAGCTTACTTGTAAACAACGCAAGTGAAAGTTGAGTTCGCGGGAATCGTTCCATAGCGTCTCCATACCATCTTTTAAAATATCATAACGGACTGATAATAAATTACATAATAGTATTCGACTGCGTTATATGGGCAATGCCTTTAATAAAGAACTTATTATTATTATATAAAATGGCGAGATATGAATATCATTAACGGGATCCCTCTCCGAATGCTTCCGTACTAAATTTCTGTTGTCATAATCTTTTAAAATAGAATAGATTAACCCATTTCAATTTGGCCCAGTTCTGACCATGGCATCCTTTTAGGGCAGTTGAAGTCGGTCACAGTTATTTTTTAACGCGTTAATTATAAAAGACTTCGTGAAGTCGGTTTCGGTCACTTTTGAAAGCATTATTATTACGTTTCAAAATCCGAAGGATCAAATGAATAATTGGGGTTTATTATATTTAATAAAAAGGTCTAAGCTTTTAACTAATTGAATGGCAAGCAGACTGATTATCACAGTAAGATGTCATGTTTTCCTTCTTTACCTTACAGGCGGGTTGACATAGCGGTTGGTGGATCTACTGTAAAGGCCAGACCACACGTCTACTATGTAATGTAATATTGACAAAACAAGGGCATGCACCAGCACCATTGTTAATAAACAACCACCCTTCATTGAACCAGCCCGACACGACAGACAGACTAGGTGCCCAACTCACGCCCTCCGCGACCCAGCGCTTCTCAAACTGTACCACTCACGGGAGAGGTGGATTATCTAGTTCTATCTGAGGTCTAGTCCTTCGAGGGTTACAATTATTACTGTTTAGGCGATCCACTGCCATCAAAGTTACATACTAACTTCCTGTTGCTATAATTTGGAACTAAATTAAATAAAGTATTGAAACAAACAAAAAATGTATAATAAACTCCCACTTGACATTTGCCGATTGCCTTTTAGCGAATTCAAGAAAAAACTAAAATCATATTTCGAAATCAGTCTCTTCTACTCTATTAACGAATTCATAGAATTACGTCTGACTAATGAAATGTTCATTTCTATTTAAACGTTAGGTTAATATAATTAGGATAATTAAGTATAGTTTTAATGTGCATATATGTAATATTTGGACGCGCCGAGTGTAATGTTCATATTACTAGGTCAATAAAGGGAATCTTGAATCTAATCTTTTAAAATGTGATAGTTGGATTTGTGTTGTAATTATCCAAAAATAGGACATCAGGTTGTGATGTCGCGAAATGAGTACCATTAACATACAACTTCTCAGTGAATCACAATTTTCATTTTAAACACTTTTTGTCGATTATTGTTCAAAGCGCCATCTATGAACCATTAGCTGCGTAAATGCTGTTGTAGCTAACTATAAAGTTGTAAATTAACGATATTTATTTCGCGACACTATAATTTCGTCTCCTATTTTTAGGTAATTACTAATCAAAGCCAGCTATTCTATTTTAAAAGAGTATGGCAACAGAAATTTAGTATGGAAGCATCCGGATAGGGACAACGTTAAACCAAAAAATGATCAAGAAGCGACATAATGGGTAGATAAACCTGTCAACCTGTATATGTTTACAAATCTTTATTTCTCTTTATCAAAACTTTTTATATGTAAAAAGTGTATCACATCTTATAAATAAGCATCATTACATACATAGGTTTGTATAAAAATATTGAGATACAGCACGCTCCAGTTTGAACAGCACGTAGCTATAAATCAGTGAGATTCCAATAAACAACTTTGAGCGCCATCTGTGCGCGGCGCCCGTTACTACGGCCATAAATCAGATCCGCGAGCGCCGCATGTCCCGCGCGAGAGAAAGATTGTGTTTATGAAGCCAGCTCGCGCCAGGTGTGGGGGCGCGACTCCCTGAGTTGAGAACAAACTTTATGTTTATGACGTCCATTTATTTCGAGCGTTTCAGACTTTTTTACTTCTTCAGCTGAAGTATACTGTTTCTGGCAAAGTCAAAAGTCAAGTTTCTTTGTTACATATCGAAATAAGCGATGTATCTATCTAAAAAGTATTGATCCAAATAACTTTATTTTCAGAAAAATATTTCCAATGTTCGTCAGTAAATTGCTAGCCTATTAGTTCTTATTAGTATTAGTCGTATGGAACAACTATTGATAGAGATATATATTGTTGTACACGGTCTGTCGAATTAGAAAAAAATATTTAATAAGTTAAATACCCAATATTATGTACCAAATTAGTATATCAAATAGACCATTTCTCGGTAAAATTGAGTATTATTTAAAGAAGTGTCTCCAAATACGAATTTGAATATTATTGGGAAAAGTAGTCGCCATTTTGAAATCCTTAGTTATTGGTGCGTTTAAAATTGATATTTGGGCATCACAGCGGGGCTTGCTTAGATAAAACTCGTGTAGAATGTGTGTTAGTGTGAGTGCGTCAATTTAGGTGGTTTGTATGAAGTTGGGTTACTATATAGGTAGATACATTTATTGTGTTTGTATCGGATCTGCGAAGTGTCGTGTCACCCCCGCACCCCCGCACGCCCTCGCCCCGGCCGCACGCCGCGAGGTTGCAGTTAATGGGCCGTTATAGGACCACATGTCGCGAAATATCTATGTAACAGTAATGGCCTCCACGGAGGATTTGGGAAATCTCACGTAGACGGATATACGTGTGTTTCATTAAATTAATATGAAAACTGACAAATATTATATGATATTTTCCACGAATGTGAGGAGGCCGGGCCCGGAGCTTGTCTTCTTACATTCATTAATCTATGGTCGGGTGGGTACTCTCGTACGGGGACGCCCTGTCCCGGGTTGTCATCATAAGGGTTCTGCTGTTTTAGCTTCCTCTCGATACTCGACCACCGTGGAGAGGGGAGTTCTCCTCTTCTGAAGTGAATATTACTTGCCCGAGTCTGTATACTCCTGCACAGACAATATGTCGAGCATGTTGGTCGTGGCGATCTGTGTGCACGTACAGCACGACACCCCGGCCTCGCCTGGCTGCCTCACAGTTATACATTCACTTATGGTCCATTTTTATCTACACATTGTGCACTTGGCCTTCATCTATCATCAATAAACACTTAGAATTAGGATTTAAGCATGTTAACTTCCATTCTAAAAATCTTAAGTACTTTTATGCCATGACAATTAAAATGAAAGAACATATTGTTTGGCTTGTAGCCATTGATTTTGTTTGATGTTAGGTTATTATCTTATTGATCACAATATACATACACCTCACACCTCACGCCTGTTTTGCAACAAGCTTGCAGGAACTCCGCGAGTTCAACGTAGCGGCGCGCGCGCTTGTAAACAACGCCATCTGCTGTCGGAACACGGAAACCAATCACAATTAGTTTATCTTACTGCATTTCTTGCTTTTGATTTAGATGATTTAGATATAAAACAAACACGAAATCAAAAACGATATGTTTCTACGCGCGTATCTATCCATATGAATTGCCCATGTGGGTGGGGATGTCATTAGATTCGTCCCGTTACGAGAGTTACTGACCGTGACGTCACTATGTCAGATATGTCTGACCAACATTTTGTATCGGTAATTACTTTTTTAGTGATTCGGTCGGGAAGCCAACTTCAAAGGGTATTACAGTCCTTTCCAGTCCAATATAAAGGGTACATTAAGCCCTCCAAGACACTGCTGTCATTAAAACCACTTCGCCCAGACTTTGTGGAAGAGCTCTCGAGATCTCAGTGTACATTGTCTCACGTCAAATTTATGATATCTTCCAAATATTTTTCTTCATTTATTGGTGAATAGCAGCTGTTCTCGTAATATCACGTTACATACGTAATATGTTTGTGTACATTGATAGACAACGTGGACTACAGATAGAACACTTTTGTTTTAGAATTTTAGATGAATTTGTTGTAATTTGACTGTCATATAAACAACTACTACATTTCGTAACGTATAAACTTGGATGTACTGCCAACCGCTCGTACTACTCTCGCATTCACCCGCTAGATGGGTGAAAGACGGCAGTGGACTGCCGCAGACTGTACATGATGGACAGACTACGTGGAAGCTAGAAGGAGGGCTATCCATATATTCGTTCCTATCTCTACTCCTCGTATTTTGACAAGTAAGGTATCATTGGCAGCATCGTGTTTGTCCCTTTGTGTTTGTTTATATGACATCATATAAAATCATCATATAAAAAAGTGCTAAAATAATTATAATTAAAGATCAAAACATCGTGTTTCGTATCAAATGAAAGGTCATTTCGAAAAGATATTTGTAACAAATGAGTACGTAACGGTGCCGTCAGCGGCAGTGGAGACCCAGCCCCCCTTTTTAAATCAAACACTTCACCGCAGACAGTTGCAGAAAGGAAAGTGTTTCCACTGCATTAATCGGTAATTGGGGGGTAGCTACCTCCCCCTGCTCGGCTATTTCACGGCGCCATGGCTACGCAAATATCTCCGCTCTGCTACGATGATTATTATAAGTAATTTCAAGCTCCGGCACCTTCGCATATTGATGACGTTTTATAATTATTCATTTGCTATAGGAGTTCCAAAATAAGACATGTTTCTTGGCAATAATTAAAGCTGCAGATATACCACTGTCTCGCCTCTCTCTGCATTTGAAACAAAACGACTTTCGATCGTGTGTAATGACCCTTGCATGATCGCTGTATGACTCTGTTGTATTTTATTCATCGATATTTAAATTATAAATGTTACCGGATAAGTCTCACGCTGCGCTTGTTGAAACTTGCGGAAGTTTAATGAAACTAGAGGAGTTTTTATCTTTAGCACTAGACCCGTGCCCGCCCGCACTGCGAGCATCGTGGTAGTGATGGGAACGATACACATATATTTTTGTCGCATTTGTAACGACCTACGGAAAAGGTATCTCTTATTTTCCCACTCTATTTTCTTCTTTAAATTCCCTCGTTAATAATTTTTAAAATAATATCATTATATAAATTCTTAATTGGCTTAAAAAAACAGAGGCGGACAGAGAACCTTCTTGTTTATAGTCCGTTGAAATTCAACGGTAGTAGATTTATTGAAGGATTTTTTTTGCGTTGAATAAAATTTACTTTGAACTCACGTCATCAGTTTAAATATGATTTACTTTTAAAAACCCGGTCAAGTGCGGGTCGCATTCGCGCATCGAGGGTTCCGTATCGAATATGAATAATTAACTAACGTACTGAGAATCATTTTTTATAACAATAAGTTGCGCTTGGCGGAAACACACGAGTAGTTTTTAATTTATACATTAAAATACAAATTCCGACAGGCGCTGGAACAGTTTGTAATCGCAAAAGCGATTTTAATGAGATATAATTGAAAAATTCTTCCTGTACTCGCAGTAGTCAGAAATATAATTTTATTTGCACCCAGGGGCAGAACTATCGATATTTGGACAATCCGACCGCTACTTTGTCTCATCCCTACTCCCGCGGGGCGCAGTTAAATGAGAAGAGCGGCTTCACTTCCCGCCACACGACACACTTTTATATTAACTTTTAGCTTCACTTTACTTAACTTTGCTCCTTACCTAGACAAGAATAATGAATCTTTCAAGGTATACGTAAGAATCTTAAAAAGGTTTTATGGTATGTTTAAATCAAGGATTGCAGTGCCTCGTGAAACGTGAAATATGAGCTTGGAAGCTGGCAGAGGTGCTTGTAATGTTCAGCTATGTATGTTATCGGTTCAAAATGTGATTGTGTAAATCAAAAACATTGTTCTAGGGTTATTTATATATATTATCTTCAATTAATGCAGCGATTTTAGGACTCTTGGAGTCTTTTTAAGATGTTACCCAGGTTTTCATTTGAGGTGACCTTTGTTGTTAAGGGACCTTTATAATCTCGCTGAAGCTCGTGACATAAATGCGTAAGTGAGTATTTTCAACTACTGACATCACAACGCCAAAACCATCGTCATGAAATTAAGTAATACGTCTACGTATACACAAGCAAGTCTTTGACATTGAATTGTTGAATTTTTGTATGAATTGTTGGCGCAGGTGTTCCCGGTCAATAATTGTTAAACGCCACGCAAACGAAGTCATAACTTTCTATGTGAAACGAAATAATTAAAAAGTACAATTAATAAAGCCGTAACGCAGCGTTTTCACAATCATCGTTACAGGAAAAATTTAAATGTTTCACAGTTATAAGGACGCGCCGGTAATTGTTACGACGGAAACTTGAACTCTTAATTTGAGGGGAGAAGTGTAATCAAATTAAATAAACCTTCTTCTTAACAAATTTCTGGAATCTCAGAAGTTTCTCTTTAATTAGGAAATTTAATTTTCTTCCGAGACCGGACGAATTTTAATTCTATTTGTGTAGGCAGGGCGGGCGGGCGGACGGGAGGGGACTTCACTACTTCAGGAAATGTATTCTGTAACTACCAAGCGCTAAATGGCATGCGACATGGATTGTGAAGTGAAGATTGTTTTTACATTATTATGTCTTTGTACTTGACCTTCATATCACCTGAATCATCTCACCTCGACGGTGCAAAGGTATACTGTAATCTCAATGATAACTACATATCGACTTCAACTGCCCTAAAGGTCTACAGCATTGATCCCCTAAAATGTACACCCTTAGAGGTTAAATTATCTGGGAACAAATTGGGTTTTTGTTGATTTTCTCAAAAATAGCTAAATCAGTTTCAATGAAATTTATATGGGACCTCTAACATATGCTCTATCAAATAAAAAAGAATCATCAAAATCGATTAATAACCGGTGGAGTGGTCGCGTAACTTACATAAAAGAAACAGGAAAAAACAACAACATACAGTCCAATTAGGAACCTCCTCCTTGTCTGAGGTCGGTTGAACACATACACTTGCAAAGTTTCAACTCGATACGACAGTTAGAAGCAGGTTAAAATTAACTTTCTAGATGTGTTTACATACAACCCAACCAAATATAAAGCGTATAAAATATATACTGCTACACTAGCTTTTGCTGGCGACTTCTTCTGCGTAATTTCATGTGTGATTCAGTATCTAAGGTTGTCGCATATTGTCTGCAGGTTCATAATTCCCTGGAGAACTGCATCATTGATTACGATGAAAACTATACCACGTACTTCTCACTCATTATCTCAGTTGTGATGACTGGACTGTCGCTGGAGTGGTTGTGATCACCGCGGCCACCCACAGCTCCCCACGTCTCTGGTGGTCCACGCACTCGACTAACAGAATGCAAACCGCTCGTGTAATGGTTTACGTTAACTCGACAGTTAGCGGCGCTAATCGCCGCTCGCACAATGCACAATTAACTGCGGTTAATTCGTAATTAACTGTGCTTTATGAGCCCGCGTCTGACCAGGAACTGGACCGTGTGAGATGCTGCGGCTCTACGACCAGAACAGTACTTTATTTAGCGGGTTAAACAAAAATATTATGGTTTTTCACTTGGCGTTCATCTTACCTGATGGTTAATGAAGATAAGGCCGTTGTATAGTAAGCGTGCGCATCCACAAGCTTCAACCTAATCCTTTTCAAATCGAAACACAACAGTGCTATTAGCATTGCTGTTTGGCGGCAGACTTAGGTAACTTAGGTAACAGACAGGCGGACATATAAAATATTAGTTTAGATTCCAGATTGGTAATCCAACGTTTAGGCCATTAGATCAAGGACGCTTACAGCGTGGAAATATACGTAATAAGGAAATCCGTAGACGAACTAAAACTAGAAAGAACCGCTATAGCTCGACGAGTCAGTGAACTGAAGCTCGTACAAACACAGTCAGACAGATGAAAATTCTAAAGATACATGTTGTGGCTTCTCTTGCTACTGTAAAGCACTCTCGTATTGATTTATCTTAAATAGCTCTTATGTATGTACAGACATCGTTGAGTTACAAATATGTTTTCGACTAGGTATACCTGCGTGCTGCCTGTCAGGGTCCACAGTTGAGGGCGATACGTAAGTGTGCAAAAACAAAAACGGCTCGTGAATCAATTGCAGGAGACAGGGGTCCCTATGATTTATGTTTGGAGGGATTAAAACGTTGGTCCGCGGGGACTGCGGGCAGCGGACATGGCGGGGGGAGGCGACGAGCGGAGCGGGCAGCGGGGAGCGGGAATAACAGAAGCCTGGACTTGCTTTCAGACTGTCTGTATCTTCATGCACTTACCATACTGTGAGACGTGACGTGGCATGGCCAAACAAGCATTGCACAAAAATGGTAATGAACTACACTCGCCTTGGGTTCGTGCTAATCATCTTCAATTACAGCAGGTACACAGATCTATCTGTTCTGTTGTTGATACAAACCCCTTTGCACAGATCTATACAAGTTCAACTATATAACGCCTCAGTAAAAGTAATGCTCGCGTCCATATCTGTATACATGTAGGAATCTATATCACTGGTTGTATTTTACAATTTGACTCTACATTTTAGAGCATAATTATCCAGTACTGTGTCGGCAGCCTCACAGCGCAGTGAAGATAAAAGAGTGTTACACCAAACCCGCGGGGGCCGCGCGCGGGGAGCAGCTCGTGCCGAAACACTACGTACCTTTACACTTCATTATGTATTACAACAGCTCTGATGAATCACCTTTACAGATTGGACCGTAGCTACAGAGCAACAGTTCCCGTCTCAGCGAGTCTTGCTTACTAACACGTTCACAGAGTAATATGTAAGTGCGTCTATTTCTGTAAATTCAAGTCTCGAAGGGACCTCGAAGGGTCTGTGATTGATTTGTGTATGTAATACCTTAACAAAAATCAAAGAGAATCAGCGATGTCGTTAAACTATCAAAACAAACAAACCATTGGATCTAAATATAGCTGAATCTTTTGGATTTCTTGATCAGCTTTTGTGCACCTAAATCCTCATTCCAAGTTTCTGTCCGTAAGTGATTAATCGAATGTCTCAACCAAACCCAGAGGTAATAAGAAAAGCAAAGAGAAACTATTAATACTGACACCCTCCCTTGGAAATATTCTGTCGACGTGCGCGGGCGGCCACACCCTCCCGTGGGTGCAGAGGGCCGCAGATACAAATGCCTGAGACGTGGACGGGTTGCTGAGCAGCATCTAATGAAAACATTATGTTTCCGGCAAAAGGAAATATATGGAACTAGGCTCGTGCTTGATTGAAACAAAGATGGCCGGCGCTAACAGGTTGATTAATGACAGAACATAAAAGACTCGGCAAATGTGCGTCCTGCGTGTACGCACGGATTGTGTCGGGGGTTTTATACAGGAACGTGAAGGCTTAATAGACGTAGGATATTTTTGAGACCATACATTGTGTTTCAACGCTAACCCATCTCTATAATACAACCATCATCTTCTTTTGCTACCAAATAAAATAAATCATTTTCTTTTTCCTATTCCATGCAGTCCCACACTTGGATAAAACACAAAACAGTTTTATGATTTTATGCGTGATCGAGACTAGTAAATTGTTTTCCCTTTTCTTATAATCCGTCGCAGTTGTAGAGAGTGAGTCAGCAGTGCTGGTGTATAAAGAAGTCCAAGTCATGTTTCCGAGCGGAGGACAAACGTCTGATCACGACTAATATACTCGCAAGCAAAATAAAAGCGTGCACTGACCCGCTCGCACGTCGCCGGCGCGTGCAGCTGCCGCGCCTGCCCTCGTCCCAGGGCCTCGCGCTTCCTCTGCGCGCTGAACAACCGCAGCTCCTTGCGCTCCTCGTCGGAGAGCGCGTGGCAGTACCGCACCTGCAAACACAAGCACACCCGTCACTCCAGGACACAAACAGCTCGACAGTGCTCCCACGGTACGCCGGCCACTACAACGAGCGTATCCCGACCACCCGAAAACCATCCACCACATAATTAATATAGTACGTACAGAACGGATGTTCCCCGATACCGCTGTATGGGAATAGGAGCCGATATCACGATATTTGTTTGAGGTGTCCGGCCTGTGGTGGAAACTCCGTCAAAATAGATAGAGATACGCGATAGAAAGAGAGGGAGCAAACTTCCTTATGGTAACAGCGCTGGGCGTGCTGCACTGCTGGTCAGTATCACTTAGAAAGACTAATTATTTATTGAAATGTCTTTGCGAAAATATTCTTCTGTTGTACTGAAGAGTATTCTGTGTCAACACAGCTAGACTGTGAGATAGCTGGCTCTGCCATCAATCTCCAACTGGTATTGGTTCCTTCCTTTCCGCTGTGGAGTACCCCAGTGAAAGTGGAACTGGCACATGAGCCCAGGAGCTGAGAACCCTGAGCTCTCTGATACTGGAGGATGGATGGACCTCGGGGTTGGGTTAGTGGGTAAGAATACCCGGTATTTTCCTCTAGGGAGTCGGACATCTTTTGAAGATTCACTTGTCTCAAAAGAAAGGGAAATTCTTCAGGATCCAGAGGTATAACGATTTGAGGTTTGATAGGTTGTGGTGTAGTTGTCTCACCTCATTGTCCTGGGGCGGGAGTTGTTGCAGCAGCTGCTTGAGCCGGTACCGCTCGCCCACGCTGTTCACGTACGGCACCTTGTCCTCGGGCAGGGCGGAGAAGTACAGGTGCACCTGCAACCAGCGGGGGAGGAAGGTTACTGGGGATCATTTCGAAACCATTTCAGATAGTTGTTATTCGCTCAGGGTGTACCTCTCTCGCACTAACATAATGAACAGATAACACAGCGAGCGCCGCGTTCACTTGAGACTTTTGGGTGAGCATACATCCGTTCTACGGACTTATTGTCACATCGGTGCCACTGTGCCACATCCAATGTGAACTGTGAACCCGGGCCTTTTAGGTCACATATGAATCAGGAACTACATATCTAAACGAGTTTCAGAGTAGCAAATTCTTTCAGCGCAGTAGTTCATTGCGAGTTAACTCTGTATTTAATTAATTTCCAAAAAAAGTGTCACCGCAAGAAGACAATATATCTAGTAATAAGTAAGGCTTTACCTCTGGCATTACACATGATTTACGAATGTCCGGTCGCGGAAGATAGAGGGCTTAGAGGCTGTGCCCATTACTCGGACTGTGGCGAACGAAATGTGGGTAAAGCTAATTGGACAATGTGAAGAATTAAGGACTGTGTAAACTCATAAGGGCGGGAAAATTTATTTATATTTACAAGTAAACTGCACTTGCCATCGCATCTTGCAGTGGTAAGTGACGATACAGCTACGTCATGACATGTTCTAAAGCTGGGACCACACAGTTAATTTTATTTTACCATCAACTTTTAAAATAGAGTAGCTGGATTTGATAAGTAAATAACGAAAAATGGGAGATGGAATGACAGAGTCGCGACCAGAATATCGTTAGTGTACAACTAAAGATAATGTCTCCTAGATGGCGTTTTGAACAATAGTCAAAAATAGTGAGTAAAAAATGAAAATTTTGACTTATGAAATTTCGCGACATTACAATCTTATGTCTGTTAGAAAATTACTGCACAAAGCTATCCTATTTTATAAGATTATGGCAAAAGAATTTTCGTATGAAACTTAGTCAACGTTCTCTCCATCTCATTTCCGTGTGCTATGAATGCAGGCAGCGTATTTAATAAATGCAATATAACATCGTCTTCGGCTAATGAAATTAATACGTGAGCGGCGTGCGGGGGCTGGACGGCGTGCGGGGGCTGGGCGGCGTGCGGGGGCTGGGCGGCGTGCGGGGGCTGGGCGGCGTGCCACGAGTAACATGTATTGTCGTTCTATACAGAGGATAAATACTATTCATGGTATTGTTATAGCAGTCTCCGTGGCATAGTGGAGGTCCCGGGTTCAATTCCCAACGGGGGTACGTATTGGTACTCGATTTGGTTGGTGGTAGCGCATTCTATGTCTGCCCGGCTAGCTACCACCACTATCTAAGTCTACCGCCAAACAGCAGTGCCTGTAGGATGAGCACGCTCACCGCCCAAAGGCCCTGCTGTCACAATCCGGTGAGATTAAGGCCGTATACCAACCTGTATACTACTTGCATGGAGACAGCCGAAAGAAATTAGTATTTGATTTGATTATACAGTATACGTAACTCTAGTAGTCTAGTGTACGAAATGAAACTGAAATGTACCGATAGGTACTCACACTGGGAATAGAACCTTGGACTACGGATTGTTAATCCACTCGAGAAGCATTAGTTTTACATTTAATAAGAAATAAAGATGTCGCGTAAAAAACAACAGCGCGGCGACCTATCAACTAGGGAAGCAGTACCTCGGAGGGACATTCTAATTTCTGCCTCCAGTGCACATCGCTCGCTGACTTTCCGCGTAATTATAAACTCCGACCGATTTGGTATTCGAACTGTACCTACTCTTAATTACCGCGGGATGCGGATGTTTTAATTCCAAGCTAAAATGTTTCTCAAGGAGGTACTTTTATTGCTCAGTTGCATGGAAAAGAGATTATATTGTCGTTGAGAAGCCACAAGTGATAGATGAAATTCTGCACACTGCAGATGCAGTGGACAATTCAACGAAAACAACGTTATAAACTCTTTTGTACTGTTCCTATTTACCAGTACATTATAATCAGAGTCGAGCAAAGTCAGCGGTGATGCGGATCGTAACAACAGTAATATAAATTCTAAGTGAAACTGTTATAATGTCAAAGTTCCATTGGTGCAGTAACGGCGCGGCGGCGCTGGCTTGCCGGATGCTCTAAACACTGGTAATAAGGTGACACAAAACCCATAATGCGCTTATAATGTGTGGCGGGTCATTATGGCGGACGTAATGGCTTTGATTATGTACGAGACGAGTGGTTTCGTAAAGCCCCCGGCTTCCGTTGAAAATCGATTGTTAACAAAACTCAAAAGACGCTATAATTGGGATCGAGAATACCTGCTTCATTTTAAATATGATCTATAACTTATTTACAGTTTATTTGGTCCAACCAACATGCTGTCAACTAACAGCTTTATGAGGCCATAGAGCGACAGAGGCTCTTTTCTGTATAATAGTTGTAATTATTATATTGTAATTATTGTATATATTATACAATAATTTCAAAAACTGGCGCCCGCCACTGTCACCCATGGTCTCTTAACTGAATCTTGACACCTACCAGGGGACGAATGTCATGTGCAAAGTTATTGTGAATAGAGGAATAAATAGATATTTTTGTTTGAGGCAAGCGCGGTCGCTGTTTATTGTAAATTACTTCAACCCTTACAGATAGACATAAGAAATAATCATGGCATTGAGATGTAAAAAGCAAAAGGAAATTTTTTCTTCTTTCTATTTCTGGACTCACATTGTAGTCTATCCCAAGTTATCTCAAGATAGGAGTAGATATCGCTGAGGAGCGGGCTCCGTCGCGCACAGACATTGAAAAATAAAAGTGGCCGCCATTGTGAGCAGGAAGGAGGTTTTGGTCACTATTGTTTGCAGAAGGGTATTGTTGTGACAGTCCGGTCTAGACATAATTTTGGTAATGGACGCTTCCAATTTCAAATAGATATAACGGCGTTGAGGATAATGAGCCGATGCTAATGAAAAGATTTCTGATGTAAAATCTGTAGACATTCCCTATTGCTACGCTTCTGCAGAATCAGCTAGGAAGTTTATAGTTATACCAATTAGATTTGTAAATTATTCAAGACTAAGATTTAAATATATGTACTTTTGCTGGAGGTTGGATTTTTAAAAAATTCTTAGAAGCGTCTAAAAGCGTGTTGCTGTGTAAATGAGTCTGGTCGTAGCTCGATACATCCGCCTGTATCATTCATTGTACAGTACTGCACCAGTTCACCGCTGGTCTGAGTCTCCTCATAACCAGACAGTTTACTATATTTGTACTTACACTAGCAGACAACATATGTAACAGACAGATTTGTAAGGTCAGACCTTGCCGCCTAACCAACTCCAGAAGAGGAATCCCCATTCAGTTTGTATTACTCTGATGCCGCTGTGTTTGATATAAATAACATGAGTTCGTGTGCTCTCACCTGCTCCGGCCGCAGCCCCGGCGGCACCCACGTGTACTCCTCGAGCGCGCACCCGGAGTCGTCATCACTCTGCGAGTGCCGGTGAGGGTCTGCAGGCTTCATTAGACGTTCAGCTTGCTCCAGCAGCCCCCGGAACTTCCCCTGGGGTACGGGGTGAGGGGACAGAGACATGGCCGACTGAGGGGACTGAGGCGACTGGTACGACTGACCTTGGGTTTGGTACGGTTGACCTTGAGGTTGGTAAGATTGACCTTGACCTTGAGTCGGAGCTTGATAGGGCTGATTATTGATAGAGCTATGACTGTGGAAGTCAGGGTAGTTCTGACTTCTTCTAAAGTTTTGGTATGAGTAGGGATGGGGGGAGTTAGACTGGCTCGGGGCTGATGAGCCGCTCTGGCTTGGCTGGGGGGAAGGGAGGGGCAGGCATAGTGATGGGGAAGACGGCGCGGGGGGCGGAGGGGATGCAGCGTGCTCGTGGAGAGGGGGCGGCGAGGACCCGGCGGGTGACACCACGCAGTTCCGGCAGACGGGTCTGGAAACAAAGAAATAAGTGAGTTAGTTTTTGTGTAGAAGGAGTTCGTACTGCGCCTTCCTGACAGCTGATGGTAAATGAAGATAACAATGAAAGGTCCTCATTAAATAATATGTGGATAAACTATACGACGAAAATGGTAACCCTCACAGCAGTCACTGTTTTAAGTTTATCGAAGGGTATGTCCAATGCGCACGCCGCTGTGCATTCAAATGCAGTCAGCTATCAACCACGAGTATGCAGCTATACTCAATCGTTATGTATCAGTAAATAACGTTTGCGATCAATTTTCCATCGGTAGCGTGTGTTCGCTCGTTCGTGAAGCATCCGTCCGTATCCGTGCATTGTTTCGATGAGATTGATCTATTTGCTATAGGATCTATGCTTACAATGATTTATAATAGCTTGTTCTCCCGCTGATAGTGATTAATAGCTTAATTTATAATGGATCTATCTGATAGTGCTGGGAAAGTGTCGCGGATGCCGGGGGAGTCGTGAGGAAGCAATTAGGCGGGAGTCCGTATTGATTTGATTCGATGAAATACCGCCGGTTACTTCGAGGTAATTGTTCCGTTCATGTCGGATGAACCACTACCATCATAAGTGTTATAATTTAACACGCAAAATAGGCGCATCTGACGTCGAGTTGCGAAAACCTGACCCATTTACGAATACGAATACGAAGTGTTATAATTGTGTCAGTTTTGATGTTTGTGACTCTTCCACGCATAAATGGATGAACGGATTTACACATCATTAACGCTTTCAAAAAGAACTAGAAACCGACGTCAACTGCCCTACGACTTGCATGCCTTAAAATGTTCATCCTCAGAAATAAAATTATCATATTTGATTTTATGTTGATTTTCTCAAAAAGCGCTGAATCAATTTCGATAAAATTTATATGGAACCACCTGTAAAGTATGCTCTACCAAACAAAATAAGAATCGTCAAAATCGATTATAATAAAAATCCAGATAACCAGAAAAAAAAACATACAGTTGAATTGAGTACCTCCTCCTATTTTGAAGTCGGTTGAAAAATAACACAGTGATAGGATAAACATACAGGACGCGAGCGATGTCATGGACAGAAACTAGTTTATAATAAAATCAGATTTTTGTTTGTAGGAGTAATTCATGGAGGAATGAGACAAAATACTATATATATACTTTTACTACGCCTAATTTATATATAAATTAGGCGTAGTAAAAGTAAGGTGTCTGTAGACTAGATTTGGTTTAATTTAGTTTTGCTTTTTACGATTATAAATCACACTTTGAATTGTAATTGTTTTGGGGAATAGCTGACATTGTAATAACAACGTCTTTGGAATTTTATTTTACATCTCATGTCTTGCGGGTTTGCAACAGCGGGTTTGCATCAACCAATGGTTCACTTCGTTTGAGAGGCGCAGAACGCGGCTGAACAACTTTTATGAATCGCATGGTTCATAATTTATAATTCATACTTTCTATCAGGTAATATTATTTACATTACATTATTACGTATTTTCCGAGGACACCAATCTAAAGTATCAACTGTCTGTATGCTGCATGCCTCCAACCATTCGTCAGCCCGCCGTCCGTCTTCGCAGACTTTCTCTTCATACAGCATGCATATGCCATAAATTATCAGCTTCGCACCTGCATATATCTAGTTAATAGTGTCCACATAGCTGCATGGAAAGCTGCAGGAATGGCACTGTACCAGTTTCCCAGGCAAATTACAGTCTGTCGTCGTCGCGAGCGCCTGCGCCCGCGCACCCGTAACACTTAAAGTTATGGGAGAGAACCGTTTAAACGCGCTTTTACTTACTGGACTTTTATCACCTTCTATGCTGTTATATGAGCTTCGGTAAATACTGCTGTTTCAATGCAAACTTGTGTTTGAACATGGCTTTCATCTCACAGGATGGTAAGGGACGGTCAGGCAGGTGGATGGTAAGAGTGCGCACCCAGAAGCCTCAAGCTAATGGCTGCTGGTTCTCCTGTTACACCGCAACATAAAAGAGTTATTAACACTGCTGTTTGGCAGCAGACTTAGGGAACATGGTGGTAGTTAGATAGTTGAGTCTTAGAAAATGAGCACCAACCATACTAAAGTACCGATATTTACAGGGAATCGAACCTGGGACCTTCAGATTTTTCCAAGCATGTAGCCATTGGGCCACGGCTATTGTAATATTAAGGTAAAACAATCAACCAGCAATTTATTGTATAACACAAACGTCAACATACCGAGGAGTTGTTGTTCACGAAAAAGGCGATACAAAAGACATCAACGCAAATCGAACACTGGTAATTGTAGCCAGTAGGCGACGCACAGCCGGTGGCTAGAACAGATCCAATAGCCCAACGGTGGACCATTTATATCAGTACAGTACTCGCACGCTATGGTGGTCCTCTGAAGTTAGCTCTCCGGAATTTCACGCACGTACAGTCGGAATGTGTGTGTGTATTATTTTCGATAATTACTCGTACTATCCCTAGATGACATACAACACTAGGACATTCATACTTGAATAATTTGATACTTCGCAGCCTTTTGTAGCTAGCTTCAGAGGTTGTAAATGTTGTTGTATTTGGCCTTCATCTCACCTTATAGTTTTGTCCGCGTGATTGCGTGCTTACCCAGAAGCCTCAACTGCGCTGGATAAGTAATATTTCATCACCGGAGAGCTATGAACACCAGCAATAAAGTCTTTCCGTCCGTCCGACCGTTAACAAACTGTCCGATGACGTGTAACAAACGATATGGAACGATAAAACAATGGTTACCCACGATGTAACTGGTTTGTTCATACGAGTGTTAGTTAAATGTACAGCAAATACATTTTAGCTTATCAAAGTCCGTGGTACAGTTGTAAGTCATGGTATTCGTTCTTGTGTTAGAGTCCGGGCGGATATTGTAGTTGGCTGCACCAATACCTGACGGAGAGTATCAGAGTTCTAGTAAAGGTCGCGGGGAGTCGCTGAATGCAAGTGGCCCGGGACCGGTCACTGTGGTATACCATGTAGGAGGCATATGTCCAGCAGTTGACGTTTCCCGGCTGATGAGACAGACTGATTTTATAAGGGCCACGTTTTTACATCGCATGTTAACTACTAAAAAGTTCATAAACAAACTGTCGGCTAAGTATCGTTGTTCGTGATAGGGCTACAGCACAGTCTCACATAACGTCTTTAAACAAATAACGGTTATTAAGTAACGTTAAAGTAACTAGTGGTTACGGCGATAACGGAGCGGAGAAAGTGATCGTTTTAATTATAATTCTTCATTTAATGTAATGTCGGGGTTTTGTTGCGAGGTCGACCGCGCGGCGCGTGGGAGAGCTGTGCTTGTTTTGGTTGTTCCAAGCTGTACTTCTATTGTGTTAACTGAGATTACGCGGCAGACAAGATTATTTGTTATTTAACCGGCGTGTTATGTTTTGATTTTATTTTAGTTAATGATGGATGTTACGCTAGAGATAGTTAATTCACAAAATATTTTTAAAGCGATTCTGCCGTCAATATGTTGTAATTGGCACTATCTAGAATGCTATCTAATATGCATACGCTCTCATGTCACTGCGTTAGTAGTGTCAGCTGTTATCGAAAATGTCGGCACTGTCGAGCCGATGAAGGAAGTGAAATGTAATCTACAGTTCTACAGGATGTCGTACCTTACTTTTATTGTAAACACCCTCCAAATTTCATGTGTCTATTGACGTATTTACTCGTCCACTTTGAAGACATTACAGACAGAACAGGTGTACCAACACAACGACTTTTGAGTGCACACAGACATAGACCGGGACCACTGCACGGGCAATCCCGCCCGAGGTCGGCGCTGGGATGCATACTGAATGTTAAATGACTCCGTAGACAGTGCCTAACATCCATGTCGATAGCTTTTATTGCAAAGGGTACTGTTACTTGGTTTATTTAGAAAATTCAAGCAAAGTCAAACTCAAATGATATGTTCCATGAAAGTATAAAGCTCCGGAAGTAGACGGTGTTTTGCTCAGAGTCACCGTTTTCCATTTATGATATTGCCCGTCGAAATACAATGAATACATGAGTATATATTATGAACGGAGACAGATATTATGATATATAGCAACTGTCGAAGGTATAGTTTTTATTTTATTTAAACAGTTTATTGTACACGGAAAATAACAAACAGAAAAAACACAAAAAATATATACAAACGGAACAGCTTATTTCTAAAAGAAATTTCTTCCAGCAGTGATAGTTATAGTGATGCAATGGAGACAGCAAATCTGTCAAACATCACCACTAGAGTGCATTTATGGATAGTAACACCATTGTGACTGATTGCTTTCTGAATAGTAACCGTTGAACAGTGTCTAAACGGGCGTGACGGATGCGTCGACAGTGCCATGGTTCAGTGGCGGACATTGAGCACAGGGCGCCCCGCACCCCGCACTACACACTTGCCATGAATAATGTAAACAGGTGTGAGCGGCGTGACACACTGCCTGCTCACACGTCTCACGGCGGTTGGACACGTACGGAGCAATACTCTACAAGCTACAGACAGGTGTAAATGAAAGGCTTATTGTCGCGGCCGGCACACCGTTGAATGATAATACGGAGGTAGTCAGAATGACGGCATGAATGGCAGCAGAGCGAGACACTCTTTAGCTGGAGGCTTTAGGGTGCGCACGCGTCCCTTACAACCGCCCTATCGTCACTTTCCATCAGGTGAGATGCAGATCAAGTGTAAACGCATTCCACATTCACATGTCCTCACTTGATCTAGGACAACGCATTGAAATTGCTCTCATAATAAGTGAATAATTTTGTATGTATTTTTTTAAATATTTCTGTGTTCAGTTAACTATATGAATACACAGATTTTTGATGGAATGCGGGTGAGTACTGTTCTATTTTTAAACGCATTCCACGAATGACAGTAAACGCGACGATCGTCATCCTGTGCACGGTCGCAGGCGCATTAACGACCTCCAGTCATCTTTAACGGCGCAATAAAATATAATTGAACACAAGAATTAATGAATTTATCCATATATTTGATGGGGTTATAAATTTTAAAGCACGTAACACGTGTGCGGGTGAGGTGCTAGGTTTTAGGGCTTCCTTTCCTCCCGCCCCCTGCCCCCGCACCATCCGTACCCCACGTTACCTAACTCGACAGAAAAACCACACAGAAGACCTAGATAATTCATGAATAGCGCTTTCACTGACGTCTCTCACTTTGGGAAGTGGGAACGTCTTTACCACTCCACCCTATTTCTTTATTCTAAACGAGTCTGGGGTCCCAAGATAGCTTTAGAGCCGGTGGAAATTCATCCACCTTCAGTGGACGCGTTTCAAGTGTACCGCTGTAGATCCTGGATAAAATAAAAAGCAGGAATAACAATGGGAGCGAAGTGCGGAGACGTCATTCCCACCTCCTGATAAGTCGACGAGTCAGTGAGATGAAGTGGCAAACAGCGGGCTACTAGATGGACTGTCGACCTTGGGGAGTCGTTGGATGCAAGTGGCTCGAGACATGGAGGAGGCATATGTCCAGCAGTGGACGTTCCCCGGATAATGATGATGAAGACACGACATTAATGTCGATGCGACATGTTGTCGCGGAGGCGCAGACGGATGGCTTCCATGCCATCATCAGGAAACGCTGCGCCTCCCTGCAGCGCCGCTGTGTCGGGGGAGCACCAACATCATCCTGAGCGTATTGGGGGGCAGGTGGGACTCCCCGCTGCTGGGACACTGGTCGCGTCTGCACACTGCACGTGACTAGTGCCCTGGCAGAGGGTGTGCTCTTGATCTGCACAATTGAGATTTTTAATTTAAATCTAATTGTAATGTAAACACTGTCACTAACACTAGGTTACTTTTGACATAATTTTTGTCTAACATAAATATGGATTACATCTGAAATAAATAAATGATAATAATAATTACAGTACTAGTAGTACTAGAAAATATCGATCCGCCCGCCGCCGCCCCGCCCCGCCCCGCCCCGCGTGGCCCCCACTAGACGTTCTAGGAAGGAGTCGCACAAAAAGTTTGTATCCTTCCTCTATCGCGCCAAGAGCGTGTCGGGCAAATATGTAATTAACTAGAACCACAGGCAGACAGACGGCTCGGCCGATGCCGCGGTAGTACTGACCACTTCTAATTATACACGCAGGATAGATCAACACTGTGTAATTACCGTTTTTGTCGACAGCATTTTTTAAAGGAAAACCAAACAGCTTCAGAGTTGTTTTAACGCCGTTTGAAACCACAAATGTCGATAGCCTGTGCGAAGTAGAGGTTTTAAACTGAAGTCTGGCCAATGAAATCGTGTCATGGTTGTATCAAAAAAAGATATTGTGAATTTACCGCGTTTTCCCAGAACGCGCTTTTAATATTCATCTCTTAGCATCGTCCCGTTCGGTCGCTTTCACATATAATTTCAGTATATGATAAATACGTAGAAAGTTACATCCTGTGAAGTGCACACCGCTGCCCTCTGTACCAAATCTGTGGCACTGATGCAGGTCGTATAAATGGTCCAGTTTATGTGTTTACAGCCTCTGCTCCACTGAGATCGGGGGTCTATAAACTAACTACTTTCCGAATTAATTAGCTCATTTCATCCACAATTGTAGTTTATGGCGGTGAGTCGTTTTGAGGTAATGATGGCGGCAGTAAATGTTTTATTTCAGTTAATTTTGTTTTGAATTAAAATGTTTCGATTGGCCAATGCAGGGCGTCGAAATGAACACAACTTTAGACCATACGGTCTCAGCTTTAAAACATAATCATTTCGTGTGATCCCCTCGCATGGCAACTAAGAAAAGGAATTTAAGAGATCATATACTCCGCCTATGTATCAACAACATCTTGTTGTGATTGAGGTAAGTCCCGCAGAGAAAACAAAAATGCGCTATACCACCATCCCAACCGACCACTGGTAGGTATCCCCCAGTGGGAACAGATGATGCCTCCCTCATAGATCGCCATGATGAAGCTTCCATGAGCATTCGTGGCGAGGTTAGTAGTTACGAACTCTTAAAGAGGCTTGGTGCCCAGTAAGACACGGGGTGATCGATTATTATGCTTTCTAACGTAACTTTCCCTGGAGAAAACACGCAGTTCAAAGTAGCGGGTTGTTTGTCTAATTTCTATGCAACTAAATGGTTCCCAGAGCAAAGTAGCGTGCACATTGCAGGCTATATAAGTACCACTTGCACACTGCCGGGACGAAAAAGAGCAGTTACATAACTAAGTGCCGGGCACCTAATTGTGCATTAAAATAGCGTGTAAATAATGTTTGATATCCCTGTCCTCACGGTGGCATTTAGTATCGATACCTGCGCACCGGGAGATCCCCGGAGATCGTGAGATGGACGGATGCTGCATCGATGGACCGATACCGAGATCTGAAGATAGATGCCGAGTGCTGAGTCACGTGCACACGGGAGGACCCTCGGAGATGTCAGATAATCAAGGGTTTAATGTTTCTCGAAACATGTGAAAAGTCATGCTATTGAAAATGTGTGCCGGTTATTCGAATATATTTCATACGCATATAGGGCATGAGATTTTTAAGTGTCAACTTTTTAAAATCGAGTAATATGTAAGTTAGTTTCAGATTGAACAGCTGGCCACCAGCTTCGTAGCTTCGGAGTATGTGCGTTACGACGAACTAACCACACGGAGGTGCCAGGTTTGGTTCCCAGAGGACTGGGGGGTCTCTACTGGTAGGGTTTGAATGTTTTTAAAAAAAATTGAACACTACATCTTCACCCCCCAAAATTTGTCCAGCGCGGAAAGCTTTCAGCCGCTGTAGGGCGACCGCGTAGGCCCCTGAAGTATTATTAAAGCCGGTGTGTTTTTGTTTTAAGAGAGGGTGTAATTGTGTCGTGAGCTTTTGAATGTTTGTATGCCTGGCTATCTAACGAACCATTATCTACCAATATCAAATTCTGCTGCAGAACGTCAATGCTAATGGCGCACACAAATATGTTCCGGTAATAAACTATTACAGATTCAGATCAGACAGAGACAGCGCTTCAATAATTTTAGGCATATGGGTGAGCGCGGCTTATAGTCAATATATAAAATAATACAAACTTGCCGTCGTCAACTCAGAACGCCATGGGTGGTTCGAATGGAGGTCTAGCATTTCCGTCTACTTTTAGTCAGTGGGCTCTAAAATAAACATTTCAAACAGACACCCTGAGACCTGACACCCAGGAGATACATTCTTACCACATATAAAGACAGCCGGACAGTCTGTGGCGAGGCTGTCTTCCCACAAGCAACAAGATGTATTGCCCTTGTGGTAACAACAACGTGCCTCACTCGACGTTCCCGGCTGACGATGATAATGACCAGCAATTATATAACTGTAGCGGCAGCACGGACGGAGGGAGCATGTGGAGTATCCGAGCACGGATGCGCGTGCGCAGTGCACAGGTAATTGAGGAAGCGGCCGCCGCGCGCGGAGTTATCAGTCTTTCGTAATTTTACAATTAATTATTACTAGCAGTGCACTGGTACTACTCTGTGGGTGCTGTATGCAGCGCCAGTCCGAGCACCGTCAGGGTCCAGCGAGACTGTATCTACCACTTTTCCAAAATTGTATTTCAGTTTAGGTTCACGCCTCTCAAAGGGTTTTAAAACGAGTGCTCTTCCTGCTGTACCCTAGGCCTGCGCCGGCGCCGAATATACTCGTAGCTATAATACGTCTACTGAGAGAGGGCTGCGTGCTTGTGATCTTATGTTTCTGTGATCATGTGTGGTCATTCAACTTCGCAGGTTATCTTCACTTATCATCACGAGCCGTCGTCCTTATTAAGTTACTACGATTAGAAAGGGAAAAGAATTTTGAAGAGTCACATGAAGTTGAGATTAAGAGAAGGCATTCATATATCTAGCATCAATGGCACTGCACTTGCCATGCTATCTTTGATTGGATCGTTATTCAATATTGTCTACAATAAACGCTGTAGGTACTGCTAGCGTTGCGCAAGAGTTCCGCGGGATCTCAAAGTTATTTATGGAGCTGTTACCCAGCACTGGACGTCTACAACGCTGGACGCTCGCGTTGCACAACACTAACGAAGTCAATTCATGGTTTAACAGCTCCAGGGGCAAGTGTCGATGGAATTCGACACTTGAATATCATTATTAATAGGTATCTGTTTTTACGTCATACGGACGCTGACGAAGGAGGAAAATAAATTATTAATGGCTGAACGAAAAAACACCACAAAATACTGGGACCTACCAACAGAGATGGTATCTGGAGGATTTAAAAAAATAAAAAAATCCAGGATTTAATATCCAAGCCGAAGCGAGTAGCAGGGAGGAGTGGCGTGCACTAGTCCCGCAGGACAATATCTACTTTGGGTCACTAGACATCACAGTAGTTATTTATTTTTAAGCTCCGGCTCTGACGCAACAAGAACTGTGAAGCCTTTATCTGTGTGTATCTCTGAAACGGTTTCTGTATGTTTTTATTACAATTAAAGGTTCGCCTCTAGTTGGCGCCACTGTGACTAAATCTCTCCCACCCCAGGAATAAGTAAGTCTCTTTGGCGTAGGCAAAAGAAAAGCCCTCGCTTTTAGCTCGGCCTCCTTGTAAGTAAGTCGGTTACAACTTACAAAGCATTACTGAAATCCCCTTCGGTCACCCAGAATATCATAATCCTGTTGCGTGCTCCAGTTCTGCTCTAGTTGATTAGGAGACAGACCGATTTAAAATATTGGAGCTACTTTTTATTCAGTGGAATGATTTCTGAAGTCCACACTAAGTCGCTTGCAAAAGTTAGTTAGATAAAGTACCTCGAGCCAGACGAGAGTCGGAGATCTCTCGATAGATTTATGACGGTACTTTCTAAGAGACAAAATGTATTAAAAACTCAGTTCACAAATCACGTGTTACACCGAGGACCGGTGCTGTTAACTGCTACCAGTTTGCTGGGCGATTTGGGGCATTTGGGGTTCCGCGCGGTGTTCCATAAACTTAAATAATATTCCATATTTAAATGATGTAATCATATGGCAATTTTATTTGTGTTGTAATATCACAAGCGACACTACAGCAGCCAAAGGTTGCTGCTCTACCCATAGGATACGTACAGTGCTGGGTACTGACGTCAACTCCTGCGCACGCGAGCAAGGTGCCAGTGCCCTAGTGCGGTTTAGACTTCACGAATAAATTTGTATTAATTTTTAACGTAGCATATAGCCGATAAGACACCAATTAGGTACCAAGCAAATACACACATGTTTGCATTTATTACCACGTTCTCCGTGGCGCAGTAGTCTATCAGACGCGCAACACTCGCGGAAGGTATCGGGTTTGATTACCGGCGGGGACATTGGCGCATATCATTTTGTCAGACTTTTCCCCGTTTGGTTCTGACATTGCACACATAATCACGTGATTGTCTGAACAGTGGGATGATTCCGTGCTTCGTCAGTCACGTTAATCCGTAGTTACCGATTACTATCTACGACAGGTAGTAGCTACATGAACCATGCTAGAGGACCATGGCGGATCAACAACTCTGACACTTTGTTTGAGGTCGGTCATAGACCTTACAACCTATACGATAACATGAAGATATATTTCACTAGTATGATAATTGAGATGTGATTTGTCACATAATATCTCTATTGAACAGGAAATTAGTGTCTGCGGAACCCATTGCTAAACTAGCAACACACCCGACGTTATGATCCGTTCAGAATATAATAAAGTGTTTAAATATATTTTCACTTAAATCTATTAAATAAAAACAAATAAAATCGCCTTTACTTTCCACTGCTGTCGCACCACACATCACATTCATCTAGGGTATACTTGATAGTGTAGGTATTTTGTGCTTTTATGTTAACATCTATATGTGTATAGTTTTCGTCCACGGGGCAGAATAACCAGTGTGGGGGACGCGGGCCCCCGCAGTTGACAACCGTATGAACATCAATCAATACTCATATGTTTATTGCATTCCATAGGATTACACAGCAGTTGTTACATAATAATCTACCCATCTCTGGAGCTTGTCTGAAGGCGCTGCAATATATAAGAGGAAACGTACATGACTTGTTTTACAGTTTATCGCTCAAATATTCCAGCAACGTGTAGCATTTGACATATAATATTTACTCGAATTTTTTTATATAATTTTTGTTCCTAACATTTTTTATTTTGCATACGCGAGAATTTTATATTTAAAGTCAAATTGTTATTATTAAAAGCAAATTATAAAATGTAATGGCGTGGAATATGTACTACATCTTTAAGTTACACAAAAGGTGGAACATTATTTCACAAGTGGTTCACAGGTATAAAATTTAATAAAACGAAATGTTCAAATTTCTCAGGCACGCGCGTTGATATCTTTTCATATTGTCATTTAGTATTTCTGGCGGGGTTAACTCTAGCAATTGTTCATTTTCTGCATTTGCACTTGATATTTTACAAATAACATATAGATTTTTGATCGTTTGTTTATGCAAGAACGTAATAGTGTTGTCCCAGAGATCCTGCCGTAATGTGTGTTGGCATTGCTTCTCACGCGACTCAGACAGGCTGTAAACGCGGAGTGGTTAATTTGCGCCCAGCAGTGGACGTGGGGGCGTGTGCTGGACTGAAGTCTGCTGGGATAATGCTGGGGGACATAATTATTGAAGTTCAAGTTACGCGTAATGATCAGTTTCGTTTGACACGCCACAGGAGGGGCCGGGTGGAGGGGGCGGAGGGAGCAACTAAAATAGAACTAATTGTAAGTGAACCGATGCCCCGCGGCAGGCTCGGTGCGTCCGTGAAGTGTTGAAGAGTTACAATGTGTTTTAGTTATGTCCTATATCTTACAGAACACTTCGGCTTCGGTTATGTTCTCATTTTATTTTTATTTCCATGGTTACTTAAGAGCACGCACCAAGCAACAGTCTGATTGCTGGATAGTGTTGCTTGTTGGTAGGAAAACACGTTTTTAACTCAGAAATTTAATTTAATGAAGACACGCTTCTGTCCGCGACTTCATCCGCGTGGAGTTCAGGAACTACCAGCTCGGTCGGTAACCTATGATCTTTGGTCTCCCTCTATCCCAGTAACAAGTAATTGTAACTCTCCGTTACCATGTACAGGAAGGACAAACAAAATTCAATTTAGCATTTATAATGTAAGTGCTCCAGCCCCGGCTTCTTTACTGAAACGAACGACCGAACAAATGAACAAACTTTGACAGATTTATTTACACAGCAGTTATATTCTCTTTGGTAGCCGAATGACAGTAGGTTTTGATGGCTCCTTGCTTTGAATTCATACGATAAAATATGCATTTGACATTTAAATACTGCTACGACGTTGTCTTCTATCCATGAATGAAGAACCATTTCAAAAAAAAACACGTTTCGTTGTCGTTGAAATAGCTTCGTTACTTCATTTTTGGAATAATGAATTCAATTTGATTAGAAAGCGAGGCCCAGACATCCAATACAAGTATTCGCTTCCACAATAAATGCGACAGCAATACATGTATGCAAAACATCAGTAAATTAAAATCGATTAATCTCTGTTATCGTCGGTCGGTTGTCGCGGCGGATTGGAAAGCACGGAAGTCTGTCCATGAACTGTGTTAATGACCCGCCCGCGGTAACAAATGTCCCACATGACCCACTAGCCGGTTAGTTCCACGAATAAATAAGCTTTTGCATTATATATTTTAGAGGTCTGGGTCTGCTAATAGAATTAATTAGAAAAGGTTTAATTGAATATTACCTTTTTTAGTGATTATCTAAATCGTGTAATGTATCGATGATTCAAAGAACGTTCTAGCTCGTTGATTGTCCATTAAAACAGTTTCTCCCTTCTCTAGTCCCTTTGGGGTGGGAATTCGAAAAATCGTTCCCTAGTGTTACTCAACATAAGGTATACAGCGTGTATATTCTCATGGCAATGTATTGATCCCAATGATTGATCCTAAACAATACATTTACATAAATCCTACTAATATTATAAGTGTGAAAGTTTGGATGTTTAGATGTTTGGATGTTTGTGACGCTTTCACGGAAAAACTACAGAATTGATTTGAATGAAACTTTACAATAATATAGCTTATACTTCAGAATAACATATAGGTTATAATTTATAAAGACATATTGTGTAAATTGTACAAAATCACACTTATAATATTAGCGGGATTACATGGGCAATTTTGGCATAACAAAAACGCGTTGCCTAGCAACCGACCATAGAATATGTAAATTCGTATATACAAACTTTCGCGTTTATAATATTGGTGTAAAGACTATTTGAATGTACTACGTCAGATATTGAATTTTATTTTGTTTCTTTAAATTATTAGACTCCGTTACAGAATAAACACTATTTTGTACCTTATGCTGTGTAATAATTTGTCATATACGTCACCTGTGCCTATCGAACAAGTAGAATACATCCTGAAGTACACGCATACAAAGTCGCGGGCGGAAGCTAGTTTCATATAAAGTAATTGAGCACATAATGTATTAATTACATCTAAAGTTATCGACTGAATGGTGCTTCTTTTTATACGTCACATCATGACAGTTCAATAAACCCTTTATCCTTTGTAAGTCAAGTTAATTTGGACACAATACATTGCTGCTCGGCCGTTCTTCTGATGATGATAACTTTTTATTAAATTTGATTCTGAAATGAAACTACTAAATAAGAATCGATGATGACTCGATAAACTGACGAATTTGCGCAATTAAAAAAAAAACGTATGAGCGCTTCTGGCGTTTTGGCCTCTTAAGGGAAATTTAAGGGTGAATTATAAAGGCGAATGTTACATAGTACACTCTTTATTAATTAAGCTATTTAACAAAATTGCTTTCACGCGTGATTTGTACGGTCGTAAACTATATCTGGATAAATTATACGCCCGTATGAAATATACACCCTGTAAAATGACCCATAACAATAACATGGTGCATATATCAGCGAAGTCAAACATGTTCTCGTATGCATCGTTAATGGAGTCCAATGTAGATCCTAAGCGTAAATTATTGTATTTCCATTTCTATCTATCTACATACGTGTGTCAAAAAGATTGGTGTGTCACGGCCTGTCGATTTTACAAGGCTTTGATATCATAAACGTTAAGTTTTCGATTCCATAATGCCATTGAACGATTGATATAAAAACTTAGACCCCCAATGTGATGTGACTGGAAACTATCAAAAGCTCTTAGTGAAATTGTATGTGGATTATTGCATTCATAAATACGCGTATTACACACGCATACGTTACCAGAGTCATTATACTTTGTTGTTATGATGCTATTACAGTTATTTAGTTACCAATATAGTTTAAAATAAAACCACGACCACGCTCGGCGCGGCCGCCCGGCAAAAGCGTGTAACCGCAGAATTTACCATAATGATAAATCGAACCATAAATAATGCGACGCCGTAATTCAAGATGGCGGCGTCGAGATGGGCACCCGCGGCCGGCCGGCACACTATCGTATTAAACACTTTTAATGGACGCGGTCGCGATAGTAAAGTGACAAAGTTTGACAGAATTAATAACTGCTTTCTATAAGATATGGTGGCTATTTTAAGTTTTATTTGTTTGTTGGTGTTCAACAGATTTATAAAACATTTCATTTTGCGTGGCTACAATAAAAATACCGCATTGATAACTTGGTCGCGGTAACGACATACATTACGTAAGTTTTATAAGTTTTCGTGTTATTTGTTCTTCAATCCGGAGGTATCGGCTTCAATTTTCAGCGAGTGTACTCTTTGCTTGGTGGTCGGGTATTATCTATGTATTTCTGACTATCTATAGCCATTTTACTTAAGCCTAACGCCAAACGGCAGTGTTCTGTTCTGGTATAAAAGGTAACATCCCAACGCCTTGACATCTAACGGCCTTATCGTCACTTGCCATCAGGTAAGAAGAAGCTCAAGTGCAACCCATTGAATGTACATAAAAACGTCATGTAGACTACATACAGACTGATTACAAACACTTGTCTATATTTATTAAGACGCGGCAACTGTCGGGCAAATTATTGAAAAAGAAATACCAAGTGTCTGTTTCTCATTACTTGTGGAGGACCAGTGAAGACGAAGAATCACAATTGCTCGACTAATTACTGTTAATATTTTACGTCATTGTATCACAGTACGGTTTATCTACGATCTTAATTACTTCCTTTTATGAGATCTGCTCCAAAGTTTCACTTGGACTAGTTACAATAACCGCAAGATGATGAACAATGGATGTGGACGATAGATACACAAGTAGTTCCTGCAATGATTGAAACTAATAATGAACTCCCCATGATCGATACATGGATTACATTCAACTAAGTGAAATGATCGGGAGCGCTTGTTAATTTCGCTTTTTATTATATGTTTTCTGTTTGCTTGGACGAGCGTCCGATAAGCAACTTGAATGTCATAAATACGAAACTAAGTTTGTTTGATCTTCCAAATACGTAACATATTCTTTAGAAAACTATATCGTGTCATCCCGTGGGTATTGGATAATGTCTCAAATCTTAATAATCATGAAAATTTCGTCGTCTTGTCGACATGTAACTGTTTCTAGAGTTCAACAGTGTACATCTCTTGATGCTATAGTTTGCTATTTTGTAAATCAATCAACTTCCAAAGCTTCGTACAGTTTAAACTATAGTACATTTGTAAAATTTCTTTACAGTGAAATTTATCCAGTGAACCATCTCATTTGAATCAGCTGTAGGTGACATTACGGGGTTTTCTAGATGTCAACTGGAACTGTTTCCAACTCTCCAACCACATTTTCCATCCACAGCTTAGCATAAACATGATCTCTTATAATTGCTTCCACAGCTTTCTCCGTGGCAGCACTTCTCACCTCGCTGCGTAACTCTACCCAGCAGCTTTCACGGTTCACGCGTCCGTCCGTCCGTCCGTCGGTATGTCCGCCTGTCCGCTCTAACGTTACAGCGCTGCGGTCGCTACACGAGTCGCACGCTCCACATGCTGGTGAGGTAACACTGCTGCTGCGGTTCTTCATGTTTACTTGTATAATGCATCATGTTTTTAAGTTAGTTTTTATTCTATTGATGTCAACTTACACAATACAATCTCATACGGAATATATATGAACTAATGCTTATTATCATAACTGAATACATTTAGCTAAAATGTAATAACATTGAAAATATTGGATAGCTTTTTAAAGTTTGACTGACAACTTTCTTTATGATGTAACATCTTATGTATGTAAATATAATCTACAATAAACAACTTTGACCTTGACAACCAAGATTATAGTAATTAAATGATAATGATTGCTATGATGTTATACGGTAACCTAATCTTAATCCTACACCACTAATTTTATAACAATAACGTTACGCTGGGAGCTGCCATACGACTTCAAAAACATAAAAACAAATATTTAAATGCATTCCTCGACTTTGTATCACTTTATCGTGTTTTCCTTCAACGGGTGACGTTTAATCGGAGCCTTACACGTCTGTATCTTGTCCGAGACCAGCAATAATTTGTCCTGTGTTAATGCACCAGACCCACTAACATGTAAATGAAGTGGGCCTGCGCGGGCGCAGAGCCCGTCGCTAGCAACGAAGTTTCTGCATTCTTTAATTATTGCAATCAGCATTTAAGTCCGCGTGGGCCCCGTCACCCCGTGGGAAACGTTCATTTCGGTTTTGTTGTTTTACGGCTCGTTGTAATGAGTGAAATAAAAATGCTGATTTTATAGTTACTCATTATGCGGCTGTTAGATCCTCTCCTAACGGTTGTTGCAAGAAACGCATGGAAATCTTTAAAAAATAAAAATCAATGTTTAATAACAACAAATGAAACTACACTTAGTATATATACTTAATATGCCTAATGTGACTTAGCAACAGAAACAATCATCTATTTTTGTAAACGCAACGTTTCCATGTCGTTTATTAAGTTTGTCAATAAGAACATATGGACGAACGAGATTGCTTCCACTGGCAACTACTGCAATAAGGTCTCGACACTGAAACACTCCTCCCATTATTTTCTTTTAACAAATAGTATATTGGGATTCAGTTTAAACTGGGCGACAGCAAGCGAACTCTTTTTAATTTTATATTTTTCTCCCTGATGAGGTACAAACGAGCCGAAATTTTATATCTCTCGCTCAGATTTCGCATTGTGCCGGCCGCGAGGCAGCTGCATTGTTATTTTTCTTTTCTTACATTTTATATTATTAAGCTTCTTAACAGAAGCGTCAACCATAAAGAGTGCACATTTTGATAATGACCTCTTTTTTCGGATACGTTATTTCGGCATTCTGCCGTTATTGAATGCAGGTTTGCGATAATGAAATATTTTATGAACTTCTTTTACATTCATTACGAAGCGAAAAGTGATTCATATTAGGAATGTAACTGGACCGGTAACATCGTAATTTTCTATAGGCATGGGAGGAGATAGAATGTACTCAATGTCACAGTTCATTCTAATACTGGCTTGCGAGCTGTGTTGCATTTTATAAAAAGTCTAAACAGAAGGCTTCCAGTAAGTACATATTGTGCTTAGATAAGATCCAGGTACATTGTAATACGCCTAAACCGGAGCCTGTCTGTACTCTGTACGAGATAGGTATCTCAGATGTGAGGGCGCAGAACACGAGTGGGGCATTATTGTAAAGTGTCGCGTATCGGATGTGGCATCGTGGGGCCGCCGGTGGCGACGCTCAAAGGTTCTGTTTCCCAGATCATCTCACTTTTAACAGAGATGTGAGACAAAATAGGAAACGAACCGTAAAGAATTTTTAATAAGCAACTTATAGTTTACTGCCAAAATAGGGCTTTAGTGATTTATTTTCTCATTTCCCTACTGTTGATCTTCCACAAGCTCACCCAGAAGGCTCGTCACTAGTAATTCTACTGCTTGACGACATACTTAGATGACGTGATGGTAGTATTGTAATCCAGACGAACAGAGAAGCGCCCCACTACCAACCAGTATCGAACCCGAGACCTCTGGGTTATGATACAGTCAGTTCCTCCTAGATCCTCGGCTCGATAGCAACCCTCGGCCTCCGCCCCTCCTCGCGACAACGATGTGAAGCCCTGAGATAGTGGACACATTGGGTACAGTATCGTGTAGTTATAGAGTCAGCTATGCACCCGACGACGCGTGACGGTTGATCCATTGTAACCATGCTTGCATGTGCAGTGCTCACTCAGTCTCATAAACAACTCGACACAGACCTATTGTGTCCAATTCTCCAAATCAAATATCGACAAAAACAACTGATTTATCAAAGAACGATGATCACACAACGTTTTCACCGCCATTAAAGTAAAGCGCAGGGTGATAAAAGTGGTTCCGCCGATAAGGACTAGAAATAAGATAGGACCGGACCTTCTTTTTCTAACATGGTCAAAGAATGCATTTTATCTCTCTCGCGTCACAGCCTCAGTAACATAAGCGGCTTCCTTGGGACGTCCATGCAGTATTGCAGCCCCAAGGCAGCGCTGGTACTGAAATAAACATTAATTTTTATGGCAGCAATTACGGATACTAACTACAAGCTATTGTTAATTCCCATGTGAGAAATGTGAAATCAATGCGTTGCATAATCTAGAGTGTCCGCGCCGTGCCGCGCCGTGGGTTACCGACGTCCATGTAGAGATGACAAGATAGCGACGGAGTTATGTAAATGAGGGCGGAGATCGTATCGATGTCAATTGTCGATACAATGCGCAGGGACATCGATGCTCAGTCGATAACATCTACAAACGTACCGTGACGTGCACAGTTAGGTAGCGGGGCGGGGCTTTCATGTCACAGGGAAGGTTTCATTCGTGACAGTGTTTGAGGGACTGAAAATTGTGAAGGTGTGACGCGCGACTTATGTTCAGCAGTGGACCAAGAAATGAAAAAAGATAATCACGATCGATGTCCTTTTTTGTTTTAAGGACATGATGACACCTAAATTTAGGTGGGTAATGTCAAAACAAGCAATTTTCGATCCACAATTTTAACGCGATCAGAGGGCTATGGAAAAAGCTATGCTGGAGTCTCTCTGACAGACCTTATTAGAAAGGAAGTAATCCGTCAGCAATCTGAAGATTCAGTACACTGGTCTAGACTTAGTCTCAAGCTAAGGAGGTGCTGGCTTTGTTACATTTCATACCGGAACACAGCAGTGCTGTTAACACTGCTGTTTGGTGGCAGACTTAGATAGTGTGGTGGTAGCTAGCCAGATGGACATATAACACGTAGGGCACCACGCGAGCATTCATAAAGTTACGGAAATCTCTTGCTTTTTCCACATCACCTCAAAAATCTTATTTCCTGAACTTTATAGAAAATTAATCGAGAGATTATGTATTTAATTGCGTCTATTCTCCTTTTATTTATGTGATGTTGAATACTTGTTTTTGATTGCTCCCTCATTAAAAGCCACCACTGGATAATAAAATAATAATTAAATACTGTGCTGTATTAGTGGACGTCCAGCCAGTGAGCGTGGGCGGTCTGCTCAGTAAACAACCTGCTAGCTCTGCAGGCGATTCCGCTTTATGTCGTCCTTTAAAATTTAATTGAAATCGTTAATCTATCGATAACTGCTCCAGCGATCTTATCGCGTCCCTTTATGATGTTTGACGGTAAACTTGCATAGGTTCATATTAAGCTTTTAAACTATAAATTGCCTTTACGTATTTCCTGGAGTCTAGAATCCAGTTAAGGCTACGTTATATTCAGATATCTTTAATTATATAATTTCGCAGACCGACCCGTGGCAGAGGCGGTTAAATTAAATTGTCTTGAATTTAATGTTAAGATAATTTAGTGTTTTTGTAGAGTTTATGTAGAGAGAGTTACTCCGGTTGCTAGTGGTCGACTTGTAGGGTAACGAGGTGTAATAATATGAAATTGTAAACTCCTGCCGTCGCGGGGCGGGGAGAGCGCACGCGGGGGCGGGCGGGCCCAGGCGCTGCCTCAACCTGACGTCACGGGAACGATATTGTCCGCAAACACCAGCTATAGGTTACCTTTTAAAGAATAATAATAATATTAAATTGAATGGCGTAGAATGTGCATGTATGTGTTTGTATAAAGTTTAAATAAAACAAGCGCCAGTGCACATTCTGTGTGACTGGCTGAAACATGACAACATTATGATGATGATGATTAATTTTATTAAGTGGGTTTTGTTTTATTATTATTGTATTTTGTATTGTGTTTCTTTTCGTGAGTCATGTCGCGTTAATATGTTTACATTACAACGACAGCGTAACTGAAACTGTTTTGTTTTGTTTCTATAGAGGTATAATGTAATATAATGATTATTACATCTAATTGTAATCATGTATCTAATAACTAATTTTAATAGATGAACTTTAATTATTTAGTTTTAATCATTCTTATATTTGTATGCCACAGTTGTATGCCAGAGTTATATATAGAGTAAAATATGCGGACGACAGCGAAGACAGCACCGTGTACACTTGTTCCCCTCCTGTGAATCCCGGATCAACAGTGGTACACGATACGAACCTAATCAAAGGTAGGAGAGTCCCGGAAGGAACGACTCTACGGATACCTTGTTCCGTACTTACATACAATTTATTTAAAAATAAATGTAGTGTGTGTCGAATGCAGGCACTGGCTCGTCTCCCAGGCCATGAGGATGTATAGCAATTTGACATGAACAGGCCAATTAAGATTACGTCATCGTGAGTGCCGTCCTCCCGCGCCGCAAGATTATATCAAACCATTAAAGGATTTGTCCGTCGGTCTGTCACGATGATAGACGTGGCATTTGGGAGCACTCGGCTTCCGCTAAGAACGCATTAGAAATCTCTTGTAAGTATGTGTCGGGTGGTGTCTTACGGTTGTAAGAGTTCAATGCTGGAAACACTTGTGTTGTTGTGGCACGGTGAAATACAAATTTAGGCAATTCCTTACTTAATATGGCGTCACTTTCAGAGAGCTGAATGAACAGATTAACCCAGTGACGCAATGATTAAAAACATTCCATTGTTGAACACTTAACTGTAGTGTATACGCCAGTGCATACTCAACACTGTCTCGTGCGTCTACGGGTTGGTTTGCTAAACATCAGTGTAAAAGTTTCGATGAATAACAATGTCAAGAGCCACGGGCGAGTGTGGAAGTATAGTAGTACGGAACAAGTAGGCAGCCGAGCCAGTGAAGTGATAGATAACGTCGTAGGAGCCAACTTCAGTAACGTTGGGATTTTTCATGAAGGAAATATCAGGCATAATGTCGCCGATTGTGATTTGTTATACATTTGGGACCTGTAATACACCAGCAAGTTTAATACGTCGTGTATACTTCATGGACATACCATCAATCAAACTGTGAAACATGTAGTTGACAGACGAACTGCGAACTTGTATCAGTACCTTGTTGGACTATCGTTGTAGATAAATAACGTGTCGTGGCTGCCGGGGTGTCCTGGCGCAGGAAATACAATGCGTGTATAATTAAATAAGTCGGAGTTAACGTCGGTGGTAAGTAGGGACGCAAATCTGACGTGACGTCACACGTGAGCGAGATAATTCTCCGTGTTGTTGGGAGTGCGAGGTGCGCGTGGTGACAGCCTGAGCCGATTACCTCGAGCGAGCTCTCCGCACCTGACAGCGGACAGCGCTGAGCTGGACGTGGCCGCAGAATTTAATCACATACAAAAGTGTGTGCAACTTTACAGGCACATATACATACATAATTGAATAAGACCTTGAAATTCCTTGCTTAGCGGTATCTACAATATCAAATTGATCCATGTTCCATATTTTAATTTTCTAACACAAGTTGATTGGACTTGGATATAACTCGACGTTGCAGGACACAAGCGGTCATTTTGTCGCACCATGGGCAGACCAATGCTTACCATTAACAATTCTCAAGCATTGACAATAGAACGTATTTCTAAATACTTTATTGTAAAATAATAAACATGATGACGCAACCTTATTTAATATAGTCGGCTCCAAGTTAACACGGACCCATGCCTTCTTATTTTAAACACAAAACCAGCGGACGCTAATAGTCCTTTACAGCGCGGATATCGGAACATTTCACGCAGAAACAAAACGAGAAACAAAAGCTAGAGACGCAACCACTGTCTGTAGTGTCGATGAAGCTGCGCGGCGGAACAAAACGCGGCCGAGGGGAAAAGAAACAAAAGAGTAGCGGCAGTGGGCAGTGCTCCCGGCCCCGCTCCCGGGCCGCCCGACAGGGCTGCGGCCACTGCAGGGCGAACCGACCAGGGCGCTGTTTCACACAGCGACAATTCCTAATAAACTGACGTATGTCAGCCATTTTCGACTTGTTGACCAATCAGAGAATGACCTGACATATATGTTAGTTTATTACGAACTATCGCTTTATGAAACCTGCCCCAGTCAGCCACGACCTAAAATAGTGACGCGACTGTAAATATTTCTATTGTCGATAAACGCGGTGAAACGATCACTCATGCGTCAAAAACTAAATGTGATGATGCAATTATGTTTTGAAAAATTTTCTATGTACAAAAGCATAATAAGGAACAAATATTTGGCATACTACGATTTGAAACAAAATCATAGTCAGCTAACACTGGCGTGTTGTCAACGAGACTGCATTACAGCTTGTCGGATGTCGTTTGATACATGCCCAATGCCCAATACTCATACAATTATAAAAATCATTTAATGCCATTAATAAAAAACTTATTATTATTATTTATTACGCAGGTTATAGGTATGTTATAACGATGGTATACCAACATAAAGATAGTACCTATCTCTAGCTATATGATATCTTAGAACTTACTTTTTATTTTGTGTGTATATAGGTGTTATCTGTATTACTAGCAATAATACATGTTTCACAACTTATTTTGGGGTTTGATGTAATAATAATCATGCTCACAGTTGTGTGTACGCAGCCCTGCGCGCAGGCATCTAGATTGAGACCTAACTCTGTCAGCGTGCGCGGGCGCCGAGCGCGCTCGCAGCGCCCGCTGTAATAGCACCCATTACCAGCAACACGTGGTGATCTTTATTTGTTCTACAATAGCCCCCTGTTAGTGTGTTTGTCAACGTTCTACGGGTAAAGTTGTGTGGGAAAGTTTGTCCACTAGCGCCACGACCTCTCCTGTCTCAGATGAAGTGAAGATGTTGTGAAGTGACGTGTTTATAAGATGTCCTGTCACCTCAATTAAAGTAATCTTATATCAGCTTCAGAAATATTCAGGGTTAACTTCAAAATTGGACTTGAAACGGCATGTACTGTACATACGACATTACATTATTGTTTTTACGCATTTAGATATTTATAAATTTTTTAATGTATTTTATTTTAAGCAATATATTTACGTTTTTTTAAATATTCGTATATTTTTCTGTTGTCTTTCATTTCATGTTAATTTTTAGTGTGAATAAAAACATATTTCTTCTTTTTATTTCTAGACTGCGACACGATAATAACAAAACAATAACTAAAACCTCTCATTCGATCTTCCTTCTGACAGAATATGACGTATTTTTGGATAGAGGAAGAAATCTGTTTTTTTTTATATAGACAATATTATACAAACTAAAAATTGCAATATTTTTCATAACAGACAGACAATTTGTTCAACTTTGCATATATGTATACATATATCTTCCAGTAAGCTGTCAGAGATTGCCCACGTCAGATTAGCACGACATCGCCGAACTATGTTATGACAATTACGTCTAGAGATGTACTCATTAACTACATCTTATCGATCCATCCATCTGCGCCACATGATCAACTCGCAATTAAGTAATTGACAAAAAAGTCGAGCATAGTTAATTTTGCTACCGACACTCATATAACATTTACCAAGTACCGTTAAGTCATTTATCGATGCAAAATGAATAACTAATCTGACACTTCCTCTATCGATGTATGGACAGCACTAATGTTGTAATTTGAGGTTATACAGAGCGTTTATAGTATTGATGTCGGATGCAGCCGCACACAGAAGGGACTCGGCGGTGTGTATTCTGCGAGTAATTACCGACAAATTGGTTTTAAATGGGTTTTATTTAGTTTGTAATATTCAATATTACCGGCTATGTGATGGGGCGGTGTGTGTTTCCATTATTACACGGTAAATTATGAATTTACATTCGTTTTTACAAATTAGCTTATTTGATCTATTTTGATTCTTTGTAACCTTAATGCCCTATACTAAAGACAATTACAACTGTATAGATGGTAGTGATTGATACAACATGAGCAAAAGTCGCATAATAATACTATCTGACGCAATCAAATCCGTTAGAATTCTTTTTTAACTTAAAAAATCATATTCTACGAGTGTACAGTGTTTCAAAAAGTTATTCAAGTAGGTATACTCATTCCTCTCACTCAATTCATTTATTTATCCATTACCTAGGTTATACTTATTAGCAATCAAAGAAGCATGAAATTGCAACAAAAGACGTAATATATGTATGTATTATAAACAAATAAAGACTAGGCAGGCTACGGTATCTTCCTATTAGACAAGCGATCGCACGATAAGTTCGTGCAACCCACGATCGAACACTACAATTTCTTTCGCGTGTCATATCTGATGCCGTCATGCTGTTAGTTTGGAATATGAGGAAATTCAGACCACACGATTAAAATATCGGATCGCACGAACTTTGGGCGACGCCGACGTCATACACTCGGAAAGCCGTGGTGCAATGGGAACAGCCCCTCCACACGATCATCCATCATGGCGGCCGCGGCGCGCGCGCACCCGTCTCAGACGCCTTGGTTTTTCTATTATCCATTTTGATATGCATTAAATACTTTAATTTGATTGCTAGCTGTACTCTAGTGATGACACAGGTACCGGCAGTCATGGCGGGCTATTTTTTCCTTTATAGGCAAAATTGAGGAAGTTGGAAAATAAAATATTCATTTTATGATATTTTATAAGTAAATTGAATATTTTGTCCGGTTACTCAATGTTTCTAAATATTGCAGGTCAAGTGTGATGCTGATGAAAACCGTTGGTCGTATATCATATCTACGTAAGACATATGTGTGCGTGCCGCGCGTCAGTCAGTGCATCTTACAATTAATTATTTGAACCAGTATTTCACCTGCATTGCGGTTCGAGTTTTGGACTTACGAGTATATATATAACTATAGCGCCAGGGCGACCGAGCTAAAACTACAATTTCTTTTTAATATGGCTTAAAAATGGCATTTAAGAGGGTATGCTGTTGTCAAAGCGCCCATACAAACATGGTGAGTCAGATTTTCGTTTAAATATATACTTCCAGAGTTACAGGGCGTCAAAGTATTGTATTTTTCGGTAGTGAAAAGCCCCAACTTTGAACCTGATTTACAAGAGTATGAATCAATTTAGAACAATTTGGAAAAACCACCGACATCTGAAATTTCATTAGTATACTGTATTAAAAAATGGTTACATAATATACTGTATCCTTCAAATGATCCCTGGACTACGAAACATCCAAATAACGGGTGGATAACATCGCGTAATGTATGCTGTCTCACCGTATGCGCTCGGGTAGGATAGGGCTCGGAGAGGGACAGCTACAAAACAATTTAACCTTTAAACCGACCACGTGGTCTTACCAACATAGCCTCTTAAAAAAGTAAAAACTTTATATCCGACCGGGATTCCAACCTGTGATTGTCAATCTTGCGCCTTGGCCGCTTGACCACGATGCGTTTGTCAGAGCTTGTGAAATCAGCGACCATATTTTGCGTAAAATAATGCGAAAAAAACCGCATAAAAACTCGAAAACACGCGATTTCCCAGACATAAGACTAGACTATCTAGATCGATTTTCCGCCCCTGAAAAATGAAACACCCACACACCAAGTTTCAGCGAAATCGTTAGAGCCGTTTTCAAGATCGCCGATGTATATATGAATATACAAGAATTGCTCGTTTAAAGGTATTATATATTAGATATATATACCAGACGTACATACTCGTATAGCAACAATCTGTATGTACCATTGGGTGACTGGCTTCACTTACTATGCGCCTGCGCATTGCACGTGAACAGCATGTCGTCAGTGCTCGAGTACTCACCTGAAACAAGAAAAGCATTACATTAGTCATACGTAAGCTGGAACGCCATCATCATGTGCTGGGTATTATTGTTATTGTTCCTTAATTTTCAGGTCACAGATACCCACAGTTATATATAAAATACAATACAATAAATTCAAATTCTAATTCTACTGTTATTTACTAATGCTACCCTCCCTCTGAAGCGACGGTTCACCACGAACTTCGTCCTCATGAAGCTTGCAGGTCGGGGCTCGCACCACGAACCACTGGAATGATGAGGTAGTTGTAACTGTGCTAATTTTTATTTAAATAAATCAATATCTCTACATCGATCTCCAGATATTTATCTCTGAATACCAATCTGATGTAATCTATACGGAACATCCTCCAAATATTTCATAAACAGATCCGCGACATTGTACCCAAATCTAACTTAATTAATTGTCAAATTAGCATAACGTGTGCGTGATTGTCGCTTCTCGAGACGGTACATTGAGACGTTTGTCTGGACAATAAAACTCCGAATTAGGGCCGCCTTCCATTTTACGACTCCAGCTTTGGTGCACCGTTAGCTTGTTAACTAGTGTCACAGTAGGAGCGAGGAGATGGAGGCGCGACGTGGTCCTCGTGAGGGTTGCTTCTGAACATCATCATCAGCTGGTACGCCACAACCACCATTCCCGAGCAGCCTGCATCCGGCGACTTCCATTCTGGTGCCCATCTATGTAATTTTTTCGTTCAGTCGCTTTTAATTACATCCACGGGATGACATGGGAAGCCCTGTCGAGCGTTGTGCTTATGGCAAATAACCTCATAGCAAATCTGACGTGGAGATCAATGGGAGAGGCTCAACAATATACTTCCGGTTGTTGATAATTTGCCGCCAAAAATAATCCATTTTGATATACAAGTGTCACTTTCATTAAGGAAACTTCTAAGCTAAAATCCATCAAGAATTTTAGGCTACAGAGCGTGTATAAAAATATGCATACACTTATAAACTTAGCTCTTCTTTTGGCGCAGTCGGGTAAAAACTTACTAAATAATACGAATAAACTGTAAAGAAAACTCATACAGATACGGTACAGCTTTTAAAAACTAAATTATAAAATTCAACGCGCACGTGGTATGAATAAGTTTCCACTAGTAATTAATATTCAGTACAATGTGTTCTGCTTCTGGGATAAGCACATCTCCATCTTTAACTCTCATCATCAACAAACATTAACTTAGATAAAGGCAAAGTGAAAAAATTGATAAATCGGAATTCGTACGCCGAGCAGCTGCACGCGGCCATTGCTGCTTCATTTCATAGCAAACATCGCGCTGTTATAGCTTCCTCGAGCAGTGGAGCGGCTACCTAACGAAGAGATCTCAACTTAAATAAAGTTATAAACCCAGTTTTCAGTTCATAAACACAAATTCTTAATTTTATTGTCGTATGAGGTTCAAAATACATTAGTCGCCTCGAGGCCTCGACGTCGACGTCTGCATGTTGCGGCGTTGGGAGGTTGTTTTAGTGGTTGCAGTTTAGGGTGGAAGTAATCAGTGTGCGCAAAAAATAAGAAAATATTTTGTTTTCAATAAATAGTTAGCTTCGTAAGTATCTGATTGTCATTGGTAAGTTAGCTTAGTTTGAAGGTGTATAATTACATAGTAATTATGGATTTTTAAATCTGGGCCCATAACCTGTTAGATTTGCAGAGTGAGATGACGTTGTCAACTAATTTGAAAATCGATTAAACAACCAAAGCTAGGGTGTTCTATTATACCAAACCATGAAGGTTTCAACAGAAGAAAACTAGTTAAGCAGTTTTCAAAGTTGTTCACGTCGGGAGATTTTTAAAGTTGTGTTTGTACATCTAGAAGAATTATAATATATTCTATGCTTGTGCCGATATTGTTGAAAGCTTTATATTAGATTTGTTTATATCCACGGGATGATGAGTGATCCTGTATTATAGGACGGGTCTACCCGGACACGGTACAGTATCACGACGCCCCTGTCCTGCTCTACCCCCTCCCCGCCCCGTGCCGCGCCGGCGTGACGGACACGCTTCCGCTGCGCTTGCGCAACCTACCTCGTTACCGAGAGATGGTGCGGGCCCTCACCTACTCTTTATATTTCGGTGGAGTTTGTTACAGAAACTCAATGATTCGGGTATAGTGTATACAGCGTGTATATTTCATACGAGCGTATAACTTATCCAGATAGTTTACGACCGTACAAATCATATGTGAACGTAATTTTGTTAAATAGCTTAATTAATAAAGAGTTAATCATTTTTTAATTTACGACCGAGCAGCTATGTATTGCGTCCAAATTGACTTGACAAAGGATAAATGGTTTATTGAACTGTCATGATATGACGCGTACAAAGATCCGTCAATCAATCGATAACTTTAGATGTAATTAATACATTGATGATTTGATTCACTCATTTGACTCAATGATTTTGTATGAAAAAAACCCACTATTAATTAAGGAAATTAATGCAAATGTGTTGTTTAGGACCACACAGGACTAACTGCCATCAAAGTATGCGCCCGTATGAAATATACGCGCTGTATTTTCTGACAAACAATGACCGTGCCAGATGATGTACCTGTTGTAAAGCTCTCACCACACGGCCCGCGTCCTAGTTCGGTACAATACAAAGCAGTTTATTGCCAGAGTTATCTCTAGGAATCTCTCAAACCCGCCACATCAACACAACCACACGGCCACGTGTCGTCGCACCAGTAAACACAAACTGTATCACAATGAACAGATCGGCCAGGCGCGTGTCTGGACACGAGCTCAGGTCTCTGTAGTGAGTTTTGAGGACGAATGCGGAAATATTTGCGTAAGTATTTGGTGTACAATGTAGCTATATTGAATTGAAAGATTTGATTCGACACGGCCGCTGCAAGCTCTCTAGTATTACATAACGTATTACCTGAGAATATATTCTTCACAGAAATGGATCACAATTCTATAGTGTGTAAATGAATTAACTAGTGGCTAGACCTTGCTAGCACATACTTTGCGCCACAGAGCCAGTCAGTTCTTTAAATATCGACGTAATCGAGGTATAGTAGCACCTAGTACAGATTTATTGTGGATGTAGTATCATATACATATTCAGCTACATGTATGTAGTATATGAATCTATATACCTAGTCAATATCCTGCTAGGTCCGCTGAGAGGGCCCGGCAGACACTTTGGTTTAGTTCTATATTTTATCTGCGGAACCCTGAGAAATGTCCATCCACTTATTACATTTACACGACCACAACATAACATAGAGACATGTAGACAATACGAGTAGCAATAAAGAGCAACAGTAAAGGTTACTGTTCGTTCAGCAGGGACCAGAGACGGACGCACAATGACTTCAACTACAGTGATACTCTGTGGGAGCCCTGGCCACGCGTGCGACACAACAACTACTTCTGAACCAGAAAACGTTTCACACACAAAAACCAAGCTTGATCGTTTACAATGAAGAGTGCGAGGTCAGTCAGCACCCATCTAACTCAGCAGTTAAACTGTCAGTTAACAGTTGAGTCGAGCCGGACTCCCGTGCGTGGTGCATGTAGTCAGAGAGTCATGGGGTCGACCTCTGACCCCTTCCACAGTTAATAGTCGTAATTATTATCCAGTTAACACTGAACGAGTCGATCATTGGCCCGGTCAACTGTTAATTGGTTTGTAATTGTTACGTAGGATTGTTAATTGGTAAATATTAATGTAAAATATAATTATTACTGCGCTTGTTTAATGTATTAACACAAGATAAATTATTCATCGTCTATATGGATACTGTATTGTAATATTTTGGACATTAATCAGTAAATAAACATAGTTGCTTGTTTCTATGTAGCGTGTTGAAGGAAATGTTAATTAAAGTTGACTGTGCGATGGTTCAAAAGTGGATACACATTTGTGCACTGGAGCTTGATTAATACAAACACTGCACGGAAACCTTTATACCGCGGATTCGTCTGCGTTGAACTCACACAGCGTCCCGACATTGCTAGTGCAAAAGCGACAAAAAAAGGAACAAAACACTAACTATTACTTGCGAATTCATAAAAGTGTAAAATAGTGATTTCTTAGTATAAATAATTAAGGCATTCTAAAGAATTAGAATCCGACTTCAACTGCCCTAAAAGTATACAGCATTCATTCTCATATACATATTTGTTTTTTGTTGATTTTCTCAAAAAGCACTTAATCAATTTCGAATTTTTTTATATGGGACCACCTCTGAAGCAACACACATACAAAACACATACAGTCTAATTGAGAACCTCCTCCTCTTTTGAAGTCGGTTGAAATAGAAGGGGTTGTCAACGAATGCCCTAGCGCCTTAAGAGAACAAGTATAGCTTCTGTAAGCTTATACTGTCATACCACGCTCGCTTTACGTACCACCTGCGCTAGGAACTCCTGCGCAGACTTTGTTCGCTTAGATACACCAATTAAAATAATTTCAATACCCAGTCATAAACAATATAACGACCAGCGAGCTTCCACAATACTCGATGACCGGAGACCGAATGAATGAACAACCGATCCCTAATCTACGAGTACATTAGAAATGTTTATTGAGCAAGATTCAATAGCCCTATTAATCCGTGCGTAACCAGCCTTAGACCAAACTAAACTGGACACCCACTGCTCCCCGCTTACAGAGCGTGCCTGAAGTACGACAAGGAGGTCCTCGTCATCACTTGGGTGGGTGATCATCATCATCAAAGGCATAAGTAACCACGTCATGAGAGGGATCACGTTACAGTCACTAATTCTATTTAGTATGCTGCAGAGGTAGATGCTGCCCGTCTCGCAGATAAGATAATTCTTATTTGCCATAAATATGGCACAGTTAAGGTGTTACATCTAAAAATATTTACATATTTAGTTAACTCATTTAGACATGCATATGTAAAAAAAAACATCCAAGTGCGAGTCGGCCTCGCGCACCGAGGGTTTCCTCCAGAATATTGAAAACATCGAATATTGAACGTCGGCCTCACCCGTGGTGAAGATCTAGCGCCTGTATCCAGGGACACCAGGTATTCAAAGCTTGCAGGGTCCTTGTCCGCCCGTCCCGGACCTGATATTAGCGAACCTGTCGCACTCAAACTGTTGCAAGTTGAGGTCTAGTCTGAGACTCTCACTACAGTCCGCCAATTAACACTAACCTGACCACCGAGATAAAATACCGATGCAGTTTAATTACGAGTAGAAGCCAGTTGATTTAACATCACAGAGAACAGCTGCTCGAGACTAGCGCTGTATGGGATTTCTATATGTTAGGAGAAGTTGGTTAATTGATACTGGGGCACGAGCGGAGGCTCCAGCGATACTCCAAGATGTTGTAGATAAAATGTACTGATGGGAAATTGAAATTATAAAGTTGCAAGAGAAGCGTTACTATGGTGAACATGATGCTGTATAACTGTAGACTTTTCAGTTTATTTTGATAGAAACATCTTGTTCCTAGATAATTAATACTTGGATTCTACACGGAGAAAAATTTAATAATCGAGATTGGTGGTGATCTATTTAGGAATTATATGTTTTGTTAAGATTTTAATTTTGCCTTATTTCGTAGAGTAATGACTCCACCGTCACTTTTTCACAATCGGTCAACCAGAAGAACGGCTGGGTTCCACCCCGACTCAGTTAACATTCCACCATTTCGCAAGAATCGTTTTACTTCTTAATTTATTATACATACAGATAAAGAGTGGAATTCCCTACCGGCTTCTGTGTTTCTCGAGCGCTACAACCTGGACGTCTTCAAGGCCACTGTGAATAAGTTATTTCTAGGCAACCATCCTAGACTACATCGTCGTTTAACATCAGGTGAGGTTATAGTCAAATTGAAGCCTATCTGGATATTAATATTCTAAAATTCCAAATGAACAGATAGACAGAGCACGCTTCCATCCTACAATAGTGAGTAAAATGTCTCTCACGTAACCCATACGTGAGTGATTCCTCGCGACTCACGCATGCGGGCAACGGGGCCGGTGTGGTCTACCGCCTACTATTTATGACCAACGCTGTGGTTGTCAGCTACCACTAAAATACCCATAATGCTATTATTTAGTTATAACGGTGATCGTTCCTAGCTTGTGCCAGTAGCTACGACCAAAGAACGACTTTATAACAGTTATAACGGCCTCTGTGACTGGTACAACTTTGGAACTTGAAATCCACCAAACACTAGCGTATCATGTTAGAGGTACTGTGAGAAGACCTAACAGCCTCTGTTAAGTTGAGAGCTCTTAATAGGTATTGTTTAAGGACAATACGAACCAATTCTCTAAGCAATAACGTGAGAAGCTTGTTAGAAGTGATCAAATTGTACTAGCACACAGCTACCCCACGTCAACGAGGCACGAGGCACTTTGCTGTGACGTATTCGGGTACAGTCACCGCCGCAGTTCAAGGTAGTCGAGGGTTCTTGCTACCACCAACTTACCAGCGGCAGCGATTCTTTTGGTGGCCTTGGCTTTGAGTCTTCTGCCAAACTGTAGCTGCTTTTGTAGATCAACTGACTTCTCAAGAGGGCTCTGCCAAGTTATGTCTGTCTGTATATACTCATGAGAGCTGATACAGCTCCTCGAGGCCTCCAGGAAAACGTCTGTCAGGGCACTTCTCACTGTTTGTTGCCACATGCTGAAGACTAATTTAGACCCATTTGTGAAGGTAGGTGAGTTGCTTCATCCGGGTCATTTGGCTGGCCAGGTCAAGCAGCTGGACGTTTGGACTTCAGACTAGGTTATCCACTGAGCACTCACCCGGGTATTGCCATTATCTCAGCGCTTGAGAGGCGGGTAGGTAACCGAGATGAAATATTGATGCATTATTAGAATATTGTTGGAACAATACAACACATTTATCTCTAGTAATTTTGTAATCAATGTGCTATTGATCTCCAGAGATGTTTGTAGTCACAACTTGCGCGGACGCCCGTACAGCTTCTCAAAACTTCACTCACTAAATGTTTATTCACACTTTCATAACAAACACTGTGCCTCTCGTTCTCACTAACACAAACATTGATACGGGAGAAAGGGACGCGATACTTGTTAAGTTTCCCAGTAGTCGTTATTTGGTTAACTCTCGAGGAAGCGTCGGTTTAACAATTAACTGTAGGAGAGCAGGTGCCAGTTGCTGTGTATACAGTTAACATTATACGTGACTGCGTGTCACGGAGCTGACAGATGATAAAGTAAACAGACATAGATCATAGACAAAATAGAGAATGCTATACCACAAGACCGGTGGTGGTGTGTTGGTTAGTCGTCTTAGATTGTCTTTGAACCACATCTTGAATTGTATGTATGATTGGTTTGGGCCACACTCTCTGACCTTATGACCAAGTGTACTGCTTGTAATGAGAGGCACTCGTCAAACCAAACCATGAGCCCAAACTCTAGGGGTTTACTAGAATCCCTTGAAGAGTTCCACTTTCTACTTCCTGGCTTCAGATCAGCTTAATGGTGCAAAATTATTGTATTGTCATCGCAATAACATAATTATATTTGCAAAGTTTCAACCGATACGACAATTAAAGTAGGTTAAAATTGACTTGCTAGCTTTGTTTACATACAAGTCAACCTAATATGAACCATGTAAAAATATCAACAAGCGAGCTGGCACAAGACACTATATACAAATTAGTTCCCATGGTGGGCGCGACGGTCAGATGCGGAACTATTCATATAGGAATTGCACGTATGTACATGGCTGTCCTCCAGGAACACTTGGTGCCTCGTTCCCAGACGGAATACCTGCAGAATTGTATAATTGGTGAGCGTGTCGGTGCGTCGCAGGCGCAGGCGGCCGCGTCCTGTCCTGCTCATTACCACGGCTAATGAGCTGCGCGGGCGCATGCTGGCTGTACCGTACCTACACGACACTGATACTCATTACAAGAACAACTGAGATAATTAATTAAAAACAAAGTGCCTTGTAGTCTCAGATATAGAGAAGCACCACCGCATGTTATCCCGGGGTAAGAGAAAAAATAGGAGATGAGAAGCAGAATCTATTGTAACAATAGTGTAGAGGTAGCTTCAGTTTATTTGTTCATTCAAATATTTTTTATATCAGCTGTCGCGTAGTAAAACAAGAGATGACTGACAGATACCCGTGTACCCCAGTATCCTCTAGATAGTGAGATCATCTTTTCAATAGCATATCTTACCAGCAACCTATCTGTCAAGTGTGATTATTATGCAGATCCACTCATGTTAGGAACCACGCAGCGATCAATGTGGGAGTCTCACGTCCAACAGTGGACGTAAGCAGCTTATTCCCGCTTCCTAAATATTCTACATTATTCTGCTAACAGTCTCATCTTTTCGTATGTCAAATAATGTCATAACAACCTGCTACATCTGACTGTTACAGCAAAATACAATGAACCACAAGAACGTGCATCAACATCAAAACAACATTGTATTTCGACTGCCTCGTCGAGCTAGTTTCCACAACAAGGCCCACCAACCAGCCTCCATTGTTCCTGCTCCCGCGTCTCAGTAATCACCATACTTTCTACATTCCTCATGGTAATTCTGCACTAATTGCTGACAACTTTTACTGGTTTCCATTGTCCTTTTTTCCATAAACATACCATACAAGTAATGGCTCTTTTTAACCGACTCCTACGTGAGGAGGTTGAGGTTAATCTTCTGTTGTTGTATGTTACATGTTGGTGTTCTCTATTCCCTCAGAACCAAGTGGTTAAATTGAAGTAAATGATTGAGGTATCTTTAGATTCGTTACGGCTTCATGACGTCATGATTTAAATAAGTTAGCACTTGGCTATGATACCACAGTGACGAGAGGGCCGTTGTATGGTACGCGTGCGCATGCGCTGACTCTGCTACCTTTCATACCGGAACACAACAGTGCTATTAACACTGTTTTAGCGGTAGACTTAGATAACATGGTAGCTAGCCAGTTGGTCATAGGAAATGCCCTACCACCATTCATACTCAAATACCGATATCTACCCCACTGGGAATCGGACCCGGGACCTTCGGATTGTATCCAAGTGTGTAGCCATACCTTTCTAATTCTGGATACAACGCCGGCAATATATGCGAAACACAAAGCCTCAACATACCAATTAGTTGTTATTCGAGAAAAATGTAATACAAAAGACATCAACGCGAGCGCACCGTGTAAACAATATTATACAATATACACTCTCTTTCCTTCATGAATATTCTGTCAACACCAATCTTGTTTATACTCGTAACTGAGAGTAACAATAGCTTTATGTATACAAATTACGAGCTACAATATACATAAGCATATGTTCAATTAAACACAAATTTATAAACGTTTGAAATTATCTATGACCCGTATTACATATGGTACCCCTCGACTTTACGCAACCACCCCGACATAATTAATACAGTACTACGTGCAGAACAGACGTTCCAGGTCCGCGGTACCTCACCTCTACACGCAACCAAGTGACTCAGCTACGGATCATTACTGTGGCGCGCGCGAATTTACAGGCACATGCACGTGTATACAAACGTCATTGATTCGATGTATGGGAATAGGGCACGGTATCACGACATTTGTTTGAAGCGCCCGTGTGACTGTGCCTGAAGGCTAGCTGCAGAAGCGGTAACAAAAGTATCAATAGCTATCCTTTCGAATAATTCCTCGATATAAATGATCTTCACGTTGTACAAGGTGCAGTGCAATGCTGTGTGTAGATGTGAATGATGGCATGTGGATCTATCAGGGTGTCGCTAATTAGCCGAGCTCGAGCGTAGGTTTGGATTTATAGACACCAGTTTATAGATGCGCGGGCGCCGGGTGACGAGCTGCGGCGACTTTTTTAAAGAGATTTTTATAGCAGTCCTGCACATTGTACATCATTAAAAAATCAAGGGGAAAAGTATATACTGTTAGAAAAATACTACAATTGCGTCTTTGGTACTATTTTGTATGAACTAAAAATCATTCTCTTTTTGTTCTAAGTGGTAAACGTCAAGTGTTGCCAACTGGCGCCATCTCTGTTTGTTGAAAAAGTGCTGACTATTTCGTGCAAATCTAATGTTTTTGTACAAAATAGGTTGTCTTTTTTATTTTCGAAAATCGTAATCAGGATAAATATTATCATTTGATAATGACATTTTAAAATCAGTAGTGTACCCAGTCCAGGCCGGTATCTATTCATTCGCAGAACAATTCTATTCATAATACCATTAAACAAACGATGACGCAACATTTATGTATGTAAGTCTAAATATACGTCTCCACTTGGCTACTGCAGCTGATCATCACATCTAGTCTCCAGCACAATTACAATTGCATATGTGTTAATGCGAGGTAAGCCGGACGAGGTACACAAATAATTTATGTGAGGCCAATTCCACGACTCTCTCTGCGTGCTCTCGCATCTACATGGGTATTTTGTTATTTTTCAACGTCTGCTCGGAATTCTGATTATTCATACATAAATTAAAAGAATGACACATTCTCAGAAGAGAGCGGGATGATGGTTTATTTGCTCTGGTAAGTCTAATACATAAATAATGACCCGTGTTCAGTGGTCCCTAGAATTAGGTGGCTTTGTAAATCATGTTAAGGGTTATTTGGTATTTTATTCGGAGCTGCCGTCAAAGTTATTTCCCAGTCTTTTGGTCGCAGAAGCAGCTTCGTACAAGGTGTCGTTCCAGCCATGAAAGTCTTCCGCCTCTTCATTACTTCATACATATCTGAAGTGGGCTTTTCAGCCTGAGTTTTAGAGTAAATACAGAAACCCACCCCATATACGTGAGTTGAAAAATAGAGCAAATTTTATGAAGCAGCTTAAAGAATATTTTTTTAAATTGCAGAAATATTAATAAATGCCGTCACTAAAATATATAATATCATCTTATTTACAATATTCTTCTTTTCATTCTAAACATAACAAGCACACACACACACACGCACATACACAGTATGTACGCACACAGCCCCTCTAGCAGTCAGGCTTACAAACTGAAAATCATCGCTTGTCCCCCGGGAGTTTGCGGCCGGTTGTTGTTGTTTATACAGAATCATAGAATCGTAGATTAACTAATACCTGTATCTAGTGATAAGTAAATATGTGTTGCCGGTGTAAAAATAAATCTATCTATCTAAATAAATTGGACGTAGCCAACGCCAATGCTGTTATGACAAGAAATATGCAACAAATGCAAGATTCATCTCACTAAAATATCACATGATTTATATTTACCGTAATTTAAAATCTCTTTTACCTTTGGGGGACTGTCTTTATTTACTAAAGTCCTGCCAAAAACAAAACGTTCCTGAATTGAAGCATGTATCCGCCTGGTTCCCCCGGGAAACGCAGTGCCGCGGGCAGCGGGCACGGTGGGGCGCGTCGCGGGCCGGCCCACGAGCGGCAGCGGGGCGGACAGACGTCGATCACAGTTCATCACGCTGGAGACACAAACTCAACTTTACGACGCATTGTCCCCGCCTCCAAGCGTTTCCTGGATGTGCACGTCCGTATGACAATACCTGCAACTGCTCGAGGTAAGTGGAACAAGCTGTTACCGCAACACTGACGACACTCCCTCGTAATATTAACAAATACTTGTTCTACAGGATGTGTGATGTTTATATTCATTGCTTGAAAATCGTTTTAGATACAAACTTTTCACGCACGACATGGTACATGGCTAATGTACCACGGAACGCTGGTCACCAGCATAAGAAGAGAAACGTCAACTGCAATAAAAAGACTTCTCAGACCAATGTTGCAAATAGTTATAACAAACACGCTTACTAAACTGCATGTATCAAAGAATATGAAACCGCATTAGTCCTTAGCTAAGAAATACCTTGAAAACATAATAGTTTTGTTTCGTTGTCTGTTTATGTTTATTTATTTTTGATTGAATATAATTTTAGATCCGCCCACGCTCTCTCGCCCGCTCCCCGCCGCCCCGCTCGCCGCCCCGCTCGCTGTGACGTAACGTAATGCGAGAGGAAATGCAAACTATCCGAGATAAGTATGAAACGAGAATTGTATTGCGGAGGCTCATTACCAAAGCAAATAGCTCCGTGGCGTGCTCCTGCGCAGCGCGCCCCCGGCTTCTTATAATACATTGCTGTACGTCTAAACTTAGAAATTTATATTTGTTTTATAGAAGCATTACCAACCCAGAAGCCTAACATAATGACGCTTAGGATTATATTGCTTATTTTTATTAAAGGAACACAAAATACTATTAACACTTTGGCGACAGACTTAGACAGTGGCGGTAACAAGCCAGGCAGCTATTGAAAAGCCCTGCGCAGAAACAAGGAGTATATACCGATGGGCCTTCCAGTCCAAGGGCAGAGTAAAATAAGGTGACCAAGATGTTATATGTCACAACAGTAATGCTGGTTGAATCGGTGCCGGGTGGTCCGAATTAAAATCCAAACGGCGGTTAATGGTGTTTAAATTCCGAACATTATTTTCCACGGTTGGCAGCACTGCCCACACCTTAACTAATTCTGCCAACACAATCATGATAAATTATACGAAACGTCAGAGGTCGAAGGCTCGCCAGTTAAATGTTTGTCATATCTTTTGGAGTGTTAATTTGGGTAACAAATTAATGTTAATTTTAAATAAAGTTGTGCTTGAAAGCGTTAAAATTGGCAATTTAAAATATATTGTTATTTTATGTGGAATAAGAGGTAAATGTTTTAGCATAATCAATTAAAATTTTAACAACAATCTATGTTGATATTACGATTAGAAACTAGTTCACTAAAAATATTTATCAGTTTGTATAAACAGTCTTGTCATCTCAGTAAGAGCTGATGGAGAAATACCTAGGCTTCTCTGTCGATAATCTTACAAGCAGGCAATGGTCGGCACATAACCTAGATGCTATTTCCAGGTCTTGTAGATGCTCTGATGTCTGTCTAGATTCCTGCCTAGGAATCATCATCCGCTATCTAGATCAGTGTTTCAGTAAATTGATTTCTGAGTATATTAACACTCTCACATCACCGGGGAATATTAAATTTAGATTTCAATACGATAGGGTGAAGCCTCTCGATCAAGGCGGTGGTTACTCGTGCATTTTCATCGCTTATCTTAATTCCATCGATAAGATGAGTGAGAAGCTAATCACGAGAACCTATTAAAATCATTAAATCACTCGGTTTCTTCATAATTACAGGCCCGAGGCTATATCGGGAGCTTCCATGCGCGCGCGTCGATTTTCCATTTCCGCCGCGATACACGTGATGATTTCCTTTACTTAGTATCACAGAATTAGAAATGGCAGAGTTGGCAAATGACGTCCTGTAGTCTTGTTAACTGGCGAAGTTAGAGGCGGACCGGGGCAGTGTCGGTTCTAGGACAAGTCGATGTCATGATGAACAGTCCAAGGATCAGGTTCTACTGACTCCAACTCGAACCTTCGCCGTGCAGAATGGTAAATATAAAAATGACAATAGATTTAGATGAGAAAAATAACTAAGCGAAATAAGAAGCCAAAGCTGTACACCCAAATGGCATCCTACTGAATTTTTCGTCGTCACTGATTTTGAACAAAGATAATTCAAACTTCCAACTTTCTATTCCAACATGCAAGTACACGGCACTCGTAACCTTGGCATGGCTACATACATATTCACTGATTCATTACCGTCGGAGAGTCACATCACTCTCTGTACGTTGGTCAGGTGAGGTGTCCGCCATGACCCCTGGCGCCAGGCGTGGCGTGCCGGTGTCTCTCCGGAGAGAGCAGATTCATTCCGGTGGAATGTTTTAGAAACATACGTTTAAATGATGCTAATGTTAATGGAATACAATTAATTAAAATGGTAATCTAAGATAAGGCACTAATGTTACGGGTTTGTTGATTAGTAATTTAATGGAATTAATTATGGAAGCTATTAATACCGACGAAATAGATCAACGCGTCGCAAAGATATCACCCGTCTGTTGATCTCGTGTTGGAAGCCCAAGTATTTCACGATAAACAGAGGCCGCAAGTTCCTCTTTGGTTTCCGATCCCGGAATTCGATACGTCAAGGAAATTGGGTATAAGTAGGATGTTGGGAAGCCCTACAGGTTTAAGGGTATTTCTAGAGGCACAATCATGATTCAACGACATTTAGCCGCCAAGATTCCTGTCATTATATTGTATTTTACCAAGAAGGAAATTGTGAATATTTATATTCAGGTTTTGGATCAAATAAGCTCACAGCGACTTTATAAGCTCCGGAAAAGGGCTGGAATGAGGACTACTTTTTATCCACATTCAATAAATAAAAAACCTACGCCTAGATCTTCCCGCGCGATTTTGATTATGTACAAAACGATACTGTCTCACCTGTCAATCAATTAGTTCTAATAAAACGGCACTTGGAATGGGTAAAAACGGACCATAGATACGTCAACAAAATCAGGAAGAGACCATCAATCGATCAGGCTGTATCCGACGACGACGTTGCCTGTTCAGTAGCCGATACGAGATAGCATCTCCTTGTCTCTGCCGGTTCGACGCCATGTTGCTTTTTTACTTTTTAATTTTGTTGGGAGCGCGGCAAAGCTGCGCAGGCGGCGGCGTGCCGGTCAATTGTGCGGAATAAATTGCGGATTACATACATCTCGTGATCGCTGGATATAATCGAATGGTAATGAAGAGGTTATTATTAAGTAAGAAAGCGTCCAGTCGATCATAAAATTCTTTGTAATGTCGATTGCCTCGTCGACACTGTCGACAACTGTGACATGTGATTTTCAAAAACTATTTGATTTACATGTTGTGAGTGGAGAGATTTCGTTCATTTTGAATGTCGAAAACAATATTATGATCAACAACAAAAGAATATGTCAAATCAGAATGTGAATATCTATGTTAATTCAGCGCGGACGCGGTGGTGAAAACTTCATCCAAAACCTTTAAGCTTGAGTTGACACTGAAATACTTATTTAACAGTTTGTAATGAGATTTTGATCTTAAATTCAAGGCTCAAATTTTACAGTTGACTCACCACAATAAACAATGAATCGACAGAGTATGTACACTGTACATTAAAACTGTAAGAATTGATACGAAATAACGTTCAATGCAATTCCAAAGAGTCATTTGACAGTGCCTGCCCAACCACAGGCGTACGTTCCCGATGGAGCGCATTACGCGGGTAGGAACGGACGGTGCGCGCGCGCAAGCCGCCACAATGGGTTAATACTGGCACTCGAGGAAAGTGCGCATTGGCGTATTTCGTCGAATACCTGCCTACGGTTTGTGGAAAAAAGCGGAGAGCTGGATGCGGGACGCGGCACGAATGGAAATGATATCCGGGTTGAATTTATGTCCCAGTCTTGAGAATTGTGTTGAGTTAAACGAAGTTGTTTTAACGTTTCTTAAAGAAAACTGTGTCAAAAAGATCTAGAGAAGAGGGTCCAGTTATCAACAAACAATTGACACAATTAACCGTAATGATTTTTATTTATTCCTCATTGTAGAGCAACACATTGGCAAAATCGTCGTAATATCAAGACCGGGTTTTTTGTTGAGTCACTTATCAATACAAGTTAATTATAGAAAATGATATTAGCGTTGCCTCAAGATTTACTTATTCTTACTTTATGCGCGTCTATAAGCACTCGATAGGCCTACAATGCAGTGTACAATGTGTAAGATGTCACAATAGATCTATACAGGTCGCAGTGACACGCTGGACGACAGGACGGCGCCCCTCATGCCCTAATAAAAAAAAACAATGCAATGTCGGCTTTCGAGAGAAATTAAGTTTAATTACTAATTAACTTATTAGACTTGAGATTCGGAACATTGAAGCCTCTGATGATATGATACCAGTAGGAAATTATTTACCTTTACTAGTCGTACTCAGTATATAAATGATTACGATACTCACTCATTGCAGCAGGTGACGGCGGTCTGTGTGACGCTCACCATGGTGGTGGTGGTGGTCGTGAGCTGGTCTCCGAGGCACCTCCTCCTCGAACACTCGTCCAGCTCCCGGCCCTCGCGCACCGGCTGCAGCGATTCCTTCACTCTGTTCGGGGTCGTCTGCACTGACGATCTTTGGAATTTCAGATTAGCGGTTGTCTTCCCATCCGTCGATATCTCAGTTTCCTCCGTCACTATCGCCCCTCTCTTAGTTCTACATACAGTCTTTGAGTTCTTCCCAAATATTTTACCCTCCTTGTGAATCTCTTCCTTCGAGTCTAATAGTTGGTTAGTCTGAGGTAGTCCGTTTTCGAGCATGCTCTGTATACTATCGGGGTTGATCCCTACGCCTAAGATTTGGTTTAATTCTATTGAGTTCATGTATTCTTCGTAGTTTGGCTGGATGGGTTGTCGTCTTTGGTCTCTCTGCCACGTCGAGTCGAAGCCGTATATAGGTTCGGATTCAGCTCCGAAGTACTCCGTGGCGTGCTCCGGGTCACGCTCGTCCGGGGCAGGCTCCATGGTTCTGTCTTTGTCGAAGAACTCATCTGTCAGTTCGGTGATCTGTGCGCCGGGCCTCTTCGTGTCCATCAGGTCGAAGTTGAGGAAGGAGCTGTTCATGTTGTTAGCTTTCCTCCTTCCGTACAGCTGTCTGTAGTACTTCTCTTGATCTCCGTGCATCCAGCACACCTTCCACCATTGCTTGCACATCAATATATTTGCCGAGTTTGATGACTTTACGTGTCGAGTGGCGGTGGCAGACATGTCTGTTTACTTTACTTCAACTCGGCTTGTCCTTTGTACTTGATCGCTAGCTGTAAAACCAGTTGCTGTGTAATGGCAGCGTTTGGAACGACGGCGATGAGTTTATGGTATGATAATGCTGTGACAAATTGAGGTGTGAATGTGTTTTTGTGGACGATCTCGTATTGTTTGTAAATTATTGTGTAACAAGAAGTATCTGAAGCGAGACAGTCGTAATTGTTCAATAGGGCTGAGGAGTCATAACATTAACAAAGAGGTTACTTTATCTGAACTAATTAATAAGTGTACTCTCATCAAGCGCGTAGAATAGTTACATTATAAGAGCGTATGATTTACTAGTGTTGTGTTCTATTCGTTACATTGTAATAAGATTAAAGTTTTGCCTCAAGTCGTACTTTTTAAAGCGAATAAACGAATACGTTGGTGAATATAACATGAAATTAATGGTTTTAAATAAATGTTTTTAATAGAATAAAGAGCGGCGGCTTAGTCTAGATTAGAAGATACCACTTCTATTTTGTCTAGGTTAAAAACGCGTATAATATAGTCTGTGTGAGGTATAGTCGGCAGCAGTGTTCCCACTCCCTTGTCCTGCTGTGCGCAGGATGCCAAGGCTCGCAATAATAACTTTTAAAACTTCTCTTCAAATTATAAATCCCATCGTGCGTACTTATTTAATCTGCAGCATGTGTATGATTATTGCATGCTTCCTGCAACTGCAGCATTACTTCCTAGTTCCACTGCACTGCCTCCCCTACAATCCCGGCAGTAGCCTGCAATCTAACCTCGCTCATCAGTTATTTTTACTTCAACTCCGTGATCTACCGGTTCCAGTTTGAGCTTAATGAAAGCTTCCTCGTGGGTAACTACTCCAGCTAGTTTTACTGCAATGTTGTGTTAGACTAAAGCTAGTTTAAAACATACGGCTATTATTATTAACTACACCAGATCATCCATACTCGTATCAACTTTAAAGAAATTTTGAAACCAGCAAAACGTCTCACACATACAATTAGTTCTAAACCTGATTCTGGTTAGATTATTCTAGAATGTCAGTATGATGAAAATAATTCTGACAAGTTTATCACCAGCAACCTAAAGACAAGAAGAACATGTCGTCTCGCTTGTCGACGAATCAGTTGACTTATGCTGCGCTGTTCGACGAGAGACTAGACTTGATGTTTACCTAGCTACAAACAAACATGCAAGAAAAGATAATGCGGCAAGATGTAGACCTTGTCATTTATTTTTGTTTGTAGTTGTATAATTTTAAATTTATTTGATTTATTAAAGTTTGTAATTATTGTACACGTCTTTAATAATGCTTAGAGGTAAAAACATTGTAAGACCATCCTTTTCACCTACAGTTGCAATAAAGAACACTTTACTAATGTAGCCTACCACCACCTGTGTCTACCACTAACCAACAAAACAACCACCAACTCTACTACACGAGCCCTACCACCAAACAAAATGGTGCCATGAGACGGACGGAAATCGCGCCCAATGTTGCAGTAAGCACACGAAGAAACCGATGTTATGATTCGAGTAATTCTTATTAACAGTAGTAGCCGTTGACATTTTCAGTCCATTCCCACTGTCGTCCTGGCACGCGCGTCACCCGCCAGCTGCAGACGCCTGTTCCAGCCTGCATGTTAGAGCACATTCCTCGCACTGCACAACGACGTTATTATACAAAACATCTTATTAAGTTAGCAGAAACCGTGGGACCTAATTCTGACGCGTCGCTGGTGCTGGGTTTCTCTAATTCAATTATTTTTTTACTCACATTGCACCATAACAGGCGATCACTGAATCGCTTCAATGCTTCGACAATATTATCACAATCTGCTGTCTGTAGGAGGCCGACTGAGATTCCGTCGTTCTCCCGACGTCCAGCGCAAGTCCAGTTGTAGTTAGAGAATTGCAATTTCAAAAATACTCTCACGTAATGCATTTTTGAAATTACTGTCCTCAGGGGATAAGACAAAATGTTTTTGGGACGATAAATAAGTAACTTGAGATAAAGGAAATATATCCGCAATCAAAGCCTACTAGTATCCATGAACTTGCAAAACCGAACCGTACCATATTTTTGGTAATATGTCAACTTTTCTATCCCAGCCTGGGCAGCCTATATATAGCCACCATGTATCTCATAGAGTTTCTCCCTATCGCTCTATATCCTGATTTAAATTCCCTGTGCATACAACTTTTAATATTACGTACGGTTTACCGCTTATTTTAACATTCCAACTACTTTGCGAACAGAGGACCTACGCGCTGCCTGCGCTTACGCACCGGCCCGGCCGCGACATGCAAATACGAAAGCGAAAATACCGCCCGTTACTGCAGCTTTCCCTTTCTGACACTGCAAACATAATATGTCAGATAGGGACAGATAGCTCACTTGTTTCGTTATTCAATGGCTGGTGTGCTATTAAGGCGAACTCTGAGTTTTTAAAGTGGTCAGCCCGCAGCTACCGCCAGCGAGAGATTCCGGGACATAATGACATTCATTTGTGCCGGCGTCGTCTTGATCCTTTTTCATTTGAAATTATGCTGCGCAGGATTTTATAACAGTTTCTTCCGCGCATTGTGTTCAACATGCAATAATTCGTTGACCGTGCATCGATAATGGTAAAAATATATGAGTTGGATACTTGTGCATTTAGAAGCCAACCTTCGAATTGAGAAACGCTTAATTGTTGTTCCGCGCGACTATTTATTTCAAGGTTCTTGGTATTCTAAACGAAACACAAAATGGACAACCTAAAAACGCACACGTATTTGAAATAATTAATATACACAAAGTTTCTTTGTATTGAGCTGGATTTCAATCAGTTCAATGGAATGAAGACTACATTTAATCTACCACCGCTTGAAAGCTTCCTTTGAAAGCTACATTTACAAACCTCACGTATAATCAGTGACGTCATAGTCTATCCGACTATCTAGATTTGATAAATAAGTATAAGTGCGAAAAGTAAATGTAAGTATTCAAAGATTCCAAACAGACCGTCGCGAATTCTAATGACGGTTTTAAAATAATACGAGTGTAAAAGAACGCAATGCCGTTTTACGTCGCGATATAAAACGATGATAAACACAACGCTGCAGTGAGCATCACACCGATGCAGCGCATTTCATAATCACAAACCTTAACACGTTTCTTTTCGATCGCGAATTCAAAAAAGATTCTACTTCGGCGCAGCGGCAACTTCGCCCGAATCTTGGAGAGTCATTAAAAATCAATTATGTAGAAGAGCAGCCCGCGGGCACCCCGGAGACCTCCGCCATGACGCACAGGTAGCACTGAATAAAGGCATGCATCGGCTTTGAAATAGGGTCACGCAATATCTTATCTTCCATTGAAGTTATCTCAAACTGTATGAATATATAATTCTACCGCCACTTGTATCTTGGAAGGGTTAAAGATGAACGAAGATGAACTCAACGAGTGTCAATACAAGAGTTTTAAGCGCACAAACTAGATGCATATATCTTCCATCATTTGACGGACAAAACTGCGTTTCTTTTAATTTGATATTATTTCAATATTCGGTTGGGGTGCACAAAAGGGGGAGCTTCAGAAACAAGCACAGATTAGCGGCAGCAAAGCGATACCAAATTGAATTTATCCAAAGATTTGACCGTCTACATTGGCTTTTTACTGTTTATCGGGCTTCAAAATATACCATGTCCTTGTACGGGACATAAGTTACGTGCATGACAAATTACAGCTAGTTTGCAGACTTGCCAGTCGTGAATATGCAACGAGCAGAAAAAGGGACACACAGACTCACGCTCTGTAACATTAGAGCTGTGAGGATCCACCTTTAGAATAAAGTCACTCCATATGGAATATGGGCGGGAACAGGAGCGTCGTATAAGGCTACAGGCCTTATCTCACCATCCGGTTTATCGTTGCCGATTAAAACCATCATAATCAGAAAACAAATAAAAGCACACATTTAATAATAATTGCATGATTTAATGCATTATAACCGTTTTATTAGTTTTTAAAGCCATGTTCTCATCAACAGAGTTGCATCCCGACAAGCGACGAGGCGGTGATCTTGAAACGTTATTGTCGCTACATTGTATGTAGCCCCTGTCTGTATGCGTGTACGCACGTCGACAGTTCACATCAACACCGTATCTCGTTATCTAGCAAATAATATTAACGTATATGGTCATTCTAGACCTTTTCTAGCCCTTCCAACACGGTCCTTCGTTTGTGACTGACAGTTTGTTTATCCATTTTGTAGTGCGATCCAGAATTTTTTATATACATTTATCTACATTCTACGTCATAGCCTTGTTGTACGACTCAGAAATATCTGATCGTGAGCTACACGACACCCATGGGAGGACGTGCGTTGATCGTGTTATACAGCCTTCTTACAGCTTACTTCATTGGTAGTAATAAGCACCTTCATCTCACCTGGTCAGAAGTGCGTTCACACTGAAGACTCAATTGTATTTGGTGCTTGCTACTGTGCATACGGTTACAGAACACAACAAGGACCCCACTGGGAACCAAAGCCGGAACCTCCGGTGTGTCAGTCCGATTGTTTATTTGTTAGACACATACGGATAGCCTAGTCTTTATAAGGCGTGAGGTCAACAACACGCGAGTGTCTGATCGCTGTGCTACTAATACTCTATTATTAATTGTGCGGGAGCAATGTCTGACCAACCCAGGGTATTGTTACCTGGTACGTACAGTTGATGGATGGAGGCTCAGCTCTCATTGCTCGCGGTGACGGTTGCGGGTATTCAATGAACCGTTGGAGTCTTCGAGGGCACCGGGGGGAGGGGGAAGGGTTCTCGTAAACACGTCAACTATACAGCTTTGTCAACTGTCCCGGGTGCTGGCTAGAGCCGCTGGTACAACAAGGTTCAACTATTATATTCTACAGTCAGTTAACATTGTATTCATAGTGTCAGCAGTTTTGCTCTAGCGTCAGTTGGAACTACATTCCACTGTGATATGGTTCTTGTTTTGAAGTTTAGTATAGACACACATGCTCAGGCTGCTTGTGTTTTAGAATACTTAACAGACCGATGTAAGATGATTTTCAACCGGTTTTAAAATAGGAGGATATCTTTGCATACATTAACCGATTTTGATGATTCTTTATGATTGCATGGGATATACAAAACATGAATCATAGTCCTATTTAAATTACAAGAAATATTCCTCCTCTTAGGGGATAAACCCCGCTTATTGAATGTCGTAATTCCACGGTAACAGGTAACAATATAATTAAAAATAACAGTTCGAGCGCCTCACTGACTGGTAGCTTAATTGTTGAGCCCTCTTCCAAGTAGCGGACTTATAATGATCGGTGATTGTGCACAAGCGCCAGATACATTTACAAGTACAACACTTGGAGTTCGCGGATAGAGGAAGTCTATCTGTTCTTATCAAACACATTGATTATTCTCTCTGTCTTGTTTATAACCGGACGGACGGAATAAGAGCAAGTTATTTAGGAAACGGATTTGGTCATTAAAAACAAGTTTTTAAATGTAAAACATAAAGAATGTAGTTCAGTGTATCAAGCTGCCAGTGCAGCCAGTCTAGCTGGCGTGACGTGCAGCTCGCAGCTTGAGGATAGCTGGCCGGCGGTCACGGACGAGAATGATCATAATGTATAACAACATCGTCATTTTTGTATATGTATCACCAAAATAACAGAGTACATTTGAATCATTGTTCACTTTTCGACATACGCCTGCCTCATCATTAACAGACTATATATATATCTCCCCACTGGAGGGGAGTTCACAGACACCTTTGAATTTCTTCTCAGGAGTGTGCAGGTTTCCTCACGATGTTTTCCTTCACCGAAAAGCCAATGGTAATGATTTGTATCGTTCGTACATAAATTCCAAATAGCAAACTGGAACTCATTGGTACGAGCCAGGGTCGAACCCAGACCTCGATTGTCAGGACTGACGCTCTACCCAACTGAGCTACCATGGCTTCTTGGCCTACCTCATAGACCCCCATAGTCACCACGCTCGGCTGGTGTAAGCGCACTGTTTTTAAAATAAATATAATTGATATCATTTAACCACAATCGTGGTCTAGGATGGGTAACGATTACCATGAAAGTAATAAGATTATCGCTTTTTAACTTCATGGTAGAAATAGTTTATTCACTGGCCACTTCAAACCCAGGTTGTATCGCTCGGGAAACGCAGAAGCCGGCAGGGAATTCCACTCCTTAGCTTCGTTTCGCTTCGTACGAAAAGGTGGAATGACAACTAAGTAGGGGTGGAACTCTGTCGATGTTTAGGTTAACAGCTTGTAAAAAGGGAATGGTGGAATTAGGTCGTGTAATTCGATCGTACACTTCCACACACAATTACATAGGCTCATCTCGCGACAGAATCCCTGCGGTGTTCCTAATATAAAGCTGGCACTGCAGGTATCTCGTGCAGAACCATAAAACCGTATGTATGAAGCTTGTTTGTATTTAATACAACAAGTAACCTTAACATCACGATCAAACCAATAAAAACGTTGAAATATCGTAAACCTCGTGTAGAGCGACATAAAAGAGGTTGGTAAGTGCGGTTTAACCTTTACAATGTGTCCGAACTCTATAATGACTCGTACTTTACTGCACACCGCTGCTCCGACACGTGATTTGAATTGTAATGGCTGAGGTTAGTGGGCAATGTAATGTGAGGCGTGTGACAAATGTTTATACTCATTTTTAAGAAAACCAAACCTTTTTACTCGTAGGTAAATAAAATATGAAATGAATGAAGATGTGAATTGCACCATAGCACTGAGGAACGAGAACCTTCGACCTGTGTAACACATACATGACATCTACCTGCGACCACTGACCCGTCTACCAATGTTGGTCATCATGATACACCTCTCATATACAGACGCCCAGCGGTGGACATCACGACTATCCCGATTCACGCGTAAACACAAATTGCATTTCAAAACGTAATCCCTTCAGCAATAACACGACTGTTGGAATGGTTTTGTGTATTACTCCAACAATCTGAGCACAATCTCATCGGATGCGGACGTGACGCCATTTTGACCGCAAATTATAATAAAAATTGAATGTAATGTAATGTCGGCTGTGGCCCGCTGTGGCCCGCTGTGGCCGTGGCCGCAGTCGCAGGGGCACGCGGCTTGGTTCTACTGTTTGTGTAATTGAATTGAATTATTGTTTGAATTACGATTCATGTTGGAGATGACCATTTCTATAACATTGTCTCATCTTCTAAAATGATCTAAATTTTACCCGAAATCAAAACGTGCGGTGACATCTAGCGGTCGAAACGTACACTCTTGTGCTGTAGGCGTTACAAGATACTGCAACTTTATGTTAAGACATTTTTAATTTATGACATATAATAATAATAATTGGTTTGATAACAGTTATGAAGCCGTGGTAGCTCAGTTGGTTACAGCGTCAGTCCTTTAACAATCGAGGTCTGGGTTCGATCCTGGCTCGTACCAAGAGTCCCAATTTGTTATTTGGAATTTATGTACGAATGATAAAATCATTATTATTGGGTTTTCGGTGAAGGAAAACATCGTGAGGAAACCTGCGCAATCCTGAGAGGAAATGCAAAGGTGTGTGTGAAGTCTACCAACCCGCACTGGTCCCGCGTGGTGCACTATGGCCCGTACGCTCTCTGAAGGAGAGTAGGACTAAGACCCTGCAGTGGAGACGTATATATGCTGTTGATGATGATGATTGATAACAGTGAACTTATTCATACCACTGTCACTTCCAGCTACCTGTGTTTCACAACACAATAAATTGTTGAGTTAGTTTGACTCCATATTGCTAATGATCTGTTGATACGGTCCTAATGTTTATACTAATGCTGATCTCTACTTGAGATGCGTGCCCCGGCGCGACCACTGGACAGAGTCTAGCCGCTACACCCACTGGCCGAGACTATTCCTCACAAACTGTCCCCTACACTGCAGCTAAATGACACCAAGTTTATAAGATGTCCTGGTATTTCTTCCGAATATATTAGTTTGCTGATTTCAACTTTTCACAAGCTTGGCCATAATTCAACAAAGATAATTGGAATATAGAATCAGTAACCGCATAGATCCGTCGCCGACGTACAATCGGCGCCGGCGCACACTTTCCTAAGTTTCCCTGCGCGCGCGCAGATAGAATAATAGTCAATTTAGATAATTGATCTACGTACAAACACTATGAACGATCTCCGAGCGTTGTGCGCGAACTGTGCGCCCGAGTTACTGCTGCTTTCGTTTGTAAAGATTCGCTCGTGCAATCCACTTGGCGGAGAACATTATTGAATCTGTTCAATACAACAACAATGGCGCTGATGTGCTATTTAGTAATGTATCTTGAACAACGGGACACGCAGAATGTGACGGGACATTGCTATATGGAATTCTGAACTTTGAAAGAAAAACGTAAATATTTTAAGTCAATGGTTTCTAATAAATACACTTTTTAGTTAATTTTAAGCAATGATAAGGATGTAGTTATTGTCGGCCGTCACGTCAGGCCATGAAGCAGGCAGACGAGAGGAGTGAAACAATTGCCAGAGTGACTCACAGCTGAAGGATGAAGAGATAAGAAGCCGTTGTCCAGCAGTGGGACATATTGCCATTAGCGAGCCGGCAAGCTATATCGAGAGCTGGATCTGCAGTCGTAAAACAAGTTTAAACTTAAAAAGCTTCCAGAACAAATAGCGTGATGTTGTAGATAAGCAAGCAACGGGTAGCCGAGCAAGTACAAGGTACGTGCGTGAAATTAACTCAGCATAACGAACTTGGTTATTGGTGCTTGTTATTCTGGGCGCGGCCGTGGCCGGGTGTACAAGGTTTGGTCCAATCAACAAGACGATGAAATACGAAAAGAATTTTCCCCAACAGGAATTGCTTCAGCATTTCGCAAGCTGTGTTACATTTTGATAACAGCCGCGCGAGGCATGAAGCAGAAGAGATGTCTAGTGTTTTTTAGAGTTTATGATCTTCCGTAGGTCATATAACAAACAACTATTGCAAACTCTAGGAAAAGGACCAAAATCTAACTGCAATCATATCCACTTGGACAAGTGTAAAGTGTAGATTGTGGCAAATTCAAATTATAAAGCTCATGTTAACTATAGCACTGATGAAGCTGTTAACGACTCTTAAGATCCTAAGATTATAGCATTGTTACAGTCTTTCCTGTTTCCTGCTCGTATTTTCTCTAGTTTCAATGACCTGATCAGTTTCTTTACAGTTAATAGGCTTCCGTTCGACCACAATCTCGGCTGATGTTAAGCGACAATGTGGTTTAGGATGGTTCACTCTGCCCTTGAAGGCCTTGTCGTTATAGGTTGAAGCGCTTGGGAAACAAAAACCGACAGAGAATTCCATTCCTTCGCTGTACGCATAATAAACGAAAAAGCGAAACGCTTCGTGCGAAATGGCAGATTTGTCAACCAACTAGGGGTGGAACCCAAATGTTCTTCTGGTGGTCCGGTTGTAGATAGGAGACGGTGGAATTAGGTCGTGTAATGCAGCCGCACACTATACGAAACGGAATGAAATAAAAAATAAGCTTATGCATATACTTAATAAAAGAGGTGTCTCAGGCGAATACTTCATGGTTTGAGACTTATGACTCCCATTAAAACGTTGAAGCTATCAGCGACACGCATTACTTCTCAGCAGGCTCAGGCTATCTAGATCTGTTGCAGGCAGTTGTTGATAGTCTCCTGTTTTAATAACCAGCCCATGCGAGTGCGCGCGCTGAGATCGTATCTCGAATTTTTTTAGTACGTGTACTATCTCACATCCAACAATATCACCCTAGACGAGCAGACCTACTCATTGTCCAGGTGGAGCTATGTGCAAAATGCATTTAACATCAACACTTTAATGTTACCTGTGCGTCGACCGCATCTATATTTAACATTTAATTTATTCGTCTATGTAATCCTCTCTACGGATCATTAATTTTTGAAATGTTTGAAATGTAATCTGTTGTGTTTGTTTAATGTAATTTTATTTGTAAATCTCTTTTAAGAGACCGCGTGTCAAATGTAATAAACTGGCCTTTGCCGGCGACGTGGTCTGCGTCATGTTCAGAATGGATCCCACTGGAACTACTAGTTCGATGGGGATAATAGATTTCTGACCCTTCTATCCCTACAGAAAATGCAAGTCATTATGGCTCTCCGCTACGAAACAAACTCACTTTCGCATTTAAAATTAGTATGGACTAGTGATATAGTTCTAAAATTGTTAAATATCTCCGTGTCCTTGGTAAACACTTGCATTGCATCACCGCCGCGAGGCAACAAACAAGATAATTGTAAACTTGATAAAGAGGTTTGGCAAATACGTAAGTAATGACAATATTGTAAAGGTGTACAGAAACTCAATCAGTCAGTTCCATACTTATTTATCCAAGCGAGTAAAATGTATTACTATATTTTCAATGGTCGTCAAAATATTTATATAACTTCTGTATTCAATCGCATCAGATAAATCAATAATTAGGTAAGTGAAGTTTCGTTAGACTCGGCAGATTGTGCCGACGAGGAGAGGCTCAAGTCATAAAACACAAATGTGAAGATTAGGCAAGAGAATGGAAACATATGCACCCAGAATATAAAGAAGGAAGTATTCTTGATTCTACAGTAGTTTCTCCCGCGTCTTTGTCCCCGGTAGAAGCTTTCGTACATTACAGAGTTAATGTTTGCAATTTAGTTTTACCGCGCACTCAGGCTCAACTTTATAATAAATAAACTGATCATATTATCGCAACTGCGGGTTGATTGCCTTTCTAATTACTATCGCAGCTTGATGAAAGTCGTTAAACGATCGTGGAAGGTAAAATTGCTGGAAATTAGCTACACTTGCAAGTGTCAGTGTCTAAGGGCTCAATACACCTCGGTCGGCAATGACTGCAGTTAATTAAGGGGAATTTGTCACTGTCTATAAACAGAAAAATAATCTTATATCATGGGAGAAGTTTGTGAATGCAAATGAATTATGTAGAAACTTTTTAATATTGTTCCAAACGCCACCATTGGCAGTTCGTTATTTTTTATGGTTTAAGTATCTCTTTACCATAAACCTGTCACTATCTAAAGATCGCTTTGAAGATGTTTAAATTTTATTTCTTTTCAATAACATACAATGAGAACCAACACCACGTGCGCTGGGACAATTATTCACTGTAATCCCTGATCACTTCACTATCTGCACAAACACTGCACAACAACGCACTGATTAAAATCCCATCACACGACGAGCCTTCTTTACTTCACACTCCGATGAAACTGACTTCCAACTTGAAAGAGCTCAACGCGTGAAAATTTCAAATGTCGAACACAGACGCTTCCCTCGACTGCGTGTGCGCAACTGAGTGACAGAGGCGGCCAACCGTTCCGCCTTCCGAACATGAGATGGTTAAACACAATTTCGCCTTCATCGGAAAGGGATGGGGCACCATCCCTTCGTAAGCTACATGACTCTATGTGTACTATTCAAATTTGACTCGGCTACTAAATATATCTGCGTATTTGCAAGGCTAATTGAAACAGGTCCCACAGCATATATGTCACGCACGCTGATGGCGCTCGAGTCGTAAATTACACGTCAGACTCCATTTGCCATTTAATTAGAAAGCTGTGGACGGTCTTTGCAGATGATAGTTGGACAGACGACGGCAAAACGAAAAGAAATGTTGTATCCATCGTTGTAACGAATGATAACGATTTATCAATGTAAACAGAATAGAAGAGCTACTCGCACATGATATTAGAGCACTAGAATCAACTGACATTACGCCATGGAATGACCACATTCTGAATAAACAAAAGTTTCTGACGCGACTCTGTTAGAAGCGAATGAAGTCACAATATGCGGCATTACGTCTAGATATATTCAAGGAATGGTAAACAAAAGAAGGATTCACACGCGCGACAATGAATACGAAAAGGGAAATGTGCATACCGAGAGCTAAATGCCTGAGAACAAAGCAAGGAAATGATACAAGGCGAATCTTCACGAGGGAATCAAAAAAATCAAATAAAACAGACACGTACGAGCCGTAGAGAAAAGAATTCCAAAGAATCAACTGATGATTTGAGGACGAGCTTTATGAGGAGTCATAAAGGCGCCAGATTATGACATCGAGTGACGTAAAAGACATGACGAGTTTGACACGTCTTATCGGGTTATCAGTTAGAACTAGTTGACTCAGATTAATCTTCAAGATGGTGACAGCTGCGTTAGCTTCTCGGTCTATTTTAATGAGTTAAGTCTATCAACGTACAGTTACCCGTAACTGGGGCAATGGATTACTTTATCAGTAAGTTGAAGTGTAATCTTGAATGTAATTAAAAGAAAGTAAATTTTTAAAGGGAAATCATTTCAAAGTTTTATCTACGAGAGGCGATATTGATGAGGTCGTAATAGGAGAAATAAATTTAAATTTAAAATCCATTACATCCGATGGTTATTAATAGATGGCCTGTGAAGACGAAGATGTAGATAATTATGAAAAAGGTGCTTGTGCAGCGGGAGCCTGTAGTGCGCGCGATGAAAGTTAAAGTGTGTTGAGGCTGCCTCTCACAGATTTAATAAATGAAATACACTTTATGATAATGGAATTGAAACTCCGCATACGAGTATAACATTCATATTATATAAGAGGTCGTAGGTAGTTCTGAAATATTAAATAACATTAAAGAAACGATTAGTTTCATAGTATTGAAGGTGACATATAAAAAGGATAGTTAAAAGTTTACTTTAAAAATAAATAATTTGAACTAGAAAATAATTTTTATTTCACAAAAAATTAAATTAAGAGAAAAACGTCGGTAAATAAAAATCCAATCAGTTAATTTTAAGGACAGGCGCATAAAGTCAAAAATGCTAAATGTGGACGTAACAGCACATTCTTGTAATGTCTTGCCGGCTTTACAACAATCTTAACATATAGGTTTAGATATCGTAATAGATAACCAAGAAAAACCTCCGGACATGGGCGGCACGAATTACCTGCATCAACAACTTGCTGCGATGACAAACCCGCCAGCCAACGCTGGTGATACTGGTGAATCCTTGACGTCTATGATGGAGGCTCATGTCCATCATTACGTAGCTAACCATTTTTTTGCAGACTTGAAACAAATGTCATGCACAAGTCCGTTACAAATGACGGTAGGACGAATAAAATGTATGAGGAGCGCGGAATGGGAGCGCTCAGGAAGGAGCTGTGCAATTACGGCGGGCTCGCGGCTCGGCGCGGGCGCACCACTGTGCCCGCGCCTGTATCATTGGCTACCACGCAATCAACGTAATGACTGCACGAAGGATGATTGGGCCCGGCTCGGCTACCAAGGGATGTCTTCTAGATTTCGGTTACGTTTGCATTTTGCCGTGTGTGAAGTTATTTTATTGTTAAGCGATTATTTAGTTTGGAAGATGGCATCAATTCTATTTAATATTTCGTGCATGCTTCTTCACATTATTAATTAGAAAAGTAATACATCAAATATGGAGATTTGTAATTTAAGTATCACTAAGTTGTTGACCTCGGGTGTCCCAGGGTGTTATATGGAATATTGTGTTATTTTTAATAGAAATGAAATTAACTTGAATTCGTTTTCTAAAAACAAACCAATCTGCGTTAAATCAATCTAACAAATCACAATCACAGTCTTTAAATAATACTTTTATCAACATCTGAACTTAAAATTTATGATGATAAAAAAATTATGATATTTGTTTTTCATCCGTCAATCAAACTACGTCTTCTATGAATATAATGTCAGTGATGGTTCACCGTCGGCCGGTGCATCCCTACATCACTAAGGTTCTTTATTTCATAAGCTCATTGTCTATTTGAGTCGTGACGCCGCATTAACCTTTTCCCTTATTTGTAACTAGAATTAAATGAGATTATTACTCAAGTACTTTGTAGTAGCACAGCTGGCGGGCGCACGCGTTTCGATTCCTCCACCGCAGCTCCTATAACAATTTGATCTCTAACTGTAACTCTTTAAGGCTTCATCTCTACTGAAACTGTTCCTTTATCCTCAACTTTAATAAGGCCGTAAGTTAAAACTTTGACACAGGTTAAGTTATTGTTTAAGTTTCAAGAACTGAAGCTTTAAATGCATTGCCCGCGATCTATTTGCGCGGACCTCCGCTTGATTTTTTTCGCATCTCCAATAATCCGCGCAGGTTCAATTGCTGCACACTGATTGCTTGCCGGAGCAACATCGCCTATAAATTCTTTTGCACTATTACGATAGGGATAGCGCGGTGTTATAAATCTGTAGTCGTTTAGTTAAACATGGTGAGAGCAAAGTGTTTCTGAAGATACATGAGAATAATCTAGGCTAGTTGTAAATAGGGAACGCTCGAGGAACATTAAGTAGACTCAAATGGACTTGAACTAGTAACTTGGACGCGACTAGTGAAGATTCGAACTGCAGACACGTGACCTTCTTATACAGAAGGGATGAGAAATAAATGTAAAGAAATACTTTTATAAACGACGTATACCGAGTTGAACATTCTGAAATTCACGCGATTGAAGCGTCAGTATTGCAAATCTTCAAAATTATAACAAACATAATTTAATATATTAATATAAAATGATAACAAATTATGTGGCCAATGTCCCTTTACCAATAAAATAAAATGACAGTGTCTTATAAATACTTTGGTAGAAATGAACTGCAGTATAATTGATGCAAGTGATTGAATAGATGACGGACTTATATCTCACAAGATCATTCTGTGAAGGCAATTGTAGATATCGATCTATCTCCGTTGGTGTGCATCAGGTGCGGTGCTGGCGGTGGCAGTGACGTGGTGGTCGGCGGCGGTGGTGCGGAGGCCCGTTACAACCGCAGCGGATCCAGTAAATCACGTGCATTGTCCCCGGGACAATCGCTCGCTCCACCGTGAACCGGTCATTAGAGACGCGCCATAGTTTGCGGCCGACGATTGTGATTGGCTTGTCGTTTTATTTTTACAGTGATATTTCACGGTGATCATTATCTTCTTCACTCCGGACGAGATTGGGAATGACAACGAGTAAATTCTGGATGGACATTTTGTGAGAGATGTTGCAGGTTACAGTTTTGCGACTGACACGTGCGTAGATATTTCTATTGGTAGATTTATTATCCTATCCTACGAATAAATTATTTATTCGTAGATCCTATCCTATATTTATACATACATCACTGAGGTCAAACGAAAATTTTCAACTACGACGGTATGTGGTAGAGGAAGTCTAAGGACTTGGCGAATGCGAAGCTTCCAAGATCGGTCCACCCAAACAACAGTTTTGGACAGTGACTACAATCAATCATTATAAAATGTATTTCAACTTTTACTATCTATATAACATACATACTGCACTGCCGTGAAGTTTGTTTGGTCCTCGTGTATGTGCATACGTACTTTATAGATATATTAGATAGGCTTCCATTCGACCACAATCTCAGCTGATGTAAAGGGATGAGACAATGTGGTCTAGGATGGTTCAAAGTTGCTGAGAAATCATCACTCTATTCTTGAAGACATCCAGGTTGTAACTGTCGGGAAACACAGAAGCCGGTAGTGGATTCCACTCCTTAGCTATTACTTATAAAACTGACAATAACGTCTGCAGTTTCGTTCATTCTTAAGATAACATTCATAACAAATCACAATAAAAGAAAATTAATATCTACAGAAAACGAGAAGTCCTTACCCCAATTCCACTAATTCATATTACAGTGTATTGTATAGGATAAGAAGTTTCTTTAACAATGTTACAGTTAAGCTAGCTCCTTAGAGAGCAGCTAACACTCCACAACCTGTTCCATCACCTGTCCCTCGTAAAAAACAACTCCTCCCTTTCCGAGTAGATATTTTCGACCTGCCCTCGGGTCAGGAAACAATTATGTAAACTCTACGGACCCTGTTTTAAACTTCACGCAAATGTCTACACTGTTGCCTTGTTATACGGGCCACGAAGTTTGCTTGTTTTACAGCGGAGGAGATTGTTCTGACCGCATATTTGTGTAATTGATAGAATTTGATGGGTTGCTAGATGTTCTTACTCTGATAGAACGAGTTTGTAGTTCTACATTTTCTAGTCGGAGATTGTCAATATCTATCATACAATTGGATCTACAAATTACCACTTTCAGCTCATCTCTTATCTTCGACATATGAGCAAGTAGTCATCGTCTGTGTCTCAGACTTAGTTACTCTTGACAAGTAAAACGTTTATTGTTCATGGACAAACAGAAATAAAATAAAAAATTACCGTTTGAAACCACCATTTAATGCTTTCGTCTTGCATTTAGCTTAATATGTACTTGTCTAACTGTTCAATCTCTAAATTTAGTCTTCCACCGCCATATTAATCAAACAATAATAAGTTTAATCGCTCTCAGCCTCAGTACCAGCCACATTACAGTTTTTTGTTCTAGCGTGTGCCTCCAGGCGACTGCCTCAAACACAACAATTGTTTTTGTCTGTTTTTTGTTGTTCGCGTGTTCACCTAGCTCGCCTTCAACGGTATCTGCATGTTTATCTAATTACCTCATTTCGAGTGTGTTATTTGTATTGAGTTCTAGCTTGTATTTGTTTTATTTATCTCTTGGCTTTATGATGCAGCACTAGGCTGCTAAAAGTGACAATCAATGCGATAGAGTTAACACGAGGGCCGGCGCAAAATTAGACTTCTATTTTATACAATTTTTAGTTTGTTTTACCTCTCGCCTGCAAACCGTGCCGGTGATATTAACTTCTAGTATTGCTCTTTGTGAAAGTCTATATATATATAAGAAGCATATGCATCTGCCCTAGATAAATATTTCCCCTGTATCACTACACCTGTAGCTGTTCTCCTATCGTCCTTTGTTCAATGGGTTAGTTTCTTCCCTCCATAAAGTCATTCCGGAAGAAGTAGTAGGTTTAGTGTCGTCAAAACAGATCCATGCTTTCACTCGTCAGTACCCGTACCCCAAGCCATTCTAAACTTTTCTTTGTCCGTACCTCTGCCGATGATTGACGTCTAGCTGTTTAACATTAACAATGGAATGTATATTTGCATTATCTTTGTGCTAATGTATGCAGGAATGTGATTTAAGATAATCTTGAAGCCATCTCGTCTCCGGTACAAGACGTATCCATCTGTTTAGACAGTTCTGGGAACATATCGGGCCCCGTGCCATCACATACACATCGAACTGACGTTTATCCCTAGAAGTGCTACAACAGGGGAAATATTGTGGGAGTGGGATTTATATTTCTCCGAGACTCAATAACTTTCCTAATAGAGACGATATAGATAAATATGTGGGAGTAGGGATGGAGCAGGGCTGTCAACTCTGAGGTAGCTGTCGATAACAAAACAAGTTCTCGTTGGGGATCGTTTTAAACATGGACTTACTGTTAGTGAGTTAGTTTTACAACAATCTCTTGCTTATGCTAAATAGTAGACTCTAAATTTTAGATTTAAATACGAAATGAAAATATTACTACTCTACTCAACTAATATTCTAGACTGTATCAAATATAATACGGTAGTGGGTAAGTCTACACTGTTGAACAACTTGTTTCTATTGATTGGGGGTAGCTTGTAATTTGATGTACGACAGATCTCAACGAGAGTGGGAGGGTATGGAAGCACTGTGGCTACTGCAACGAGTTTTTAGATCAACCTGCCACAGCGCGATGCACTAAACCATCATAATCATCGTTTGTGACTATCTATACTAATATACCACGTCAGCAAAGGTTCACTGTACAATTGCTAGAGTCGTGAGATGAATACTAGATCCCGGGACGCAGGTTTAGACGTGGGTACTGGGAAATATGTTTTTGTTACAGAATTGTTTAAGAGCAAAGCTGTATGTGTTTATACAAGACCGCTGCAGAAGAATGAGGAGGGAATGTGTTTGGTGTGAATTTATGTATGTTAGTGTAATTACTAATGTAGTTCCTCGTTGCTTCCAAACGACTACATGGACTTGGAACACGTGCTAATATTCCGTTACATTACATGCTCACGCGCAGAAGTTGATCTATTCAAGAAACTATTGTTGTATTGTGAGTAATTTTCTCCTGTTTCAATATTTTCGAAGATAGCGGCACCCCCTATTTAAGCACCAGCAAGTGTCCTTATTGGTGTCCATCAGTGGTTCCCAACACTACCCACTGCGAGTTGTGAATAAGACGTAAACAACTTATCAACCGCCTGGGTCCACTTTACCGAGGACGTGCTTCGAGGCTACATGCAATTTAGCAGTAATTCACAGCTGAATAAGGAGAGAGTCGCCGCGGCACAAGTTCTGATTTAGGAAGAATTTTTTATCGGATATGTGTATTGACTGCAGCGGTTATCCATAATGGCTTTCGGGTGAAGAAATTGCTAGTTGCTTACGGCGCCGAACGAGCGGACAGAGGATTCCTCATGGTCAGCTTCGTGAAGATCGTCCTCAAGCACGGCGTTTGTTACTACATAATACTAACATAAAAAATATGTCGGTAACGGGTGACTTAGAGCACCGTGATACTCTTTGGCTTTAGATTGAATGATAAGCCGACCGTTGAGAAACTCCCGCAGCAATATTTATATCACGCGGGTTTATATGATATATAAATGAGTTGTGCTGTGAAAGCGACTTTCGTCGCTGGGCACAGATCGACTGCGCGGGAGTGCGGAGCGATGACCCAAGAAATGTTAATAGATTCAAAACAACTGGCCGTCCATCATTACGTACAATTTGGAGGCAGTTACCGGTGAGGTGCTCGATGGTGCACAAATTACTCACAATTTGTATACCTGGGCTCGGAGGGGCGGGGGCGGGGGCGGGGGCATTGTTGGTGGAAATTGTAGATTAGGAAGCGTTATGTATGGGAACGTTAAACATCCATGGCATGGGTCATGGGTGCGGTGGAGCTACGATTACATCTCACTATGAGTATAGTCATAGAGGCAAAAGAATAGTCATCAACGTTTGCTGTTGATATGAATCTGCATCATTCAATGATCTGACCTTGGGAATGTGACGGACTGGACGCCTCAGCCGCTCGGATATTTATTGCGGTTTTGTGTAATGTCAGAAATAGTAATGAAAAATACGGGTTTTAGAATTAATGCAATTTTTTATCACAACGCATTTTGCGCATGCGCAAGCGATAATAATTAGTAGGAAGTCCCTCTTGGCCCAGGTTGCCCCTCGCAGAAATAAGATATTTCTGTGTGGAGGTCAACGGAGCGTGCGGTCAGCACAGCCTCGCTGTAATTGAATCGAACTTTGAGATAACAAAACTAATAGCAATGTCTGAGACGTGCTGCGGTGTTATTTAGCTGCCATTGTGCTGGCTGGTGGGCACGGCTGTCGACAACGTAATCGGTAATTTGGGATCGCGCGCACACCATGGCGCTGGACGATGGTTCTTGGTCCACAAATTATATTTTGTGTTGGTGGTCGACTGAGAGAGTTTGCTTACCTGAAACAAATTGATAATTACAATTAGATATACTGTATGTAGATGAGATATAGAGATACGGCCATGATGAACCTGCGATCGAGTTCATGTTGAGAGCTCCACACCAAGCTCCGAAGGTCGTCCACCTGTGGTCGTCCACACCTCTAGCACCTCTACGCCAAACAGAGTACTACCACAAGACTGCCACGTACTTTGTGTCGTTTCGTTTTTGTTTGGAATTTCTATCGGATTAGATGAAAATTGTATGAATTCGAAATTCAAATTTTAAACGGATTTCGATCGTTCGTTTCCATGGTGCCAGCCCGACGGACGGTATACGTGTCTATCACCTCTACAAGCAAGCAGAACATGCCCCCGCCCCCCACCGCACCGCAGGCGCGAACAATGCCCGAGCTATGCCCGTCCGATTACACCCCACAGATCACAAGCACAATTATTTTATTACAAAAACGCATTAATGGCAGCAACCATTCTGTAGCACACAACCGGTCGCGATAAATTTATAAAAGCAATTACAAAAACCAGCCAAGTGCGTGTCGGCAACGCAGACAGCAGGATTCTATACATCTTGATCATTATTTCATCGAACGAGTGACTATATACTCATTACATTGGAAGAACACTCATCCAGAATCCTCATGCTTACAGATTTAAATAAAGGCACCAGTACGGATTGGTAGACTTCACACACACTTTTGAACTTCTGGTCAGGAGTGTGCAGGTTAAGCCGATCTTCATGATTGTTATCATTCTTACATAAATTCCATATAACAATTTGTAACTCATTGGTACGAGCCAGGATCGAACCCAGACCTCGTTTGTTCAAGGACTGATGCTCTACCCAACTGAACTACCACGGCTTATATGAGAGTTAAAAGTAAGTACAAAATGTGGATATAACAATTTACACTTGGCCTTCAGATACTATGTCACCATATGTCCGTAGGATGGAAGCGTGCTTACCTAGAATCCTAATTACTGATTTCGCTTTATTCTAATTTACTTCCTTTGTCATTGAAATAATGTTGTCGATTTAATAAGAAGGGTCCACTACTGCGGAACCATAAAAACGAGCGTGAGTGTGACGTGTGTAATGTGCGTACGTCATACATGGCGCTCTGATAATGCACCTGATAGTATCGAAGCCCTAATGAATCAAGTAATGGATGCGGTAGTGAAGTAAAAACTTCTGAGTATAAAATGGGTGGTTAGTCTTTATGTTATCGGGTTGCTGGATATAACACAGCCCGTTGCTGTGAAACTCTCGACATAACGTGAGTGTCTATGAGACAACTCGGTTCGGTGTGTTGTCTGAAACTATTCTCTCTCTGTATAGAGGTACACAAGAACCGAATTGCAGAACCGTTAAAATAAATATCGACTGTAGATACTATACAATAAGGAGCAACGCTATCTCTTGTGACGCAGACAGTTTCCAACACAGTAAATGAACCCCCGGGGTGGTCGCGTGGCAGTAATGGCCAGCGGACCATGCCTAGATGTGCCACAGTGATGTTGACATTGTCTCAGCTCAAGCAATGTGCACCTGCATCCTGCAGTTGGGTTGCAGTCACGTTGCAGTCATCTCATTGTTTATTAGGAGAATCCCCGAAACACCATGTTGTGTATCACTAAAGTAATGGAAATAAAAATTCTAATACAATAGACTAGTATAATACCCACAATGTGGTACCCTCGACGCCTGTCACAGACCACAGGGGCTCCATATACAGAGCTGCGCGCGCGCACTAGCTCGGTGGTACACATTGAGAGCGCCACCACTTTTTCTTCGTCCGCATGTCGCGTCTCGGCTCTCAGTATCATTTGACACCTACAATTTGCAATTCAATTGGTCATTGCTGACTTACAGAGCGTGGGCACGTATCGTGTAATGGTTGTTAAGATTCGTGATCACATTAATTAAAAAAGTATTTTATGATTTTACTGCTCCGTATGTGGCCAGTACAGTTCCCGGCCAGCAGCGCCGAGGCGAGCTTTATATCAGTGACATTATAATAATTGCACTAGATATAGAAATTAGCATAGTGCAGTTATGTTAAACTCGCCAGGCATTATTTAGACGTGGCCGGTCCGAGGGTACTTCAATATTTACATCTATTTGCATCCATTGATTTATCTACTCGATGCGCAGGTTGCAAGGAATAATTATTTGTACTTCGGTCATAAAGATATGGCGCCTGAAGTCTTGAATTACAAAGATCTACATAAGATAATAGTTAAGTTGTAAATATTACAGATTTTTATCGTATAAAGGTTGTATAAACGATATAGGTTCTGTACACGATGTAAGAACTCTTTGCCCCCAGCATATGTAAATTAATATTTTGTTGGCACTGAGCTAGTGTATTATGACCACTATTTTTATTGCTTTCTCGATATATATGTTGGCTATAATGCACAACAGCCCCCCCCCCCCTCCCCCACTTGTGATACGATGCGTGTCTTCACCCCCTCGGCGTCCCCTCGGCCTTGACAAGTGCTCTGCCCGTTTCAACTGCATTCTATTGCCTACTTAGCAATTTTGTTTTGCGGCTAATATATAATTCCTGGATGGATTTTGTTTTGTTTTTTTAACCATTGAGAGATTGAGAGCAATATACATCGTTTATTCGTATATGAGTTTACTCTACGTATAATTTATTCGCGAGGGTAGACTTTTTTGAATTACGCATCGAATGGATAATAAAGATTTCACGATCAGGTGTTCACAGCTCGAGATACTACTGTACACATCATAATATCGAGGGGAGTCCCCGTGATACCGTGAGCGCGCATCTTACGCATTTTACGGACGTCGTAAATGCAGTGAATGCAAATACTCGGTGCTACTGTGACGAGGCCGTGTCCGGCAGAGACGCAGGCGCTTGCAGTTGCTGCTGCACCAAGCGCTGCACCGCGACTAGTGCCCATGTTGTGTTTAGCTCTGATGTTGTTGTCTCTTTTCCGTAAAATTTCAATTTTGGATTATTTCCACATCGTCCCTAGACATTAGGTGCGATTATATTTTAAAAATGAATAATTATTTTGCACTTGACTTTCATTTTACCTGATTCCTAATGATAAATAACGATGAGATTGGTTATGTGCTGACCCAGCAGCCTAAAGGTAAAGGTCCGTCATATTGTGCTCCCGGGCCCGGGGTGTGGGGATGCACCCACACTTGTGTTACAAATGCGAAAGTTTGTTTGTTCTTGCAATGGTTTTGTAACGGAGGGTCCCGGTGACTAACTTGTCTGCCTCGCTGAAGGGCCGTATCAGAATATAGGGTACTATTATCCTGGTCGATCAAGTAATTCCCGCGGAATAATTTCTGTAGTCTACTCGGGCGAAGCCATGGGCCAAAGCTAGTTTTAAATAAGTAACTAATTTCCCACTATTTCATATATTTTCGGGACAGTATTTAAAAACAAGCTCGCGACAGGCATAAAGTCCCCGCTCGGGTGTCGTCACCGTCAACCGTCACCTAAAGTATCCGTCGCATCACGCATGCGCTGTCTGATGATACAAATGATAATTGCAGCTCCACACACAGCTATATACAAATCAACCGAGACGTTTAAATAGTATTGTAAATATGATGTAACGATGACTTCCTGCCTCAGGTCGGAACCGACGTCGCGTGATACCAGCCCGCCAGCCCGCCAGCCCGCGGGCCACAGCGCGGGCCTTCACACAAAAAACATACTGCGAATTGTCTGTTCTCGGCTTAGTCTTCGAATAATGATTCTCTTGTTGTAAAAAGTATAAAATGTGCTCTGTCTGTAGTCTGTGGCTTAATGACTAATGTCTCCATTTGGGATGGACCTGCAGTGAAACGGTCGCGTTCACAGGTTCAATTCTCGATATTTTATGTCAAGTGCGGTCCAGTGTCAATGATCGGCACATTATTCCTCACCTCCCACTCCCACCCTCCCAGTAACAAACACATTTAACATGGACGGGACAAATTACCTGTATGTGTGTGTATCATGAAACAAACAAGTAGATGATGTATGACGCAAGATTTCCTGACAATGTCAAAGTTTTTGTGTTATTTTATTGCCCTCTCTTTGATTCCTCTAGAACCTAACTTTGGTTCTAACCAGAAAGATTTAAATATAGTAATAGATTATAGAGAGAAGTTGTGCAACATTTCATAGAAAAACTTTGATCTCGAAAGTCAGTGGTACGTCAAATATCTAGCACGACCACGTGACGTGATGTGACACTAGAGTGAGTCACTTATTACCAATTGGTAATAAGGGATTTGGGATCAATATTGTGTTTGCTTTGCCCGTTATATTTGGTTCTAACCATAACTGACTCAACCAGCACAGCGACCTGCCGCCATTTTAAAGCCTAGTCGTCACTCCACCTGCTACATGCGAGATTAGGTTAATCTAGTCATTGGTTTATCGTCTGAGTAATATTTATGTTTTGTTGTCGATATATCTTGTATCTCTGACATGTACATCTTGTACAGACGGAGTGTGACGCAGGAGCAAGGTAATAAATACGTCGATAATGCAGCGAGGCCGAGCGCAGTCCAGTTAATGAAGGCGTTAAAAGCACCATCAGTTAAGTAGGAGCAGCGGACAGCTGCAATGAGCGCAGGTTCGGTTCCCGGCGATGGTATCTCGCTGCGCTTGCGTGCGCGCACTGATTGCTTACAACAGTTTTGTTTTTGTTTAATGAGTACGAGGGGTACGAGGAAAAATTCTCAATCTTTTTGGTGAGACAGGTAATTATTGTTCATCATCAACAGCCTATATACGTCCCCACTGCAGGGGCTCAAGCCTACTCTCCTACAGAGAGTGTATGGGCCATAGTCCACCAAGCGGGCCCAGTGCGGAACGGCGGACTTCACATGCCTGTTCAAGACAGGCAGGTTTCCTCACGATGTTTTCCTTCACCGTTAAGCAATCGGATAATGTACTTGAATTGAAAAACAACTCATAGGTACACGGCTGGATTCGAACCCGGTACCCTCAGATTGAGAGTCCGCGCCTTATCCACTGCGCCACCGACGCTTATGTAATTATTGTTAAATAATTATAAATAATCAAAATACTCGTACAATAACGAGAGAAACATACTTAAGATCGGTAGGTGTTTGCAATGAAGCACGAAGTCAAATTACGTAGTTTTCAAATTAAATGTCAATCACCATAAATCAAACGATGACGTCACAGCCCGTCATATCCGCGCCCGGGAACAATGGCGCTGCGCGAGCCTAGGCGTGACAGATGCGATCCCGCGCGGGAGTCATTAGATATTCATTAAAAATAATTTAAATATAATATACTGAGCATTTCGGGTGTCGCCGCGCAGTGATCCATAGATCACGCATTCGACACGGCTGTCTGCGCTGCGCGTGAGCACCGGCAACACCTACATACAGTGCTAGATAAAAATTATTATCTCTTCTATTCAGCGGCTGACGTTTACCTGCTGATGATGATGATCTCTTCTTGGAAATCTGCTACGTCGATATAGGTTCTACCTTATTTTACATATCTGATAGCTTTAGGAAATCAGTGAGAAACTATGATGAATCAGCTTCAGCTATCACCCTCGACCACCAGGTTTTCCATGACACGATTTGCGATGATCGGTTATGTGGTTAGATCCTGCTGCCCATATTAAATAATTCTCTAGTTGCCTTCTACGACACCTAAGAAGGGATAATAATGTCCAAACTGATCCACCATAGACGGTACTACGTTTTCAAGCCAATCAATACGCGAATGACTTTAAGGTTCTGTTGGGGCTGCGGAGTTCCTGCCAGCACTAAAGTCGCCGCCGGGACAAAGCTTCCACAGTTAAACAACACGCAACGTTTGCCTGAAGTTAAACGACATCCGAAACAAAAGAGAACCACGAAAGAGCTTCCAAATTCCTCGGCGAACCAGTCCGGCCAGAAGGGCCTAATCTGTACCGCTCGTCCGGTCCGGCCCGGCCTGGCTCTCCAATTATCTGCCATTAACTGTAATATCTAGGGAGATTTATGTGCACACGTGGGCGGCGGCGACACCTCGTGGCGGTGGCAAACACGCACAGATTGATCGTTCGGTGTCGAATACGAGAACGGTAGATAGCAGGTCGCATCCGCATCAGGGTGTGGATGGGAGCGAGGTTCCTCTCTGCTGTTTCTCTCACGGCGTGTTGCATAAACAATAATTAACTGACAATAATAACAACGTTGTTTCTAACCATCCTACAATAAATCTTACATGAATGTGAGTTTCGCTTCCGGCAGGAAACATACATTTTGGGAGTCTTTCTTTTCATATTTATTGTTAAAAGTCAGCAACTTACTTCCCTTCCCATAGGTCGTAACCAACAATGAACGCACGGTATTTCAACTAGGACTGCATCACAGCTACCGATCTTGAAAAGCTGGTGAGATCTCGCTGTGCACCCTCCCGCAGCAGCCGGCTCCGACCGCAGCGGGCCACACCAGCTAGACCAGTGTCCACGCCCCCTCTATCTATAGGTGCGTGTAGTTTGGTACACGTGCGCCGGCGCCGCTCTTTTAGAAAGCAGCCTTGTTATTGGAATGTATGTATTTATTATAGTGTCGGTTTCATAAGTCATGCAGAAAGTTGTTGAGATGACAACAATCAACATCATCTAGGTTATTGTAATGGATCTTGTTGTAATTAATTGTATATCTGTTAAATGTTATCCCAGCGTTTGTGTGACTCGAAGTAGTGAGACAAATGCTACATAATTTTTTGTAACACTTAGCTTTTATAGCTGGCTATATATTACATACTTGTTGTGCGTGCGGTGCGGGGACTTCCCGAAAACGTGACACCACCAATAGATTTAAGGCCACGGTGTTTGACAGGCAATATAATAATTTAAATGAACATGTCACAATATTTTACGACTGTTTGACCACATTTTACTGCCGCCGTCGCCCGCGCATGTTTGCCGCAGTACTGAACACCACTGGCGATGTAAACACGCGTCAGGCGTAAATAAATTTGTAGTGAGTCTAGTTAATAATTATAGTAGTAGAGTTTAGTAAGGATCGCTCACTATTTTTTCATATACAGTTTAGAACTCAAACTCTACTCATTTCAAATTGAGTATGCCAAGCGCATGCATCATGCAATGGTTTGCACAGTTATAAATGTAAGCTCTGGCAGTCGCTGGGTTCAAGTGTCTCGCGACCGGTCAATGTGGCATACCATGAAGGAGGCCTATGTCCAGCAGTGGACGTTGTCCGGCTGATGATGATGAAATGTAATTTCGAAATTGGTAACCAAATACAAAGCTAATCTAATCAAATAAGTATACGCATTACGCAATATTATTATGTCCGTTACCAATCCGTTAAAAAGGCGATTTAAAGTAACAATAAACTCCACCAGTAGCATAACATTCAAATAAAACAAATTCATTCGAGTTTCTAAAATACAACCTTAATTAATTTATTTCGCCTTTCATTTGCATGTAGTGCCGCCGCCCGCCGAAGCCCATAACGACCGCAGCGCCCTCGGCGGCCGATAGCGGGACTACGAGCAATACGAATAAAGTTCCACTAACCGATCACAGATGGTGCTGTTCCGGACCGTTTGTGTTAACCCTTTATTGGCACGAATTAAAAGTAACTGCAGTTGTGGGGGTTGTTCGCTGTTATTCTCATAAAAGGGGCGTTTATTGGACGTTCATTTCGGGTTATAATTAGTTTATGTGCCGCGCGGGAGTATTGCATTCATGAAGCGTTTTAAAAATGAATCGTCATGCATATTCAGAAAGTTTAATTAGTACTAGTACAATGTATGTACAGACAAATAAGGTTTTTAGCTGCAAACAGGATTGGTCTACCAACAGTTCGGCCGGGGGGGTAGATTTACAAACAATAAGTATTAATAATAAACGCTTTACTATTCGTAAACGGTATGCAGTTTAGAATAGAATCAATGTTTTGAGCCTGTAAGATCATCATAGTATTTCTAAGGCAGATATAAACGTAACAGTTTTTACAGAGAGTACTTGATAACAGAGCAGCTACAGCAGTGCAGTCGTCGAGGTAAACATATAACAGTAGGTTCTTGAGTAAAGTACACCCTCCCCACTTGCCCAATCGGCTTGTATCATAATTACTGTACTGTACTGTTACTTCTCCACCACTGTTCATTTGCAGCAACTACGAGTACAGTTGAAATACAAACGCTAGCATCACCAACATGATGATCACAATAACAAATGATCCTCCCGCTCTGACCTCACACAATAACATGTTTTAATTACAGTTTTCAGGCTCTTATAAAATGAGTTCATTTATTAAGACGTATGTCAATTTAATTTGCGGCGTGGATGGTACACCTGGCAAAGGTTGTTGCTCGTTTAGCGCCCCGTATCACCCGTATGTGACACGTGTGCCGTGCAAGTACTGTCGTCAACATTACCTTATTTATAATTATGTCCCTATTTTTCTTTACTTTCTATCTTCTTTTACTATTGCATAGCAGTAAAGTTTCGTTAGTATAAAGATGGGTAAAACCCCAGGTAAAACACGGGTGGTCGAACTGATATGCTGGTGGTAAACGCGGACACAATGATCACACAACAAAATGTTTCTTTAATTTAAAACAATTTCGTAATGATATATAATGTACAAATATTACTCTGTGGACCCGGCACGACAGTTTAAATGAGATTGCGTCGTTCCGTTCCGTCGTCGTGTCGTGTCATTCGTTTTTAACCACAAAGCAGTAATCGCTGGGGCCGCTCTCGACAGTACGCCACCCAGCACGACGCGCCGACGACGAGGAAATTGATATTTTCGTTTGTTAGTAATGGTGTCAAATTGCTCGCTGTTATACACGAACCTATATTAAATTGTTTCACACGGGAACACTCGGCAGCTGAGCGAGCTGCTGTCATAGGTGACGAGGACAGACGGGAATCATATACACACTCGTTCCGACATATAATTTTGTGAGAGCACTGTATCACCAGGGGAGAGACACGAGACGATATACAAAAAGCATACTCGTAAATACAATATCGAACACTAATTTCTGATAATCACTATTCTAAATTCTGAGCAGGGAGTAAGGAGTCTTTATATGTTTAATTGGCATTTTATACGAGTACAATACAATGGACCCGCTTTTGATGTATTGATAATATCTATTTACAAATATTATTATTATACATACAAGAGTAACAACAACAAAATACATAATCTGCAACTACATGTGTTTGGAGGAAAACTGCCACCAATACTGACTGACGCGTGTCATTCCTTAAAAATGTTAGCAGGCTCGGAGTTATACACTACCAGTTACATCCCACGGCTGGGTTAGTTACAGAATGTTTGTTATATTTACCAGAAAACGATATTACATTTTACCACACGAATCATTTTCGCTCTGAAAAGCAATGATAGTTCGCGAACGTGACTTACAAAATACACCAACGTGCTAAAATTGGTGCCATTGCAGTGGTTCTAGGACCCGGTCCACACGCAGCAAGATGCTATGTGTATGGCCTTAGGTCTGTATACCCACCCACGGGAACTGGCAGGTGTGTGGTGACCCTCGACTACGAATAATCGATTGCCGATCCACGTGCGCCCATATAAAAAACTACAAGCATATAATTCGGCACGTGTCACGCGTGTCCCATGTCGCGTGCGTTGACACTGCATTGTAAACTGACATGGTGAAGGCAATTCCCTCTTGATATTAGTGAGACTGAAAGACTTGCAGATATCCGGAAAATCATACGAAACCAAGTAATGAATGCAAACAACACGTGAGGGAGTCATCCGTGGAGCCGTGTGTGGAAACTAATTCATACTTTACGATTATTATATCCGGGAGCCGGTTCTTGGCGCATCATCGACACTAGTCATGAATAAACAACATTTATAAACTAGCTCCATTACGGAACACAGCTCCAGCGCCTTACTGTTAGTTGATAGCAAACTTATAACAGCGGGCAAGTGAAGTTCTGCTACGAATTTTATGACAGGCGTTTCAGTTTTATTGTGATTATTTATATCTGAATGAACTGAATCTGAATGGTCCAGATAATATGTCGGTGCTAGTTATTTACATTCTAATTTGATATACATCTCTAAAACCATTTGCATCAAAGTTTAGTATTATTTATAGGTTTCATTTTAGTTTCAGGCAGCCATTGTGGCATTTTTTAAGTTGAGTGAGATCCTTTACACGCTAGGAACATTGCTGAAAACTTGTAGCGTGCAGTTAGGGATCATTAATAACATGTATTAATGGTATGAGAGATATCAGTAATAAGATAAATCTAAATAATCCGCAAATTGTAAACTGCAGGTGAGTGACGGCGACATCAGCGAGTACGTACAATGTAATTTATAATGATGAAGTACAACAATGTCATGACGGTCAATTGTTTCACGCATCACAATGTCTATCAATCAATGTGTGTAGATGTGCATTGTAAATACTGATCACAGACACTGTCACACAGGCAGGCAGTTTTATGCGTGTAGCATGCGGCGGTATATGCACGAGGGATGTGTGTGGACATACGTAATACAAGTTGCGTTATCAGTCCACAGGAACCACACCTTTGAAATAAGTATCTAAAGCTGCGACTAATGGAACAACTCCAGCCGCGGTTTGTTAACTCATAGAATGTTGTTGTTATTTTCAGAAAGGATAACAAGACAGCAACAAATTGACAATGATTTTATCTTAGAAATAATTGTAGTCAAATTTATCATTTGTGCATGAATGTAATCGTTTTAACTACTACTATGATCACCTACGGAATCCTGAACGCATGAGACATGTTCATGTTCTTACCACTAATTCAGTTTTGTTGTACTTTAGACGCTAACAACGGTTTCATTCGTTTGTTCTCTCGGGCCCCGGGTCCGCGGCCAGTTTATTGTAGTAAACTGAACAGACGATAAACAACTCTCAGATTTAAAAACAATAATAAATGACATTTGATAATAATACAAACAATGGAATGTCCTGGACGTCAGTCAGTCAGGCCATCATCGGGCGAGCGTGCGCGCGCGCATCTACATAATTACGCCTCGAACTACCACCGACAATAAGGTATTGCATCGCTGGAAACTTTTTGGCAACGTTACATGTGCTTTAAACTAAATCTTGGTCAAGTCGAAGTTAGATAATGATGCATTAAAGTAGACGCCAGCGAAAATATATAGTATAATATCACATCTCATCCAATAGACACCTGTTCGTAGTTATGTTGTGATTTTTCATCCTAATTTCTGTTGTGAGGTGTTTCTAGAACCTGATCATAAAAAGACCCAATGTCTTTGAATCTGAACCTTGACCGATGTGTTAAAAAGTGATAAGATGAAAAGGATGCGATGTCCTCATCGCCCAACATTACCGAGGACCTGTGCAAGGTTTGTGACGGCAGGATAGAGTGCGCTCCGACCGCAATACTCCTCATAGCCCTGGTGCACTCCCTCTACGGACACATCGGACCAGCGCCAGACTACTTCGCAAACAAAAAGGAAGAACTGACAAAGCCGGAGACCGAAGTACCTCCAAAGATCCCCGAAGCATATCTTCCGAGGGCTAGGACGAGACCGAAGGACAAATACGTCGATGGAGGGACTTATGACTTTATTGTGATCGGCGGTGGAACGGCCGGATGCGTTGTGGCCAGTAGACTGTCGGAAAACAAAAGTTGGAAGGTGCGCGGCGTGGTGCTATAGGCATTGGTATGACACTGCTAGATAAACCGCAGTGTTGTAAATGATTATGTTTTAATATCGACAGGTGCTATTATTGGAAGCTGGTCCAGAAGAGCCCAAGATGTCTGTGATCCCCAGCCTCACGAGCGAGTTCAAAGGATCAACCCTCGACTGGCAGTACAGTATGAGACCGAAGACGGGGTGAGCTTTATCCTTAGTCACTTAACTTTCGGGGTCTGTTGAAAAATTTGATAGCTTTAATTCCTAAACGAATTTTTCAACAGGCCTTAGATGAACGACTGTATTTTTATCAATAGTACAGTGTCATAACGTTTCAGATTTTGTCAGAGCCGCGGTGACGCTGGATGTGAGGTGGTGCAGGGCAGGGTGCTCGGGGGCACCTCGTCCATCAACGACATGGCGTATATTAGAGGTAATTCAGCTGATTACGACGAATGGGCTCAATACGATAACGAAGGTTGGGCCTTCGAAGAAATACTGCCTTACTTTTTATACTCCGAAGGTAACTACGATAAAGATATTTCGAGGAATAAATTCTACCACTCGTCGCAAGGTCCTCTGGATGTAGGCAGATATCCATACGTGGACGACAACGTCGATGTACTGCTCAGTGCATTAAATGAACTCGGGTACAATTACACCGACGTGAACGGTGAGAATCAATTAGGGTTCATGAGAATACAGTCGACGTCGTATCTCGGTGAAAGAGTGAGCTCGTACACAGCCTTCATAGAGCCAATAAGGACGTTGCGATCTAATATAGACGTGGTCGTCGAGGCACTCGTAACGAAAATATTGTTTGAAGATTCTCTCAGTGACGTCAGAGCCTCATCTGTGATATACATAAAAGACGGCGTAAGGTTTAAAGTTTTGGCCAATAAAGAAATAATCATGAGTGCTGGAGCCATAAACTCACCTAAAATCCTGATGCAGTCCGGTATAGGACCAAAGGGGTATTTAGAATATTTGGGCATAAAAGTGATCAGCGATCTCCCGGTAGGAGAAAATTTTCATGATCATGTTTCCGTTTGTCTGCCAGTGTTGAGGCTAGGAAGCACGGAGACGACCTCAAAGTTCACAGATAAACTAAAAGATATCACCACATATTATACAAAGGGCATGGGACCCTTGTCGGCAAACTTTCAAGTTGTTGTATTTATTGAAACTTCGTTATCAGAAGTGGTAGCGACGCCAGACATAGAAGTAAGATTTAAAGGACACGACTCTAACATGTATTATGATAAAATGGACATGTGTGTGTCGCTGCTGACGCCTGAGAGCCGAGGCAGGGTCATCCTCAACTCAACGAACCCAGTGTTTGGAAAGCCCTTGATTTATCCGAACTTTTTAAAAGAAGCGAATGATAAAAAAAAGCTTTTAGAGGGAATAAACAACATTGTGAAAATTTTTGAGACCGAAGTTTTTAAGATGGCTGAAATAGAATTTGACCCTCAACTGATTTTAGAAAATCATTGCAACAACCATGACCAGGTTTCAGAAGAATTCTGGTCATGTATCATAAAACATTTCTCAAGTCCCTTGCACAACTACGTCGGCACTTGTAAAATGGGACCTCCTAATGACCCTGAAGCAGTGGTAGATAACACTTTGAGAGTGTATGGAACGACCGGTTTAAGAGTTGTGGATGCGTCAATAATGCCAAAGATAACGCGAGGGTCTACGGCAGCTCCTGTCATCATGATAGCAGAAAAAGCTAGTGGTTTAATTAAAAATACTTGGTATTAATGGCTTCTTTTAATTATATAAATTAATACACTTCTTACTTTATAAAATGAAATTACTAATATGTACGTCACGTCACCTTCTGTTGAAATACTGCTTATTATCTTTCCAGTCTTTTAAGATCATTTTTGCTCCTTTCTCAGCAATCATCATTGTAGGTGCCAATATACCTCCTCGAACATGTGTTGGCATCACAGAAGCATCTATAATTCTAAGTCCTTCAATGCCGTGAACCCTAAGCTCAAAATCTACTACAGATTCTGTTGAGTTCTCACCCATTCGGCATGTGCCTATGGGGTTGCTCATAGCCTTAGTGTAATGTCTCGCTATACAGTTCCACTGATCTCGGTTCTTCAGTCTATCACATGGGAACAGATCTACTGGAGCAAATTTTATTTCAGCTTTTTTCATTTCTTTTTTCTCAAGTAGTTGTAGCGATATATCTATACTGTCTACAAGCGTATCTAAATCTTCAGATTCTTTTAGTAGATTGGCTTGAATAATTGGACGACCATATTTAGGGTTTCTCTTATTCAACATAACCTTTCCTTTACTCTTTGGTTTGAGCAATACGGGATAAATATTAACCAAATTATAATAAGGCAGAGGCAGATTTATCTCTTCGATAGCGTGTACGCTGATGTTAGTCAGCATAAACTTATCGCTTCTAATAAAATTGCCTTCTAAAGCTAGTTCTACATCGGGTCCGTTTTTATTTTCGTACAGTTGTATAAAAGCGGACACTTGACTTACTCCTCGAGACGCTAACGGTCCGTTTCGGTTTTGGAACCAAGTCTTAAAGTCATTAACGATTTGACTCTCACCCACTGGCGCTACCTCGTTCAGAGCGAACGCTAAACCTCCCGTAGTTACCTGGTCTTGAAAATTAAGACCAACGGGCAGATCCACAACTACACTAATGTTATGCTTCTTCAATTCAGCTTTAGGTCCGATCCCTGACAAATGCAATAGCTTGACATTGTTAATAGCTCCCCCAGATAAAATAATTTCTCTCTTAGCATACGCCGGACGCTCCTTTCCTTTCTCGATTTCATATATAACTCCTTCTACATTCTTTTCATGTTTATCTATAACTATTTTTGTGACGGTAGCGCCTGTGATCACTTTGAGATTTTTCCTGTGTCTGACTGGCTTGAGGAATGCGCTATTGGTGCTGAGTCGTGTGTTGTTGTGGACAGTGAACTGGTGGTTGACAATGGCTTCGCCGACGTTGGAGTTGATGTCTAGGGTGCGTAAGCCCATCTCTGAGAATGCTGCTGTAAAGATCTCGATGTTTCTGTCGACGTACTTGAATCGCTTCACGTGCATCTCCCCGCCGCGCGCGTGCTGCGCCGAGTTCATCAGCACGTCGTAGTCACCTGAAACATCCACGACAACCAGCTTATCTTATCTAAGGTTTGTCTCGTAAGTGGTTCATCGTCATAAAGCTACAAACAATTGAGATCATGCGTCAAGGTTACAGATACGAGTAATTACACTCTGCGCGTAGGACAGTTCTAAAAGCAGATTACAAACAATTGTCGAAAATAAATTTGTTGAGAGACCTCATTCCGTTACTATAATGACTACACAGTATACATGTACTATAACGTCATTCAAGCAGCGAAAGTTTCTTTCATCGTTTTTCCGAAACTTGCTGTTGATTCGATAAAAGTTTGTTAACATTAGTTTAGAAAAAACGATGGAATTTTATAGGCGGTGCGTGGCAACACGAAAATACGAGTATCTCTGTCATAATTGGTGGGTCTATTGACCATTGACCGCAATTAATCTTGGACTCGTAGTTTAGACACTTAGAGTCCTCAAACGTTGTATGAAGGAGTCGATGATGTAGTTTGCAGACTTAGTTTATCTTACATTGTATCTATACATGAACGTTGGTATTTAGAAAGGCGGAGGGAGTTTGGGGTGGTACAACAAATACAACGATCGAAAAGACGAACAGAACACCGTGAAGATTGTTCAGACATCTTGATGTTGTTATCAGTTCGTTTCAAACCTAAACAGGAAACCTTAATTAGGCATAGTTGAAACGGTTAATAATTTAAATTAGCGACCCATTGTAGGCAATATGATAAAATAAATACGTATTTGGTTGCCGCATGCCTAACCGTATTACTTGCCAATTATTTCAGTAACTGATTAACTATACACATATACTGATATGGTCGTATCGTACATTTGCAGGTTTTCCTTCACATAGCCATTGTTTAAAAACTATTGAAGGGTAAAAAACAAGGCGGGTCCCCCGCAGTCAGGTTAAAGTCAGTCTGTATTCATACCTCAGCCTCACTTACTCACAGTTTACTGTCAGTGAACTGGCAGTCTATGTCCCAGCGTAGACAAGCGTCCCCCACCCTGACCTCAACCACATCGAATCAGACGATATTGTGGTCAGCTATGTGTAAAACAAAGACTCTGGCGGTTCCTTGTACGACGACCCACCACTCACCGTTGTCCTCGGAAGCTTTGAAGTGTTCGATGAGGCTTGCGTACTTCCAGTCCAGGGACCCCAGAGCGCCGGTGGCGTGCCAGGCGTCGTAGTCATCCTTGCTCCCCCTCACGTACTTCATGTCCCCCACTACGCTCGACCCCCCCAGCACCTTGCCGGTGCGCACCTCGCACGCGCCCCCCGCACGGGACAGGCACGAGTGACCGCTGCGCTCGGTGCGGTAGTTCCACAGTATCGGGCGGTACTGGGCGGTAGGAACCGCGGGGATGCCGTAGTCTATGTTCTCCTCGTCGCCGGCTTCCACAACCAACACCTGGTGGTATTAGTTTAGTGGTGATCGAGATGTTCTTCTTTAGAGAATGAATAGGATGCCGCCAAGCGACCATGTTGAAAATGGCGAGCGAGATTTGCCTCATGTATAACTAAAAACGATTTATTTGTAGCGTGATATATGTCAATGTTGAACCTATGATTCATAAGGAATTGAATTCCCTGTCTATATCTTTGTTCCTCAAGATAACCTTTATCTCTTTAAATTTGCAGACTAAGTATCGTTCTAGAATTGATCCTTGTCACGGGCTCCACGCTATACAGGCTGTTCCGTGTTGAGGTAAACGTTGGGCGTGGTGTAAGGTGGTGCTGGCAGGTTGGTATGTTGTAGACATCTAGTATCTTATTATTGGTCGGGTCTCGGTTTTATTCTGGACTAGAGTCAGCGCATGTTCTCTCGCGGGTGTAGTTTCACTGAGACCGCTCCGCTGATTCTTGCAAACCTAGTAAGGTCACAACTTGGTGGTTACAGATGATCCCTAAATCTATCTGCAGAATGTGAGTGTCCAAAACCCAGATCGTTTACTGATAGTGTTTAAATGAGAGTCTGTAATCTTGTATTAGTTAAACATTGATCTGTTGATCGTTGTGACGTCAAAGAATCCAACGAAGCACAGATGAATACAGACGTCCTGTTCGTGTAAGAAGAAGAAAGGAAGACAGAAACTGTAAGTCACGATTAACTTCAAGCATGTCTGTATCTGTAATATATGAAACTATGAATAATCGAACAGGAATTAGAATGAATGTTTTAGTTACGCATCGTCAGGAGCTGCACGGTTGTAACTGCAGCGTATTGAAACAATTCTCAGGACAACGATTGAAAACAGGAAAATGTATTGTTACTAGTTCATACAGATGGGAAAATCCGACACGTGGTCACTACGAAGAATCCAGTTAAAGTTTGATTTGATTTTATATAAATTTATCCTTTGTCACAATTACATGTAAGCATACTTGTGGGTCGCAATTGTCCTTAGCAACAAACAGGTGTGCGGTCGGAGCGGGTACAGTCTTGAAATAAAAAAATTAATTTTCCAATTAAATGTCAGTACTGAATTTATATTGCAATACCTCGCGAATTGTATGTACATAGGTGAATTACATGAAACGATCGATGTGCAAGTGTACAGATAAATTGTACGATTTTATGTATTTCTAAATATTATTTATCTGACTGATGCTTTGTTGGCTTTGGCTTGTAAATAATAAATAGGGTCAATATTGTTTTCAAATTTCACAATGCAAGCTGTCAATTACTACTTCCACAGTGGTATTGATGACCGTTTGTCCGTCTACATTTTATAAATATTTTCACAATGTTTCTTATTCTTGTGTATTCTCAAAAAAGTATACTCGTATATATTGAATATCCAGGCTACTCCCAGACAATTTCAGATGTTCCGGATATGAAGTTTGTACCAAATCTGTCAGTGCATCCCCCGGCCTGCTGAGGAGTAGCGGTGTAGTGGTGGGGAGAATTATCGGGTACCTTCCAGTCAGGTATGGCGGAGAGGCGGTTGGCCAGGACGCAGCCGGCGGTGCCTCCCCCGACGATGATGAAGTCGAACACACTGTTCCTGAGGTCGAGGTCCTCGTGGCGGGTGCGCGTCGCCCTTGACAGCAGGTCTCCGACCGCCAGGGTGCAGCCGAGGAGCACCAGGCACCAGCTGCGGTGGGTTGGTGGTAGGGTGATATAATCAATAAGGATGGATACGACTGCAGTGTCACAGCGCTAGTGAGTTCCGAGTGAGTCTCTTGCGGCCTTATCGGCCTTGTCACCTGACATATTTGAATTTGAAACATATGTTTGTTTTTAATAGGTGGTATTAATGTTATGAATATTATTCGACTTATTGTTACGTATTTGAAACCAGTAACCTATCAAAGTACACACACAGGGCCCAGTGATAACTTATCGTCATTGTCTGTGGTAGATGTTTTTGATGCGAAGGAAGGCAGATGCTGCGGCTGATCTCGACTTGTATCAAACAAAGGAATTACTTATTTTGAATTGCTGTTTGTGGATTGTGTATATGATAAGGCACAGCAGGCTTTGAGAAACAAATTGCGAACATATTTCCACGCCTTGTATAGTAAGTAATTACTTTATAAATTAACAGAAAGCAACTATTACCGTATGAGGTCATGTTTGAACAGCCATTTTCCTTTAATCAGAAACAAATTCGTGTCGGTAACTGCAGTAAGAGTTTAATAAGGCATTACGTATTCGTTTTAAAACGAGCAACAAACAATGGTAGCCTCAATTACCTCTGATGGTTATATGAGGCAATATAACAAACAGTCATTTGACGGTCGAGGGACCTTCTGTCCGATGTATAGGAATCCTGCATCTGTCCGATGATATAGGAATCCCATGTGCCCACCCAGCGCACACACCGCGTAGTTCAAACATTCTAATGAGAGTTGCATGTCAAAGTTCTGATGCCTGTGTGTATCAAACTGATGCAAAATGATGAACGAATTTGGAACAAATTATATCTAATCCTTAGAGATAAATTACCTGAAGTTTCCGATTAAATTACGCCGAGAATCAAGTATATTTACGTAACAGAAAGAATAAAATACTTCGATATATTTCCGACAATTCGGCTATAACTTTCACCACCACTGGTCTTAACAATTACAGACAGTTGTGAAGGAAACAAGGGTCTCTATGTCGTTATATATCCTAGGATCACTCAATACAAGAGCTAGACTTGTGCTCCAGTTAGCGCCTCACTCAACTCGCGCAACAATCGTGATGCACTGGTTAGATGTGACGTGGCAAAACCACGAGGCAGACACGACTGACTCTTACAATTCAGTTTTTGTTTGATAAAATTCATGTACCTAAATAGTTCCGCATAATACAGTAAAGTGGCACTTATTTTATCAACTGCAACTGTGGATATGACACAGCTGTGTGCCCTCACAGCGGTGGCTGAGTATAACTTTCTCAAGGAATCTGTGAGGCATATAGCTCATGCAGACTTAGATTGAGATTAGTGCTCGTAGATGTGCCGGACAATATGTATTTTGTTGAATCCGGAAACCAAAAAAGAACATCCTACAAGGTCTGATCGAGTGTTTCACAATGAACGTAAACGAACCTGACCTTCTCAGCTCCATGATCGTGTCGCTGCAGTGTCGACAAGGCAGGTGCACCCCCGGGAGTGCAGCGCGCCACTGCAGGCGGGCGTTGGGCAAGCGGCGCGCGCGCAGGACGCGACACGCGCCGCCGCACACATCCTCGCGAGCAGGATCTTGTCCAACGGTGGAAGTCCGTGAATGATGTTTCTCTTGCTGGGCTTCCTTTAGCCGACTACGGAGGATGGATTGTGTGTTTAAATGTTCTTTTTCATCAGTCAGAGCACATACTTGACAAGAATATTGATAGCTTCATACTCATAGATAGGTCATTGTCAAATTATACAATGTAATTGTAGAATATGTTCCCTCTGTCGCTATTTTCTCACAAAATTGTATGCGACCCGTACCGTGCCAGTCACACAATGTCATATCCTTTACATACAATTCCACAAATCATTTGTGCGTTTCCAAGTGTCATGAGCCTCCTTCTGAGCGTTCATATTCCAGTGGTAGTCCGCGCCACCAGTGAACAGGGGCGGACACAGGTCTCGCGGCCTCGTTGGGTCTTCATTCATAAGGTTGGCCACCGCGAGCCCGAGCGACCCCTGTGTTAGACTTTTCTTCTATGACAAATAGAGTGGCAAGCCTCCAAGTAACCTCCTTAAGAATGTGAACAGCCGTCTTAAGTGAGTGTTTCTCTCGAGAGCCAGTTTAAGTCCGGTTCGGTGTTTGTCCTGCTGGGCTGTGACGGCAGCCTGTCGTGGCTACACTGGAGTTGCAGTGGATCCGCTATCAGCGTGTTGGTTGGTTGACTTTTAGCTTATCCTTCTCCACCTACTGCCCTGCCTCGGGGGCTGCAGTGGCTCTCACTGCCCTCGATACCATTGCCGTCTTCTTGTTCATTTGCCTCCTTTACAACGTACCACGCCCCATAGCATTTGCCTGCCTAGTACTTGTTTTTTATTAGTATTAATCTGACAATTGTCATGATTTCTGACAAATTGTCGACTTGTCAAGCTTTATGAAACAGGGCCCTGATCACCTCGTCAGGTCCGGACAGCTGCATGCGTGGATTGCGCATCGTAGTATAAGATTGACATGCAACAAGTGTTACGAAAGTCGAGCAACACCTGGTGCCGGCGCACGCGCAGGAAGGGCGCGGCGCAAAGAGAAACGTGTGCCGGGCGTAGTGCGTGCGGTATATCCTGGTGTATGCCAAGTTAGAATACATAGTACAGAGAAGTACGAGTAAGACACTAAGATGGGTTATACTACAGAGTGCACGTGGTTCTTGGCCACGCTCCAGCCCCGCCTCAGGAACACAACATCTAATCGTCATCACTTCTTGTAACGCTACGGATAAGTACGATGAATAATGTACAACTATCATGGATGTTACAATGTTGTAATGTTAAATAAACGGCTTTTTATCTGTTCCGAACGACAATTTTATCTAATTAATAATTAGGTACTTAGGGCTAATAAAATGGCCACCTCGTCAATTCTAATGATGCTTGTGTGACTGACATATGATATAGATAAGGGATTCCCAAAGACCCTACAGGTTCCGTAGATAAGTATTTAGGGCTTCGCGAATCCTTATAATACAAGACATTTACAGGATGTTCATCTTCTACTATATGATCATACACCAGCAAACAGCGTGTGCCAGTTCTGTGCTGGACATAGGAACTTGAAACGGGCCTCTCCCAATATCCACCAATTACTTCTGTCCTCTGCTTTCTAATCCTTTATATGTATTTATAGTGCAGTAAAACCAGTGACTCGGTTTTAAGGTTTTTTATTTAGCCTTCATATATTACAGATACGTTAAAACAAGGCAATGCAGGTGCCGTTACCTATGCATATATATGATGCATATTGTGTAAACGAGACACTGTAGCTGAATCATATTTAGAGTTTCAAGTTGAAGGAAACTACATAACGATAGTGCTTGCATGTTAGCAACAGCAAAAGCGAGCGCAGGAGAAAGAAGAGAATTGTTTTTAATAAAGATACATTATACCTCTATAATACAATTACATACAACATATACATATGGATAGATAATCACTTCACTGCAGACAATGCAATTATACAGAAATCAATAAGTAATAACAATGACAGAAGTAACTTAACATATAAACCATTGTCTCAATGTGGAAACAGTATTAGTACAAAATAAACTGAACACAAACGATATCTCCAACTTGACGTGCGTGACGCAAGTTAAGAAATTCATGTCATACAATATAACCACAGTGCACGCATTATATCACAGATAAAACACTTGCAACAGTACCATCATCTCCTTCTGTATCTCCCGACTGTCACATGATGACGTCGTTATAGTTTGACTCTACAACTATGTAGTCTAAGTTAGTGGTCCCAGCAGAGATCGACGTTCATTTATTACTCGTACTTTCCTAAATACAGTATAAACAAACAAACTAGCGACAACCTTTACAAAATTATATAGTTGTGTGTGAGCAAGTAATGCTTGGCTAAATGATCATGATCAATGATGAATCTATGATCATCAATCATAATGATAATGATGACAATGATCAAAATGTATTAATATCGTAATGTAATAATGTTAATATTGTACGGTTGCATATTTACATTTTATACCTTTGTTTAAAAAATTAGGAATTCTACCACTTCCATGTATGAACCATTCGTGAATTTTTGTTTCCATTCATGCTTTGTCGGCAGTAACCTACTCGTACACATGTTCAGAAGGCACGTGAGGAAGCGGGACAAACTTGCATTTAATAGTATTCCAATTAAGAAACAATGTAATTTCATGTTTTTCAAAATTGTTAATGCTTTAGCAAACGGCATTAAATTATAACAAATTGATTTGTTTAAGAGAAAATAATGACATGGTTAAAAGAAAATAATTTTTATAAAATTACTGTCATTTTTTGATATTCTTGACATTTGTAATTTTGACGTTTCTGTTCTCATTGTAAATTCATGCTGATTAAATAGTGACAGAGGTAATTATCATTATAAACAATACGCAATATTGGCACGCCCCACTCGGGCTAACGGCTACCACCTTCCACCTTGTAAGCAACATATTTTTATACGCTTTCTTCTATGTACTCGTATGTAACTTCGAGTGAGCTTCTTACAATCGACGCCATATTGAATCGAAGTCAAATGTCACTTTCATTTACCATCACTAAAGCTTCAGTTTCAAAACAAAATACTAAAATACACACAGGTTCCAAATAAGTCACTGAACACGTCGTTGTTATAAAACAAACTACAGCATTTAATAATCATCTGGTATCTCTAATTATGTATAATACTAAACACGAGACGATGCACATGTTTTATAAATATAATTCATTTCCAATACAAAGTTACTCTCAATATAATTTGGCAGCCTTTTAATTTACTTGACACACTTCAGTGCAGACAATCATTTCATCGTAAACAGCTTTTATTATCGTCCGAAGTCCGCCCCGCGAACAGACCGTGCTTAAGAGGGTATGCTGTTGTCAAAGCGCCCATACAAACGTAGTCCAGTCATATTTTGAGTATTAAGCTATGAAAATCTATGAAATTTTCAAGACACAATCTAGAAACAAATATCTGTGTCGGTGGTGAGTCAGATTTTCGTTTAAATATATACTTCCAGAGTTACAGGGCGTCAAAGTATTGTATTTTTCGGTAATAAAAAGCCCCAACTATGAACCTGTTTTACAAGAGTATGAATCAATTTAGAACAATTTGGAAAAACCACCGACATCTGAAATTTTATTAATATACTGTATTGAAAAAATGGCTACATAATATACTGTATCCTGTATATGTGGATAACTTCGCGTAGTGTATGCTGTCTCACCGTAGGCGCTCGGGTAGGATAGGGCTCGGATAGGGACAGCTACAAAACAGTACAACCTTGAACGCGGCCACGTGCTCTAAACAGACAATCCTCTTAAGTTGAGATAATCTCGAGACAAATCAAATTTGTGTTTGTGAGATACTTACAATTGACTCATACTCAAGCAGAGGCGGTCAAGAAGAGTTTGACTGTCACACCTGTAGTGTATACTAACATAGTTTTTATCCTATTTCAAATATAAAGAAATTAAAATTAATGAAATTATCTACTTATATCAAAGAATACTTGTGTGTCATTTTAGTTTAAATAATAAAGTCAAATATATTATACGGACTTCTTCGACAGCTAGAAAAATATTTGAGACCGCTTAACTTTGAAACTACTCGTGCTCATCCAGAAGCTTCATGCTAATCCTGGCTCTGGTAGGTGCCTTTCACAGCAGAACACACCTGAGACAACAGAGCTAGTACCACAGCTGTTGGTATTCGCATCGAGACCACTTCATCGACTGCCGTTGTTTAATATTCAACATATGATGACACACGTTTGTGGAGGCGCACTGGCTGTCACTCGGGGGAGAGGGACATATCTTACCACGATCTGGAGGCTTGAGAGCACTCTCTAACTCTAGCAGTGCCTCTCCGGCGTCAAGAGTGCTGTGCTCTGTCGGTAAGGTGCTGGCACAGACTGCAGAGGTCGTACTCCAGCCCGTCGGTGAAGGAGGTGATGGTCGGCTCCGAGACACACTCCACCAGCTTCTTCCTGAGACACACCTCACTGGTCTCGACGAGGTACCTCTTCTGTGGATCCATGAAGGCTGATGTCCTGTACAGCAGGTCGCGGTCTCCGTGCACCAGCACCGCGTCGTACAGGCTGGCGGGCAGGAAGCCGGGGTTGTTGGTGAGGAAGCAGCGCCCGCAGCGCCTCCACGCGAACACGTCCGCCCCCTCCGCGTCCGAGAACACGGGGCTCTTCGATATTAAATACATGTAAATGTATTTGTCTCCTACGCTCAGCTCCTTGCTGACGAACGTGTAGAGGGGCTGGGGGGGTGCAGTGAACACTATGATGACGTACACGATGACGTAGAATATCGCTAGGAGCACCAACTTGTGCAGGCGGGAGACCTGGCGCCAGCACATGGCTCCGGCAGACTCGCATGTCGACAGTACACGCGCGTACCTTCGCCGCGCGACCGACGACGTCTGCCGGCCTGGCCTGCCTGTCTCTGTCACTCCTCGTACGAGGGACGGAGAGGCGATACGGTCGATACCCCCTCACGACTCCCACGGACTCGCGACCTAAATACGACCTACTTGCCATATGTTTAAAGTTTTAAATATTTCAATGACGCGCCGTGGTGACGTCGCTGAGCAACGTGGAGAGAAAAACCTGTCGGATTCTCGGTGGTCTCGTTGCGATCGTATTCCATTGTCCGTAAGGTTTATATTGTGATGCGAGGGTGCTAGTATCCGTAGTGTGACGTCACGTGGCATGGCGCGGCCGGCGGCGCTGCACCGCACGACACCAGACAGCATTTAAAACAAATTTAAAACATTTGAATTAATATTCATTTACGCATTAACTATTTGTCCTCTATATTTATAAACTACGCTAACAAATTATGAACAACCTTGAAAATTAAAACATTATTGTTACCAAGTTGATGCTTCTGGCTGGATGAGCACGATTCCATTTTTAGCCGACTTCAAAAAAGGAGGTTAACAATTCGACCTGTATGTATGTATGTAATGTATAAATATTTGTATGTTTGTCCTCGCGTGTCTCCGGAACTACAAGTTCCATTTAAATAATCCTTTTTTGTTGAACCCTAATTCAACTTAGGGAAGACTGCAAATTTCATCAAAATCAGTTCAGTAGTTTTTGAGATAGGGAATGTTATATGTGTAGTAGTTAAATGTTTGTAAGCTCAGAACTTTTGACTGGGTGAGCCGTTTTGGATGATTCTTTTTTATTTGAAAGTTGGTGCTTTCCGTGTGATCCCATTTCAATTTGGTCCGGTTCTTAGAATGGCATCCAAGAGAAAACAATAATTCATCTTAAACTTGCTTTAGTAAAAGTAGACTTTTAGGGCAGTTGAAGTTAGTTTCAAGTTCTTTTTGAAGCGTTAACTTATATATCTTGCTGTCACCATAGATAGCCTTAAACATACAGGTGTTATGAGACAATATTGCACGAGCAGGGACCGAGTGCGCGGGCAGCAGGCGGGCAGCAGGCGGGCAGCGGGCGGGCAGCGGGCGGGCAGCGGGCGGGCAGCGGGCGGGCAGGCAGCGGGCGGGCAGCGGGCGGGCAGCGGGCGGGCAGCAGGCGGGCAGCGGGCGGGCAGCGGGCGGGCAGCGGGCGGGCAGCAGGCGGGCAGCAGGCGGGCAGCGGGCGGGCAGCGGGCGGGCAGCAGGCGGGCAGCAGGCGGGCAGCGGGCGGGCAGCGGGCGGGCAGCGGGCGGGCAGCGGGCGGGCAGCAGGCGGGCAGCGGGCGGGCAGCGGGCGGGCAGCAGGCGGGCAGCAGGCGGGCGGTTCATGCACGAATATCGATGCGTGTCCCGGCACGGACAAGGTTCTAGCCGCGGGTGCTTCTAGTGCAGTAGTATACCTACTAGTAGAACTCATTCGCGGTCCATGCAGACAGATTGTGGAACCCGTGGCCACGCACTGTACGCGACAGTAAAACTGTTTCTATTTTCAAGAAAAACGTCGAGGAACATTTTCTTTCTCTTATAAACAGCTCTAAGTTAATGGAGGTATGTATTCTCGTTACTGTTGCGGTATATGCAGTAATATTATGTATCTCGTATTTATGTAATCGCAGGTATATTATGTCTATATTGAAGGTACACGACACGCAAAACGATACAAACATTATACCCTGGCGTGTGTGATACAGGGGGACTCTATCTATATGTATACAGCGACAGAACGCGACATACATTGCAAGTTAAATACAATGAGACTATCAAACACCCAACCCTCTCTTATATATTTGTAACCGGGTACCAACATATTATTGTTATTTACAAGCAAAGGTGACGGACTCAACGCGTTGAAGGAAGTGTCATGCCGGAAACTGTAATGATGTACGGCCAGAGAGCAAGCGGCGGTGAGGAAATGAAGCTGACCACTAGATCATGTTTTACGAGCACCGGAGCGGGTCGGGTGGTAGCCGCCGCTGACCACCCCGGAGATCGGTCGCGGTGATACATCCTAGTTTATGATTACGATAATGGCCCGCGATAGATGTCGCACGTACTGTGTACGTACGTCTGCATGGATACACAATATGATACTGGAGCTCAATAGTCTTGAAAACTAAAAGGAGCTGTACATAAAGTCGTGGAATGATCTAAACATTGATAGATTCTAATTTGAAACTTTTATCATAATTTTGGTAATACCTGACGTCGTGCATACTATATACTGCCAGTAATAGCACAGCGCCATCCCACGCTGAAATATGATTATTATTGAAATTATAATTGTAAAGTATTTTTATATTTCATAATAAATGTGCAATAAACAAATAACCTATTATTGATTCTCGTATGACGAAAATATATTCGTTGTTAAATATTCTCAACTCAACAAGGAAGGAAAGTAAACGTCAAGCGGAACCACTGAACTGTGGTGCATTGTTGCAGAGCAAGTAAAAATAAGTAAACTTGCAAACTAAAGAAACACTGCCATCTAGTGCGCAACGATCGAACTAGCTGTTAATTTTAAAACTATTATGCTACTGTTACTACGACCACTCGACACTAGATGTCACTGGTACCGTAGAATATTGAATTTGGTTAACGACCCGTGTCAAACCCGTTCAACGTTTGCTCTCGAGTTGTTTTCCGAGTAAACTCGAGTGAAGAATTCGAACAAATATTGTCAGAGACAATAATAATATGGCTGGCAAATGGCTGGTGAACAAACCGACGTGGTCATTACGTTAACCCAGATGAAACATGACCGAGTGATTCTGGAAAACCGGAACTCAAATGAACTGGTATATTGCTGTATGAACAAGCTTATATATATATATACGAATAAAATATATAAGAAACGGGTACGCAAAATCAGGAATAACTCAAAACATTACACTACTAGTACTAAATCATTTATGCTTGCATGCAGAATAGAGAGAACTGAGAAATACATCGATTGGTTTGGTGTTATGGATTTCTGACAGCTCGAAAAGTATATGTTATCTCATAGATTCATAGAAGGTGGATCTCATAGTTAGTCATGAACCAAATCTAACTAAATCAGACTCAACCCGGAACAAATACAAACCAGAGAAAAACACAAGGTGAGATAACAGACTTCCTTATTTGCGACGACCTTCAAACTGCTTCCAACGTACTCGTGTGATTTAAAAGTCGGATGAAATCAATGTTGAACGATGCAATTCATACGTCATCTATGTTCTATCTAAGCTCAGCAGTGGACACTTCCGGCCAACAACAAGGCAAAAGCAAGAAATCTTTGACATCAGTGTCGCTGTGGCGTTTGATAATGTGCAGGTTTAATTTCCCAGACAGTATTACAATACAGGTCACAAAATGTTTTTCTACTTCGTTTTTTTATCACATCGCATCGAAGTACAGTCGATTATTTCTACATGTGTCACAGTGACTTTTTGACAGCCACGCAAGGATCATTGGTATAAATAACAGCAATAATTCAGAAGGAACACGAGCCGGTTCCTTATCTGTACCTCCGGCACGCTAGAGGGACATCTACGACCGTTACTGCTGGCAGCACTACAGCATTGCCCAGCTGTGGGCGTGGCCGTACGCTATAATTATCGAACCGCTTGATTAACTGCTCGATATCGGCGTGTTTATGTTATTTATTGTGCGGCGCGCCGTTGGGAGATGTACTCACGAGGAGGGTACTTAATCATGCGTTCCGCGACTGTACAGTTATATGGCGCTAGGACATCACAAATATTATTATTCCAAGTGTAAACAATCTTTTTTTATTTCAATGAATCAACTACACTTCCGGTAACATTCTGCAGAGACGACGCGACGCGACAAGGCGAGAGACTCTACCTACAGCTACAGCATTTTAAAGAAATTTATAGTGTGTGTGTCTCAGACTCAAGTCGCAGAATTGTTCAATGTAATCATTACAATATTAATTAGCTTCTATTGACAACAATCTTTTGAATCACTCATCATCATCGGCCAGGAAACATCCGCCGGGGGACATGGTCCTCCTCCGTGGCGTGCCACCGTCACCCGAGACGTAACTAGGTCGTCTGGTCGAGGAATGCTCACAGTCAAATTAATTAAAATTATGCGTTGTTATTAAAAGTACAAGATACACGGAGATGTCGTGTAAGGAATGTGTACTACAGCTGTAAGTTGCACAAAAAACGGTATAATATTTCGCAGGTATACAATTTAATACAAGGAAATTGTCTACATTGTATTTAGTACAGCACGCGCGTTGATGTCTATCGTACTGGCTAGTTGACGCACGGGCGTGTGTGCGCGCGCGTCGTCGCCGCTCGCCGCCCCGCGCCCTCGCTGCGCTCGTGCTCCACCATACAAACAATGTTACTGTGACACCCGCCCGCCGGTGATACTGTTTTCACCTTCATGCTCAAACTATTTCGAACGATATTATAGACAAGTCCGCACAGCTGTTTATCTGAGACTCAGTGCTCCTATGCACGGTACAACTGTGCACATACACAAATCTATATTCCATACTATATCGGCGTGCTTATATGTACTTGTGTATGTCACCCTTCCGTGCCCTGCGGGGGTTACTGACCTATGTCAGGTTTTATTGAAAAATACGTGTATATAGAACAGAATCTTAATTTTAAAATAAATACCGAATTAACATGAGGGCTGCGGCTGCGGCTGCGGCGCCAGGCCCGCGGTTATCAGGCGTTGCAGATAGCGAGAGATTTATTGCGTGCGCGCACCGCCGCGCCGGTAGCCCGCTGTCGGGCACAAGGTACCACCGACGTGCTTTATTTGTGAAGTTACTTTTGAGAGGTAAATACTTTACATTGTACAAATATCCATGCTTGCATCCGTCACCGTGGCCGACATAGCTCACCGTGGTAGCAAATTGTAGTGGCGGGCGGGTGATATACATGTGGCTACTCTAGCTAGGTGCAGTTGGAAACACCGACTTACATAAGCTAGCGGAAAACCTTATAAGCAGGTTACGTGTCTTGTATGTATGAGGTCCGGTCAGGTGGGAAGACGACCTGACCAGAAGATACAGTTCAATGATGGAGAGTAGCGGGCTATGTCCAACAGTGGACTGCCGTAAGCTGTACGTGGCCAAATCAAAGCAGCAGGATGATACCTGTGGTGATACAGTTTCTGCAAAAGGGAGCGATACAGTTCCACAAACTTACTGATCGAGCTGCTCGCGGTGTGTCTCTGGCTCGTGTAATTGTTACTGAGAAGCGGATCTATGTACTTAGACGTATGTCCAGTCGTCGATGTGCCCAGCAGCACCCGGTATGGAGCCGTCGCATCGCGTCGCACCGACCCCCTTGTCACCGACTCACAATATCGCAACTTCGACATTGATTTTATGACGCAGAATAGAGAATAAGTCAAAGTCATTGACACTTATTCTACCAATGGACAAGAGCGTTCCTAGCAGCCATTTGTGCAAATATTGGTTACAATTACATTTCGCTGCTGCGCTAAAACATTTTTATGTCGTTTAATCAGTTCGTTAAAACATGCATCGCTGGACCGCTTCTAGAGCAACAACATGTCCGGGCCACACTGGAGCAAGGTGAGTGTACAACTCTAGTACATGGTCCACGTGGACACGGAGCCTGTCCCAGAGATAACCGATAACGATAAGTGTGTGGTATGTACTCGCGCGAGCGCTGGTCATACTACTACAAATCGACTGCATAGCGGGCGAGACAGACGACAGGCATTGACCATTCCTTCTAAAGTTCATTCGGAGGTTTTGCATTTTTTCGGCCAAAAAAAGTCCACAATTATAAACGGCGGTCCATTAGTGGTGCATTCACGATGCACCGCCGCGGGGGACGGCGCGGGAGGCGCGGGGGAGGGCAGACCTGGCGACCTCCCAAACCGCAGCCAGCGTGCAGCTCCTTTATCGCTTTTAGAGGGACCCGTACCACGCAAACAATATACGATAGCATACAAGTAAACATCTGTCCTGCTCATCATTGGTTAATATTGCATCGCATCGCTCGCAACGTCAAGTTGGTTGCCTGGTGGCGGCTGGCGCAGGCGCACGCAGGAGATGTTGTTATATTGATTGATATTACAAATGAGCATAGATACACCACAGAGTACTAGAACACGCGCGGGACCAGACACGAGCTCGTTCACTCGAAGCTTAAATAAGGTGTGATTTACGATATAATTATTTTATACTAGCTTTCGCCCGCGACTTTGTCCGCGTGTACTTCAGGATTTATTCTACTTGTTCGATAGGCATAGAAGGCATCTATCTCCATTTCCAGCATAAGGTACAAAATAGTGTTTATTCTGTTACGTAGACTAATAGTTTATAGAAACAGAAGAAATTTCAATATCTGACGTAGTACATTCAAATAGTCTTCACACTAATATTATAAACGCGAAAGTTTGTATATACGAATTTACGTATTCTATGGTCGGTTGCTAGGCAACGCGTTTTTGTTATGCCCAAATTGCCCATGTAATCCCACTAATATTATAAGTGTGATTTTGAACAATTTACACACTATGTCTTTAGAAATTATAGCCTATATGTTATTCTTATGTATAAGCTATATTATTGTAAAGTTTCATTCAAATCCATTCAGTATTTTTTATGTGAAAGCGTCACAAACATCTAAACATCTAGAAATCCAAACATCTAAACATCCACTTTCACACTTATAATATTAGTAGGATTAATCTTCTCATCAGAAAAATGGAAACACCTTGCAACTTTATGTTTTGTAAGGATTATCAGAAAACCCTGTGAAAATTTAATTTGAAAAGAACATTAACATAGGACTTGAAAACCTCATTATTCACTATTAAACGACATTTGACATATATTCCTAAATATACATATTTTTCTGACAATTCTTACAAAACATAAACTTGCAAGGTGTTTCCATTTTTCTGATGAGCAGTACATTATCTCGTTCCGCGGGCGACACGGCGCACAGACGGAACAATAAAGTTCACTTGTCTGTTCACCACGGAGATGTACAATATCCAGACACGTACCACCGGTTTCAGACGATCTCCTGTTCCCGGTGAGGATTCACAGGTACCGCTAATGGTTGAACTAGCTTACCTGAAACAAACAAAATAGACATTCAAATTGTTGATCAGAACAGGTCAGTTCATTATTGTAATGTGTATCGCTGGCGTTGTATATTATGGAAGGTGACCCCAGTGCGGCATGCATAGTGGTTGCGTCGTCTCGTCCAGCACCACTATGCCCAGCGGTGGACGTCTCCGGATGACCAACGAACAACATAAATATAACACGTTTGATGCGAAAACCGCTACAATTAATCTATTTTTAAAATGAAAACTCTTTTTGTGGATAGGAAACCCCTAACTGTCGGATCGTGTTACAAAAATCAGTAACGTACCTTTTAGCTTTCTATTTATTGTAAATAATCTGACAAAGAATAAAACTGTATCCTAAGTTTGTTGCCGTTTGGTAACAGGTCGCTTAGTCTAGTGTCACGTCACGTCGGACACAGACACACACACACACACACACACAAATTGGACGCACGATTGATTTTCGAGACCCACGCCTTTTTTCTTTGGCCGAACGTAAACAACTAAACTGATATCTCCATGCTGACTGTTGACATTACCGGGCTAATTGTAATATTAATTATTCATACACTTATAATAACTCCTATTCAGCACGCAGGTGAACCCTTTCACAGGCCGGTCGATTGGAACAAATGTCGTGATATCCGCACACATCGAACTGATGACGTCTGTACACACGCGCATGTGTGAGTAGCACGCGCCATACGTGTCATTATTTGAATCAGTTTCTTGCAGGAGAGGTGAGCTAACGTCCGTTCTGTAATTATAGTGTGCTGTGTGCCAGGACACAGCAAGACAGCGGCTACAGTAGGTATTTCTCGAAAATACAAAACATAAAAAATATACGACTTAGAAACGGATTGGAATCTGTGTACGCGCAATAATTAAATTATATATAGCTGTATATTGCATTGTGTGAGCCAGGGTTTAGCTGGATGGATCCTCCTCCTAGCTCTCCATACAACAAGCCGGGCCGGGCCGCACTCTAATTTATACCGAATAATCCTAATGAAGAGTAATCCGCCCGCGTCGCGTATTAGCGGTTGGATACCAGCCATGTCTGTGTCCACTATCGTACGGCACCCGAGTTATGTTATAGACGCATAATGACACCTATTAACAACTTATATTGTTACATGCGTGTGATAAATAATAAGTAACAATTAAATACATCCTAAAATACAATAAGTTGGAAATTTTATTATGTTGGATCGATTTATTAGTGGAATATATTTTTTTCTTCGAAAAACTGACGTCTACAGAATTGTTATTAAATTATCTAAAACTACGAGCTAATTACCATTTTTCGCCTGAAGGCTTTAAACTACACTCTCAGTAATACGCACACATAAATTACATTAAAAAATTGTGACGTAGGGAGCTGTGAGACTCACACGGGCTTTATCTCTCATCAGTCTGATAAATACATTGTTACCATAATTAGTTTGTTCTCTGTTGCCATTAGATAAAGTTTTGCTTGGAACATGGTGCGCGATTTATATGACAGTCAAAATTTATTCTGAGAACGTTAAAAAGATCAAAAAAAGACATAATTTCTAACCTAAAAATGACAATGCAATAGTATCTTTAAAACAGTCATCGAGGCCAATTATTCACTCTGAATGTTTCTTATAAACTTTACTAGTAATGATCTCCCGACTTTGCACGCGTTGAGAATCACTTGTTGGTGGTTTTCTACATTCTACATCAAGTAAGTCATCATCAGAGTTGTCGTCTAGGCGTTGATACGTCGAGTGGTCAGAGAAACTTGTTACACACACCGACTCATCCACGATCGGTCAGAACTTGTCTATTATCTCAGCTCATAAAACGTTCGATAAGCTCACGGTGTGCAGACTATATTACAAAATCTAAAGTATGATTGTAATAAAATATCGTGCCGCATCCGGCAGTGGAGCCCAGTCCACTGTCAGGCCACATAAAGCCATTTGAGTGAATGCTGCACTAAACACACAGTCGTGTCGCGATTACCGTGTAATTGTCGATGAATAATTACATGCGCGGGAGTGGGAGGGAGAGCAGCCGACGATAGAGAGGTCTACAGTAGTTTCCTTTGACCTTTCTTCTATAAATAACAATTTCCCGAAAGAAGTATTTTTATTGCCGTAAAAAATGAACTGTTAATTTTTTTTGTCTTTTAAAAAACCTCATAAAGCTTTTCTTTCACATACAATACCAAAATCTAATAAAGTACAAACGATTATAAAGCAGGGTGCGACTATATCTCACGATATAACACAGAGATTATAAGCTTGTATGAATAACGATACTTTATCAATAGCAGACGCATCCATTTGCAGGCACCGAGTCGTATCAAGTATCCAGTTTCGGGAGAATGTCGCCCCCTCACCGCACAGACCGTCGTGCTGCGGCCATGGCTGCGAGATCAACTGATAACCTCCAAGACCACTCATCCGACTCACGTACATGTGAGTGTACAGTCAAGTGGGACTCGTGACATGGGTATACATTTATATGTCTCTGTCAATATCTTGGGAAACGGTACATACCACATATTATGTATTTTTGTCATATTTATATAAATAATAGAGTGCTAAAATTAAGTTTTCGCTTGCAGGCTAATAAATTTAAATAACGTACGAAGATGAAACATATCAAATAAAGATTTACATGCAGCCCCGCACAACGCAATAAATTAAAGGCAATTATGCAAGCGTCAGTTGAATTGAATAATGCTTCTGAAATATTCCACCGCCGTGTGCAGGCAGTACCTCGGCAACGATCCCTCGATGCAACCATTCATCAGACACATCACCGCGGCACTATAATCACGACATCCGAAAGAACATTCAATTAAAAATCTCATAGCACAGGTGGTAATTTTGCAATTGTCAGAGGGAACATAAAAGTGGAGCCATAATGTGAAGGTGTCACTCGCAGCTGGGAGCGTGGACAAGATGGCGGACAACGTCAAATGGAAGATATTCGCTGTGTTGCTGGTGAGCGTGGCGCTGAGGGTGCAGCGAGCGACCTCATCCCAGGAGGTCATGAAGAAACTCACCATCGGCTTCACCAAGACAATGGAAACGTGCAAGAAAGAGGTGAGTCTCCCCTACCTCACTGCACTTGCTTGGTTTTGGCTGTGACAGTATAAAAAGTAGAATCTCTCAAATGTTATCCGTTGAAATCACTCTAACATTTTGTGTATGGGGGATTGTATACTGCTCGACAACGCTCAAGATCTCAGAGCGTTCCTACTTCCTTTATATCTGGAGCTGCGCCTCAAATAACCACCCATTTATTTCTCTAGAAGATCTTAAAGTAATTTTGTGTGAGCATATGGAACCTATTTGTACGATTGACTCTATTGTTCGAATGTGAGGAATCTTGTTTTGTTTTAATTCGTACTAAGACGATCTGCTGCGCAGTCGACATACTTTGAACTGTGAGTGATGGATAATGATGACGACGAAATTTTACACAATTTACAAAGAAAAACCTACTAATGTCACGGATATTTGAGACTCAGTCACGCAAAAACACCGAAACTTTTGTAACCAGAGGAGGCGAAGTCGCAGGCATGAGCTAGTAGTCTCTACATATCATACTTGATCTGTTGTTGTCAGATGAACATATCGGACGACATCCTGAAGGACCTGTACAACTTCTGGAGGGAGGAGTACGAGCTGGTGAACCGCGAGGTGGGGTGCATGATAATGTGCATGGCGGCCAAGATGGACCTGGTGTCAGAGGACAACAAGCTCCATCATCAGAACGCGCACGAGTTCGCCAAGTCTCACGGCGCAGGTACACACGGGAAAAGCATGGGAAACTGCATCTTGCTTAAAAAAATTAAAAATTGCTAATTAAAAAGCAATCGATCAGACTAGCAGTTCAAAATCCAAGAATAGGACCTGTCAATTTTAAATGATTTAAATGATTTATCGTATTGTATATGTTACGTTGTTTGCTAGGTAGAGTTACAGTAAAAGACGATAATATGAATGGCCTCTCCTCTACACGATTAATGAATGAATGAATAAATAGACAGGAACTTATAGGCTGTGCTATTGCAATAATGTAGAGCGCCACCCACACTCCCGCCCTTCTACATTGCAGATGACGACATGGCGAAGCAGCTGGTGACGATACTGCACGAGTGTGAGACAGCCAACGCGGCCAACAGCGACGACTGCCTCAAGGTGCTGGAGATAGCCAAGTGCTTCCGCGCCAAGATACATAGCCTCAAGTGGGCGCCCTCCGTGGAGGTCATCCTTGAGGAGATCATGACGGAGATTTAGTTAAATTAGGTGGACTAGTATACGACTGTTGAATCTTGAGATGTACACATGTTACAAAAATCTTAAATGTTATTTACAATACTTCAGTTACTGGCTGGCTGGCGATTCTTGACTATTCTTATATATTCTATTGTCTATTCAAGTGACTTGTCTGAATACGATTATGCTAAAAGTTTGCCGTCACACGGGCGCCAGCAGCACTGACGGGTCTCATTAACAAAGGTAGCACAGCCGACGCGTCATCAACTGGAACCTGTGGCTTCATCGTCGCTAACCATCAGATTATGTGTTGATGAAGTGACAATAGTAAATTGATTAAATTGTGAAAGACATTCAAAATGCAATGTGTGTTGTAGTGTATCTCAGTGCAACGGTCGTGTGCAACAGAACGACGACCGCGGCTTGTCAATGCGATATGATGTATTAAAACTGAGCTTCTCCCAAATATCGTCAGCTGTATGTATTGTTGGTGTCTGGAACGTGTCTGGTAATATCAAGTAGTATTAAGGTTATTGTATCGACCACGGTGCGGTGGTGGATGGAAACATTATTATAAGAGCAATAAACAAAGTAAATGCAAAATAAAGTCGAAAGAAACCCGCTATTTATTATAATAACTCTTTACACAGCCGATGATTACCCGGGGCATAAATACCAGCGAAATTGGTGAGAAACAAACGCTCGGATCTCGTAAACTTGAGGAGGAAATCACTACGCAGCTGCGTCAAGAGCAATGAATGCTCGCGTCAGATTGTCGGGGAAATGTAATAAATAACAACAAAAACTACGTGTTTGTCTGTTTGGTTCGTGGGGGGCGGAGGTGAGGGAGGAGGGCAGTAACAATAAAAGTAAATATCTTTGCAGCAGCAGGTGCGTGGAGGTGCCACGAGAGCCTGTGTTTGCTTGGAGATTTAGTTTAGGATTTTCACCGGAGAATCCATAAAAACCTCGGTCTTTTTTTATTGCATGAGCCAGTTGCAAATACGAATCTTGATTTCTTTGTAGCTATTACGGTATACTTCCGCCTTTTACATCGATTGTAAAACGTTGCTGAGTTTCGTGGATGTATTGTGTAGCTGGTAGAAATCATCAGTCAAAGCGATTAGAAACCTACTCGTACATCCTGCGATTAAGTGAGTCCTCAAATTGAAGTGAAATTTTAAATCTTAATTTGAAATGCATATTTCTCCAGATTGTATTACCACAAAGCTCTCTCTACAGGTGTCGAGTGTCATCATGCTGCGTGGATGTACATAGATAATTGTCGGAGTGATGAACGCGAGCTTTCATAAATGTTTTACTGCCACTCGCTGACACTGCGCAGTTAGTTTAATTCGTAAGTAAATGCTCTCTGTACGGAATAGTGACATTATCTTACATTAGCTATTTGAAATGGCTTTTTTATGTTTCCCTTAACGTCCAGCAGTGGACCGAGGCGGTGATTTTGATGACGATGGCGTCGTTAGTAGGAGTATATCATCGTCATTTTTACGGTTCAAAATTTAAGCTTGGACTAGCTTATAGAAATTTAAGCTTAAAATAGAAATTATTAATAGATAAATGCTGCTACTCAATCAAGGAGTTTTTGGATGATGAGAATAAGTAGATGACATGAGCATAATATTTTTATATTTCAATTTTAATAAATACATATTTTTTAATATGAAGACATGTATTCATTTTGATGCTTCATGCTGAAATATTGTACAGCCTAATTGGCTTAATTTGGAGAGACTTTATATAAAATGACCAAGAAGAAAGAAGAAGAAGAGAAGAGAAGAAATGGCAGAAGACTCAAATTATCAAATAAAATGATTTTATTTGACTAGTCTATAGTATAGTATAATCCATCATGTATCACAGATTGTATATCTTTGGTATATAATCAAAATCAATGTAATTTAACAATAAAAACGTAAGCACTGGCCACAGTCCAGTTTAGGTGACAACGAAAAAAATATGATTTTAGCAAAGTTGAAAAAAATTTATTACTTTATTTAAGGGAAACAAACCATTGAAAACTAATGACACATCGAATGCTAAACAGTGTTCAATGACACATAGCATGATATAAAATAATGTCTTAGCTTCCTAACTTCTTTACTGATACGAATATTCATACACGAGTCATGCACGTGCACGCTCTCGGAAAATTATTTTGATATTAATTTCCCGTATTTTCAATAATACGGCACTTATACATAAATATTAATGTAACGTCTTTGTTAAATATTCACACCAACTCTCCATGTGCCAGTCCGTCACCGTGTTTGACTGGAATCAAATTAGGAAATTGAAATTAAAAAATATCTGGTATGTACTTATGTAACCAAAGTCTAAATTTGTTTATTGCATTAACAATCAGATTGTCTGCGTCGTGTCCGAGTAAGGAAACACCCGATAATTTGATCAGCATTTTATTTGTTTAATTATCGTCACTGGTCATATCTCCGTGAGGACCTCCGTGATGATGACGTCCATGGTGGGCGCCCAGTCGAGCTGGTGGATGGCGCTGCGGAAGCACTTGGCCACGTCCAGGGCCTTTGAGCAGGCGTCCTCCTCGCCGGCGTGAAGGTCCTCGCACTCGTGGATGGCGGCCACCAGCTTACCGGCGGTTTCCTCCCCTGGTAGCACACCAATCACTACAACTACTGATATACAAGAAAGAGAGACAAACACAGGAGACCTGGGGTTGGTTCTAATCAGGAAGCCGTCGCACAACCAGTGCCTACGAAAGCACAGACACACAAACAATACGAACTTTGATTCAATCAGCACGACTATATTGGATCGCAGGATCGTGCGAAGGACGGCGATGACACAACAGAACTGCAGGCGAACTGCGAGTACATTGCAGGTCTAAGGATAACGTAAGGTACAGAGGGAATGGATGAGATGTGAAATGCATTTTACTGTAATAAAATTAATATACTACATATACACACCTATATGTATGTCAGTGCTAGCGCTCTCTTATGTATATTGAATACTCCCATTGATAGTCCACGTCGGAGTATTCAAAGCGATATCAAGAGATAGTGCTTTCAACTACAATCGCACTACTTAGGTCGACGCCTCATTCACTGTGAGTAAACTATGCGATGTATAAGAGTATACATATAATAACGTTTATTCGCGTAAGATAGTATATAGTTATTCAGGTTGGTGAGATCGCACCGGGAAGAGTTTGTATCAGTTGTACGCGTCAGCAAGTGTACGAATGGTGGCTCCCTCGGCGCACAAGACGCAGACATAAGTGCTCAAATTCTACATACATACGTGGGAAATAAAGCGGTTCCTTAAACTACATTTAATCGTAGATACTACTAAATATACCTTACAGTAAGTATACCGTTCGGAGTTCATTCCAAGCAATCACACAAACAAAACAAAATATAGTAACTGTTTTTAAAAACCATTTGATGTTTCACAATTTCCATTAAACATTTTACTTTCACTTTTCTGTTTACTAGAACCGTGGGAGAGGTATATCTTCCGCAGTGGAGAGACACGGGATGATAGTAAGTAAGAACCATGTCATCTAACTGTAACAATTAACTACTTTCAAATAATTAAAGAAAATATAATCAACAGACGCCTCCATAATAAGGTGTTATGTGTACCGAAGGCAAAATAATGGTAAGTGTGAATGTGAGTCCAGGAAATATAAAATCCGTTTTGATGATGACAAGAGCATCAACGCAAATCATGTGTTACCGGCTCCGTGTTCCAGAGCAAACTCGCGCGCGTTCCCATGGTGCAGCCGGCCGCTGGTGTCCAGCAGGTGGAGCTTGTGGCTCATGCAGACGATGGCGCAGCCGGTCTCACGGTGCATCAGCGGGTGGTCTTCCTTCCAGTAGAAGTACAGGTCGCGGATCACGTGGTCAGAGAAGTTCAACTGGGAAACATTGATGATACTACTAGAAAAATGTACACCCTCGCAAACAACGTTCGCGAAGTTGAAGATAAATGTGTCAGGAAACTTGTAACAAACGCGAGCCAATGAAGAATACGTCAACATGGATCTATGTGAACACATTCGACAAGTGTTGAACGCACCGCGGTGTCGAGGTCTTGCAGGAAGTATTAACAAGAGTATGATACTTTTTACATAAAGCTTGTGATGTGGTAATGTAGTGTACATACTCGTACATTACTTTTAACACGAAGTGCTCTCTTGACAAAGAATGAAAAATCCTAATAATGTGGAAGTCACTGTAGCACGTGCCAGGCCGTCCCTCTACTAGATGGACTGACAACCTAGTTAAGACCGCGGGAAGACGCTGGATGCAAGTGGCTCGGGACCGGTCAATGTGGCCTACCATGGAGGAGGACTATGTCCAGCTGAGGACGTTTCCCGGCTGCTGCTGCTGATGATTGTAGCACTTGTACTTTTTCTATAATTTTTCTGCCGGATTTCATATAAGAATATGCATACAATAATTTTTTAAACTCTCGTACAACATGAAGCCAATTTTAAAAAGGAAACTTTAATATGGTGGCAAACCACAGTTGCAAACTGATGCACAAAACATGAGTTTATGTCTCTGACCCAGATAGCCGCTGGTGCTCTGTTTACTGGAAGGGCGCTGTTAATTTAAAATGATAGAATTAATCAATAAATTGCACGAGGTAGTAGCTGGCAAAGGCCGGGAACATGCATCACCGCAACGGAGGCGACCAAAATTAATTCATGATCGATATAGTTTTACATACATGTATCATCATTTACTTATCCTGGAGGCAGATAGCATGGCGGTTACAGCATTAGAAAACGTAATCAGATGTCCTATGTCTTGAAAGTTAATAAATGAATTGTTACTTACTTCTTTCTTGCACACCTCTAACGCTTTCATAAAGCTTGAGGTTATTGCTTTCATAGTCTCTGAAGAAGAATCTATTTCCTTCACATATATTGCTGCTATCACCAATACAACGACAGTTCTTAGGTTACCTGACATCGTGACTATGTTCCATTGAGAGCTCCAATGTGGCGATGCTTCTTATATACTACGGCATTAGTGCTCAAAATGCTAAACCACTATTAATTATAGTTCGAAACGGTAATTCACAGTCAGGACAGGACGATAGTACAATTAAGAATGACGAGCGATTAAAAATCAAATGCTCAGTAACGTGACGTTCTGATTAAGTTAATTTTCTGCCGCGCCAGACGAATGTTTGTTCTAATTATTATAAGTTCTCATATTAGTGACCAAATATGTCTTTTTAAGAATAAATTCTTCAAACCGAATCAGAAATGGCATAGCCTAGAAATTTCCAGACAGTTAATTGCACAAATTTTAATGAAATGAAAGACAAAACACATTGTTTTGCGATGAAAGAAGTTTCCAAGGTGAACAAATCAAAATACAGTCCAGAAAAAGGCTAGGTCTTTTGACCAGACCCAAGTCAATAAGTGTCCAAGTGTGACTTGATCTCAAGTGTAAGTTGCGACATTGTTTATAATGGCTGCATTTCCTCTCGTCAGTTGAGCTTCGTAAAAATGCTTGTAGTTCTCTTTTTCTATATCAGTATGTCTTCGGATTCGAGCAGCTTCCACGGTGCTTAGAGAGTGAGTTTTATTCAACGATTTTTGTTTTGTGACTTTATGTTGTTGAGATGTATAATTCCCGTCTGCTTCAGAGCCGAGTGTAATATTCCTTGATTTATCATTTTCGTGTTCTTGTTTGCCTAGATCTGTTTCATTACTAGTCTTTGTGATATTCTTAGTGCTGTTTATGTCTCTCTTGAACAAACGTCTGTAGAGGGGTCCCATGTCGTACTCGTTCTGTCCGTAATCTTCGTGTTCATCTGAAGCAACCTCGTCAAAGTGTGGTATGCCAGATCGTAGATTTAATTTATTCCAGTTATGCTGCAATACTTCGGCTCTGAGACATTTAGCGAAATCCAAAGCATTTACACATTCATTTGGACTAGGCATTTTCTCGACTACATCCCTACACTTCTGGCAGAGTCTTACAATACCTTCAGTGGTAGCGGCATCTGCAAAGTTACTCGTATTGACAAACTGTTGGTCACCACTTTATCATCATACCTTCCTGAACATCTTTTTGAAATTGCAAAACAAGAAGTCGGACAGCAAACCTCTTCCTCTCATGCGATATATAAATATTTAGTAATTTAATGAATAGTGTGCTATTTTTTTTTTAACATCAAATATATACTTGCTAGATAGCGTCAACAAAACAAAGAATAAAGTAATAATAGCTGAAGTTGAGATTGAAATATTTAGTTACTAGTTTATATTGTATCACAATCAACTCAATCCCCTAGGTACCCTTAACCTTCTTCTCAAACAGGGTTGGCTGCCTAGCCACAGCTTGATATCCTTCCCAAAGCCTGGAATCATCTTACTTTTCAGACAATCAGGTGATTCAACTTGCAATGTCCTACCGAACTGGAGACAAGCCTCACAAAGTGATTGATGTCAATGTGCGTAACTAGATATGAAACATGATCACCAGCTCCAGCGTCCCTGAGCAGGGCGTGCAGCGTGTCCTCGCGCATCACCGGCTTCCCCGCCGTCCCCCCCGCCACTCCCACCAGCCCCAGTTTCCTGGACATGCACATTATGGCACACCCCAGGTTCTCGTCGTGTCCGTTCCAGATGGAGGAGGTGGCGACGGTGAGCAGCTGCGTGCGCACCGACTCCCCGTAGTGCGCCTGCAACCAACACACACCCACAATGCACTCCGCCCGCTTACCCCCATATATGATCAGATCGTTGTATCTAACTGCCGCCCAACGACAGTGTGTCCTAGCGCTCATCTAACAACAGTCCTAGCACCCGCCTAACCACAGTGTCCTAGCACTTGTACAACCGTAGTTTAACGATTTTCATGTAGTTCCCGTGCACACTGCAATGAACGCACCGTCTGTTACGCAGCTCGAGTGAACACGCAATGGGTGTGTGTGTGTGTGGGGGGGGGGGGGGGGGGGGGGGGTGGCTACCCACGTCGTACACGTGTCGTATTGCATGTTTGTGACCCGTACACGCATAAACGGTTCAACGGATTTATAATAAATTTGTCACACAAATTACCCATGTTGTTGACGAGTTTTAAAATAGATTAATTTTTGCCGCTGTGTGAGTGAAGAACGCTAGTGAGGTGTTTGTCATTTGTTTATATGGTTACGGACGGGATTTTTTGGAGAGACAGGCCGGACACTTCGAGCAAATGTCGTGATATCTGCCCACATGGAATGGATGACGTTTGTATACACGCGCATGTGTGAGTGTGATGAGTGAGAGTGAGTCACGCGAGCATAGTCCGCGAGCGTTATATGAAACGGTCATTTTCTGAGTCCGTTTCTTTCGGGGGAAGCGAGGTATCGCGGAGCAGCGGAGGACGGTGGTCGTCCGTGCTGTACGTATTAATTAATTCTGTGACACACTAATGAGCCACGCGCGCGGGCGGTGTCGCATGTGGAAGGTAGTGTTATTGTAATGGTTTGGGTCGGCATTAAAAACATAAACAAAGGTTTGTTACCGTGACGTCACACTCGGAGTACTTGGGCCCGAACCTGTCGATTGCAGTGAGGATGACGTCATATACTGACTTAGCGGAGACCAGCCCAGCCAGGAGTGCCAGCGCTAGCAGACGCATCATGTCCGAGGGCTCCCGGAGTTGTGTCGGCAGCGGGCGGCGGCGGCGGGCGGCACCGTGCAATTGTCGCCATGTCGCTGGTAATTGGTCATTTGTCCTTGCGATACGCGTTAATTATTAATTACTTGGCATGTTATGTATTATACGCCATGTTTACTGTTTGTTTACTGGTGATAATTGCTGGGATGGTACATTGTTAACGGACGCCGCGTGGCGGGGCTTGCATGATCACAGCAGCACCATACGTGTGCCACCAGCACTATGCCAGCGTGCAACAGTGATTACAGCAAATAACCAGTCGTCGACACGAGCGTGCGTCGTTATAGGGACATGTGAGGGAGGGAGAGAGGCTGCAATATTTATAAAGTCAGGTTTATTCAACTTATTCAAATGAACGACGCGCCAGCCAGCGTCAGTTTGGGTGCAAATATAGTATATGATAATTCGCGTATGCACTAAAAATTCTTAAATCTCTGCTGCTAAAACTGGACTAAAAGGCTAGTCCTCGAACTTGTTTTTTTAATAATATATTCTTATCTTAATTTAACTAAATTAGAATATATCACTAAAACAACGGAACCTTTCACTTCGGAACGGCTAACGACTGACTTCAAACAGATCCAGTTATTTCTAGAAAGCACATAACTGTTCCCCGCTGTGTACCTCGCACCTACTGTCTACCTACCCGCCTCTGGCACAGGTTCTACTCCAGGTGAGAGTTGTAACTCATATATAGATAGTGTTTATTCATTGCCCACACGCAGCCATGTAGTCACCGTGGCACTGCTCTACACACTGACGAGTAACAGATACATCGCAGACAAAATGTTTACAACGCAGTATTACTTATGATAGAGAACGCTAAAAGTTCTCGAGTGGTGACCACGTACCGGGAAGCGTGGACCGGGCCGTCCCCGTACTAGATGTACCGACGATCTGGTTAAGGTCGCAGGGAACTGCTGGATACAAGTGTCTCGGGACTGGTCGATGTGGCATACCATCAAGGAGGCCTATGTCCAGCAGTGGACGTTTCCCGGCTGATAATGATGACGATGAGAACGCTTCCGTCCACTGATTATTGCAAGGATTCACTTGTTGCTAATTTTTAACAATATATTTTCTTCTCTAGTGTGAAGGTGATCAGCAACACAAATGGCATTATCCAATCTTGCTGCTACAAGGCATGCGACCTCTGCCGCTCCAGAGCCAGCCCAGGTCTTCTTGTGACGTGCAACCGTTCTACATATGATCTTTTTCCATTACTCTTCATCGTGTAATGATTTTGAAACTGTTGACGGCATATTTATTTGATTCACTAATAATTAAGGTGAAATTTTACTTACGTTTTTTATTACAATACCTATCAGTTTGCTCAATAAATTACATTAACATGCGTCTAAACAATGAACCTCAAAGATGCTTTTACTTCTACTTCTATGTAAACTTCTACAACTAAAGTAGAATAAAGTATCCGTCTCGAAGGACCAAAGAATGTAGAGGTCGAATGTATTTTTAATATTTGTATGGAGAGAGGTAAATGAAATCGATCCGTTTGCTTCCTAATTGAACACTGATTTTATTATAAGAAATGCTAGCTAATATGAGTAATTCGAACGGCGGACAGCTATCGATGCAAGTTAGCACGTTGTCTCGTACAAAATACAACATGAGTTTCATTTGTTTATCCGAGCACCACTGAGTGCGTTCGAAATTGTACGTGTGTGAAGCCGTGGCCAGCATCCTGGTCCGTGTGAAACATTAGCTTCAACAAATAAAAATCTTCGAAAATAACACACTGATTTATTAATTGTATTTTTAACATAGTCACTATGGTTAACTTATATGTAGTATATTAATTACAGATCGGCGCATGTGTCGAGAGCCAGGTCGTGGTTCCCTCCACCGAGGCGCACTGCAACGAGTTGATAATACCAGTAGAGGCAAGTACAATGAACTACATGAATTTATGAAAAGTGATTATTGTTATCCTAAAACCATCAGGAATCGGTATATTCGTTTAAAACTTTTTAAAACTGTCGCAAAACGATTTGCTAATTTATACGGGCCAACAGTCTGAGAGTCCAGTCCAGTTCTAGACGACAATATCGAGACTGGAAACCTACGAAGAATCAAATGTATAATTGAAAATATTACTATCAGACCTTAATCATCAGAGTCGTACAATTTAAAGCCTTCGTTGCAATGTAACCCAGTGAGTTGAGGTGCGGTGTGAGGTGTGTGGTGATCAGTAGTTCTCCATGACCGCCTCGATCATGGCCACCTCCGGCGCGATGCCGTCCCTCTGGCAGTCCTTCTTGAAGCACGCGGCCACCTTCACGACGCGCGCGCAGTTGTCCTCGATATCGTCGAACTGCTGCTCGCACGTGTGGATCATCTGCACCATCTTCTGTGCCAGCACGCCGCCTGCGAGACACAGATGAAGTTTATCCGGTAATTGAAATAATTTAATATGAAACTATTGAAAAAATCAACGAACTATTGCTTTTTGAGAAAGTGCATTTTCTGATGGCTGTGTTATTCTTTAATTATTATCAATAAACTAAGCACCGTAAAGAATCTGTCTCAGATAGAGGAGTTTCCTGTGCCTGCCTCGTGCCTGCAGCTGCATCAAGAGAAGTGCGTACCGTTTGGGAATCCCTTGACATAGTCGTCCATGTTGTCGTGGTGTATCCTGGTGTCGTCCTTCAGCAACGAGAACTTCTTGGACATGCAGATGATGGCGCAGCCCAGCTCCCGGTGGACCACCTCGAAATCCTCACGCCAGAAGTGCTTGAACTCCTCCATCACCTCCTCCGACAGGCCAGACTGAAGACGACCATTTTATTTTACAAATTGAACTAAATACGGGTATAATTTGAAATATTCGTGGTCGTAACAATCGTCATTCTCCAACAACATGCATCGAGAACACGAGGATATTTCGATGACTTTGTTAGCCTTGCAAATAAAAAAGAGAGGGCGTTGGGTAAGCCATATGTAAAAGCCTGAAAAAAGGTCTTAGAAATCTCAGGTGGCATGGCATGGAAGTACTTGCACATGTGGTGAAACGGTAAATGAACTGAGAGCTGCATATTAGTGAAGATACCCAAGGACATACACATTGCTTGCGACTGCATAAATAGAGAGGACTATAATTGAGGGTGGAGTGTTGCCTACCTCCTGTCGGCACTCCTCGAGCGCTTTCCCGAAGTGCGCGGCCACGTGGCTCATGACGTCAGCGTCGCCTCGTGATGACGTCACGGCCGCCATCACAACCACACACGCCAACAAGAACATCCTGCTGCTATCTGCTACACCGTCCGCTCGGGAGTAGCGCACTGCGAGGCGAGCCGACACTTATATTCAAGGGATATTTTTTCAGTTAGCTCATTACATATCATTATGTCTGTAAGTAGGGTCGCAATGTTTACTTACCGTAAGGTTCCAAACACATGGCGCAGCGCACGTTCTTAAACTTGGTGATAATAACTTCAATACGCGTCAACAATTTGTGCATAAGAGCACAGAGGAATTAAGGTAAGAGGTATGTTAAAAAAAGTCTCATAAACAAACTTATTGACAAAAGTAAATAGTGCCAAAGGTCATGTTTTTTTAGGGACTTCGATCAATCCGTAGAGAAATAAATACAGTTTATACTGGATATATAGGTCTGGAATACAAGAGCTTATTGCTTGCATTAATCATTCGTAAAACATTACTGACTTCTGGTGGTCGTGTTGTCGAAGAATAGGGAGCCAGGGAGCGCATTCACTGAGGCTCCCTTACATCCTCACGGCTCGAGGACGTCTCTGGTAACGTCATTAGATCCTTGTTGCGCAGGAAACTATCTATCGTCAGACACGGTTGAGGTTGGAGAGTGTTTGTTCTTAGTGTATAGCACTGCAGGAGTCCGTACGGAGAAGAAGAGAAGGGATTTAGAGGGTAAGATCTCTAAATAACCCGTTCCTCGCCCATGTAAGTCAGCAGACAGATCGCTCCATGGGCTGGGAACCTTACGAATAGCCAATGAAGTAGTATAGCCACGTGGCCTGACTCTGCGCCCAGCACCACCGCGCGAGCGGGCGGGGGGCGGGGGGCGGCGCGCCCGACCGTGGCGCAGTTGTCGCAATCCTCGATGTCATCTAACCAGCTGTTATTAAACAATTGATACTTGCTGATTACAGTGTGGCGATGCCGCTTGATACTTTGTCTTGTAAGGTCGGTACATTGTCGTGATATGAGTACTGGCGTGGCCCCTCATTATTTGCAGGGTTCCCTCCCGGCTGCGCGGTCAGACCCGCGTGCGTCTGTTCCCATGTCTTGCCTACGTCCCATCAACCACTCTGCGTCATCAGAAACTCCTACTGATGAACATGCTTTTCCATCGTAAGCACCAACGCTCCCGAGCAGCACCCCCCAACCTTCACCAGGTCCTCGATCCATCTATATTAAATAGTCTATTGTTTATGTAATTGTGATGGTCAAGAGAGGTCATTACAAATGTCGATATTTTCGACAGAGTGAGTTCCAACCTGGGCAACAAGTAAATAATTTTTTAAACTACGAAAATAAAATAATGCAACAGACAGACAAACATTGGCGTGAAACATATAATACCCCACTTTTCGTGCCGGGGGCTAAAAATGCTATCGTATGTCCGGACGCCGGATGTTCGACTGATCTCCTCTACATGTCGCATTTCTCAACTGATTCAAGTGAAATTTTGCCAATAGATTTTCTAAGTTTTTTCGAAATGGCGATATTTCAGTCATATTGAAAAATGATCAAAAAGTCACAGAATGTTGTATGTGCGCAGTGAACATTGAACAGACGTCGAGGACAAATCGTTGGTGTAATGCAAGAAACATGCACCTGTGTGCACCAGCAGGAACCCTCGCGTCGCCTGGCGCGGTGCGCGCGCGCCGCCGCCAGCTGACCGACGGTATAATAAACACCGCACTTATGGTTCCGTCATTTCTCGTCGGTCATCGTTACACCGACGATTCCAACAGTAGATACTGCCAGCACGTGCTGCACCCAGCGAGCCAGGTGAGGAACACTTATATACATTACTGGTTTATTTTATTTAAATATTTTCAAATAGTAAAATCGATCGATGTAATATTGATGACAATATATAAATAAGTGAAGCATATTACTGTTGTACAGATATGTTTAGTATTCATCCCTCGTTTCCAATCCCGCGGGCCATTGCTCCTCGAGCGCGGCCGCGTGATGGATGACGCTCTCTCCGAGTATCTCACTAATCCGCTCACAACTTTACTGCGTATATTCCTATGAAGAGGCGCTACACACACACACACTTATATGTATAGTGTCGGTACAGACGCAAGGAATATAATAATATATTTGTAGCGTCGGCGTGCGCCGGAGCGGAGTGACAACCCACTTTACAGTTCAACCAAAGACAGATCGCAGCACTGTTGACGTTTACTTTGCAACTGGTAAAATACTACATGGTAAAAGAACTACTTTCTGGAAACTACGAGTATAGTATCTTAGGTAGGCCATTTTTAAGTCCGCCTACCTATCTATCTCCATGTTACTGAAGTCTGACATCAAACAGCAGAGTTAATGGCACTGTTGTGTTCCGGTATGAAAAGTATCAGATGCAGAGGTATTCAGTTTAGACTTCTGGATAAGCTCGCTTTCCATCCAACGGCTTTTCCATCACTTGCCATCAGGAGATATGAAGGCCAAGTGCAAACACAGCCCAGCAATGACTTGTCTGTTGAGTTCACAGTATGCGGTAACTGTTGGGCTAGTGAAGTAGTGGTCACAGTTCGTCATGAGCCGTTAATTTCACAAAACAAAAACGTAGAAAGTGCTCTTGATAACATTGTAACAATTATAATGTTCCTGTGCTCGGACACCTGCTGGCGAGGTGCCGGCTGTCGACGCAGTGGCAGGCAAACGTTACTAGCAATGCAGACGTCGTGATATATCCCCCGCGCCGTGGTGATTGCGTCCCTTCATCTGTCATCAGTAACGACGACAGCTGACAGACACACACCTGCCGGCGAGGACGAGGGGGGAGGGATGTCAAATTACCGAGATGAATTGTGTTGCGCACTTCTTATTCCTGGCTTTTTCTCTACAATATATTTTTTTACCATCAACAACGTTTGTCCGCCAACTTTGTGACGTCACAACTACGAAAGTACCCGCCTCCCCGTTTTAAAACCGTCAGTTCCGTGTTCTAGAGGCCACGAAGAGATGGCTGATACGTAAGCCGTGAAGGAATCCCAATTGTAATATATGCCGAGCAGTGCAATATGTCCGTTCACAGTCCACCGCTGCACCTCACTCCGATCAACACCAGCCGTCGCGCACAGCGCGTGGTGCAGTTCAGGGAGCCTGGTGGGTATCGGGCTGGTTTGGTCGTTCTCTGTTTATGAATGAAATTGTATGCAATAATTAATTGGTTTCCTATAGTCACAATGATATTTTAAACGTGACTGGCAATCATTCTGACATTTGTGGTGCACGCAGCGTGCGACATTAAAGGAGACATTACAGTAACATTGTTGTGAGATCTTTCAATGTTCGTTAACAGTCGAATGTAACTGACACGAAGGCGTGGCAAACTTAATTACAACTAGTTTTAACTGCAGAAACACAATTTTAAAAAGGGTTCCAGTGAGAGGATTTTTGATGTCAATACAGAGAAGACGCAGGCGAAAAGTTTGTGTAGCGAATACAGTAAAATAAATAATAAATTTGATGTTCCGCACCGGCGCGTGCGCCGTGTTACATACAACAGTAACATCTGTAAACACCAGGCACCGCACCATACTGTAATTGAAGTAATAAGAACATGTTCGCGTCCTTTTGAAATACTCGAGTGTCATGCATATATAAGTAGAGGAGCACTGTGATAAATGTGACGTAATAATATAGACAGTACCGATGTTTCAATGAACGCGACGATGTACCTCGCAGGTTCAAACAACAGGGACTCCGCGCCGCCCCGCGCCGCCCCGCCCCGCCGCTCACACCTGCTCCCGTTATCTTCTAAACAATAAAATGGCGCGCGACAAACATACGCGACTTTATTACACTCAAGAAAAAATATAAAAATTAGCATATAGAGCGTCCCAGTTCGCGGGGAATATGTATTCCTCCCCTGGCTCCACTACGTGAGCAGAATGCGTTGGTGTCTGGCAACCCGCGCCCGCCGCCGCGCGGCCATTACTCATTGTCTCAGCTCCCGGCGGCGAGGCGCTCCGATGTGATTCCAGTTCCAGTTTATTGTGCGATCAAATAGTACTGTCAACGTGCCACTGGCGGGTGTGTGCACATTCACGGCACAGTCCAGGACAGGACATCTTCAGAACATGCTGTGTTTTGTCGACAAATGCACGTGTCTATGCCTAGCACAAAGCTATTTAAGAAGATGGTTCATCTTATTGAGCCGCTAAGCGCAGATTTATAGAGTCAGATTAGATGTAAATAAATGTAATGTTTTTTCATTACACTGACCGCGTTTTCCCTCTGTACTGTACTCCTTGTCAGCCTTTGTTCAAGACAGGTACAATCCGGCAGGGCGCCCACCAGACATCTACAAGCTTTAAACACTAAAACAATGTAATCCTGACCCTAAGGAACCATCGCGACAACAATAAAATACAGCAACACTGTCTTTCTATATAAGATCTATAAAAACTGTATCAAAATGTAAAGTACATTTACGAATCATCTGACATCAACTTCTGTATCAACAGCACAGACAATCACCGACGTATATATACAGCGAGTGACCAGGTCGAGGCTCTGGGTTCATCATTCATCACCAGACCTAGTCACTTACCGTGAGATGAGGCGACGGTCACGTGATATATCTGAACTGTTTGTGCGGAACTGACCTGGCGATGGTGTGCAGGTGTGCGCTGGTGGCCAGCTTGACTAGTGGTCGGTGGGGGGGCTGGGAGGGTCGCGTGGGGGGGCTGTACGTGTAGGAGGCCCCCTCGCCCGTCAGCCACGACCAGTGCTCCGACATGGCTCACCACAACAACACTCTCAGTTCACTAAACATTCTCCAGCCGGGAGCAGCCGAGCGTGTTGTAATGTAAACCTGCAGCTAAGTGTAAGCCGGTGAGTTGTGATGCAGACTCTACAAACGAAATGCAACTTGTGAAGGTTCTGCAACGCTCGCTGCGAGTGGGCCTCTTATTGTGTTACATATAGAAATAGTAATTTAGAAAATACATAAAAATAGTATTAATGGTGATCGAAAAAACACTTAAATAAATAACATACATTGTTTAATATTAGTTTGATCACAATCTCACCTGATGTTAAGAGACGATGTGACCTAGGATGGTTCACGGTTGCCTAGAAATATCCTATTCACTCTGGCCTTGAAGACATCCAGGTTGTAGCGCTCGGGAAACACAGAATCCGGCAGGGTATCCCACTCCTTAGCTGCACGCATCATAAATGAAGCAGTAAAACGAACAGGTGAAATGTCCGCTAAGTCGGGATGGAACCCAGACGATCTTCTGGTTGATTGATGGTAAACAAGGTGGTGGTGGAACGTTTTAAGTTTTACACACACTCTCCGAAATGAAGCTCTTAGAATACCGAGAGGCAGGCTATTGTACCACACACCAGTCAGTCCATCACCAGTGAGCTATCTCCAATGAGTCTTCTATCGCGACGGTATATTGAGTTTAAGGCAGCTAGGTGATAGTGGGCAGACCCACCCCGGGGCACCACTTCGTATAAGGTTAGCAGATGCCGAGTCGCGAACTGTCTGGCGTTAGAGAGGATTACATATTTCTTAGCTGCAGTTACATATATTTAACAACAAAATAACCACCGAACGTTCGAACTGGGAATCTTAAAAATTTATAAGAAATAGAAATTCTTTATACAAACGTAAATCATATCAAAGAGACGATAGCTGACGTTGTGATAGCAAGTAAACAATAACCCCATAAGCAGTAGTCTGAACACCCGTTCCCTCAGAGAGGAAATGGTCGATCGTGTTGAACTGACGCTGAAGGCCGTGTCCGATTGGGGCGAAGCCAATTCAGTTAAATTCAATGCGTCGAAGACACAGGCGTGTCTGTTCACAGCGAAGCGGAGTCCATTTCACCTTGCTCCATCTTTCCAAAATGTATCCATACCGATAACAAACCGTCTCGAGCTCCTGGGATTGGAAATCTCGTCTGATCTCAATTTCGGGAGCTACATCGAGTCCATAGCAAAAACTGCGGCCAAAAAACTAGGCATCCTATCGAAGGTCAGACGGTACTTCCAGCCATCACAGCTCTTGAGTCTATATTGCGCTCAAGTAAGATCATGCATGGAGTACCTCTGCCATCTTTGGGATGGTTCAGCTCGCTATCAACTAGCTGCTTTGGACTCGGTGGAGCGTCGAGCTATGAGACTGATAGGCAACGATACGCTACTTAAGGCAAAGTACCAAAGCCTCGAACATAGGCGTCAGGTTGCCTGCCTTTCGGTATTTTATAGGATACATTTTGGAGAGTGTGCGCAGGAGCTATTTTTGTTGATTCCACCTTCGCCGTTCAAGTACCGGTCAAACAGAAGAACGGCAGACCTTCACCCGTACACTGTAGATATTCCTCCAGCTCGCACCAAGCGTTTCGCTTCCACATTTATCGTGCGTACAGCTAAAATATGGAATGCACTACCGGTTTCCGTGTTCCCCGACAGCTACAACTTGGGAATCTTCAAAAGAAGAGTAAATAGGCACCTTCTAGACCAACACGTAACATCGTCGACCTCATCGTCACTTACCATCAGGTGAGATTGAGGTCAAGTGTTGGTCTATCTTCAATAAAAAAAAAAAAAAAAAGCAGGTAGGCTGCAGGTGGTTGCAGCGCCACGCGAGGGCAGTTGACATCGCTGTCACTGTCACAGACCGCAGACGCGTGTCGTAAGGTGGTATACATTTGAAGGAAGCAATAGTTATACATGCCTATACGTGATAAACAACATTGTTATTCGATGAAAGAAAACTCAATACATGTCACGCTGTGCGGAGCGATCCCCGGCTCCATCCTCCACACGCTCGCTCTCTTATTAAATACAACAACTATGATTGATAGAACTTACAAATGTTTAGACACTGTTTACAACGAACACCAGACACTTGCAGTAACAAGCCAAACGGAAACAAACTCCAATCGAATGTAATAAAGACCGAGAGGAGCGCAAAGAAAAACTTGCGGGAAAACTCTAGACAAAAGCGCATCGGATGGGAATCTAAGGGAAATATAACGTGCTCAAACGAGATATGGTTTACAATAGAAATGCTGTGCCAGTGTCGGGGGGTGCATTTAACACCCTTGAGGAAATACCCGTTATTTGGAGAGTTGTTTTCCAGCGAACGGAGGGCTCGAGAGTCGTTTTGGATAAACGGCATGTGGCAGGTGCGCACCCGATATATCCGATGACGAGGTATTGAAATGATGACAATGTCCCTTGGATCAACCAATACAGACGTAGCTGCAACCAATCACAAACGTATTTTCATGTACAATATAATTCCAGATAAAACATTACAGAACCTAATGTTGATCTGTCACAAGCAATACTTGAAGTTGTGTTGGTACAATGCAAATAACAAGACGAGGCGTAGATTATTTGGTCGGTAACTCTTATACGCCGACACGTCACCCAGCTACTGGGTCACTGTTGTTACAACTCCATCTGCAGTACGACAGCCGCACTGCGTGCCTCGACCATCGGATCGCGGTTCCTGCATTTCCCGATAATCATAATTTATTGTATCAATTTGTGGGAGTGCATCCCTGCACGCCTCGCGCGCGAGTGCAGTGTCGCCGTCTCGCTCGCACCCTGCCCCCTGCACCGCAGTCTGTGAACTTGACTAAGTTTAGAGGACAGAGCAAGGTGTGGAGTGGCCGCGGAGCTGACCACGTTTGGAGACGTTTGGACTGTGGAGATTGACTGATTTAGATGAGATAAGTAATTAAGTAAGTAACAATGTCAAAACATTTGTATGCGGTTGTTTGATAACCGCTCATTATAAATAATATATATTCACTTTTTGACCATGTTCCAATTTGTTATTGGGAATTTATGTACAAATGATAAAAATGATACCGGTGAAGGAAAACTTTGTGAGGAAACCTGCACACTCCCGAGAAGAAATTCAAATGTGTGTGTGAAGTCTACCAATGCGCACTGGTCCCGAGTTGTGGCTTATGACCTACCCATACAGTCTCTGTAGGAGAGTAGGCCTGAGCCCCTGCAGTATGGACGAATACAGGACGAAAGTCATGAACTATACAAATAAATTAAAAAGGCAACGCAGTCATGTTTAACTATTTGACGTATTTCTTTGCATGAAATATTATGTATTCTCTTGTTTAATACGTACACTAATCAGTAAGTTATATATGTATGTATGTTTAATGCAGTATAAATAGCAGTGATGTTTCACAGCTATAACATGACGTGCTGGCATCGCAGAGCAGGGCAGTGCTCGCATCAATAGCGACATCTACGCGCCAGGTTTATGTAACCGACATATAATAATTCAGTTGAAACCTGGCTTGTAAGCTCCTGTGTCTCCCGAGCGCTACAACCTGGATATTTTCTATGCCAGAGTGAATAGGCAACCGTAAACCATCCTAGACCACATCGCCGCTTAACATCAGGTGAGATTGTGGTCAAACGTAAGTCTATCTAATATATTTTTAAACAACTGTATTGCACCTAAATCTAAGCGGTGCAGCATAGCATCACCATGGGTGGTCCCTCATTGTCTCCGTGATTTATGAGGCATCCCGTCCGTCGCGAGGGCTGGGGAGTGGGGCGTCACTTGAGGGGATGCATGCAATATACAGCTTGTACAATGAGCGTCGTAGGTAAGTAAGGTGCTATTATGTAATGTAAGTCATAATGCGTCCACTGCTGGGCAATGAGCCTCCCTCATAAATCGACACGTGGGACTTTATATGAGGGGGTTAGATATAGTCACCGAGCTTGTCAGGTGGATTAGTGATCGCAGTAAGATGTTCCTACAAAGGTAGATGCTGCCGCCTACGTCCTGATTGTTTTCAATTGTCGCCTTGCAGGAAAATCGCGGGATTACATGTTAACAGATGTAGCTAAACCAAAAATATTTTACAGCTTAAAAACTGAATTATTATTTAAAGTTTACAATTTGAAATATCCTGCACCACAAAAACACGTATGTCATACGGCTTTACATTTCTGATGAAAACACAAATGAGAATTTAATTAATTCATCGCATTTAAGAAGAAACTGCATCACTCCGGCGGCATTGCAATCCGCGTCGCACTTCGTTGCCAACTTGATGATGCTCTAAACTGATCTCTACTGCACCGCGACAGAGTGCAGCTCGCCCTGACAGACAACGTAAAGGGTGAAGTCCCCTAATCCACCCTGAGCCTGCATTGTGCTGTGCTCGCTGCCATCGCATGCAATCATAGTATACACTCGGTCCTCGTGTGGCCTTTCTTACCTCGCAGCACGTGACACGTAAAAAACTTGCTTAACACTTACACGGTAAGGCGGTCAGGGTTTCAGAAACTGTCATGTCGTTACATCTTTTCACAAATATTATATTCATATAAGTCTGCAGTCAGCGGAGTCGCTGACTGCAGACCCTTACATGAAAGAGTGCTCAGTTATAGACGACATTTTAACATTTATTGATACAGACGCAAATTAAAAGTTAAGGAGTTTTAGTTCACAATCAGGTTGGCCGAGCACACCTCGTCTAGCCCCAGGCAACAGTGTTGAGGGAGCAGTAAAAGTAGACCCAATAAAAATCTAATAACAGTTAACTACACGTATGATAAAATCTACACCAATATCAACATTTCTTTACTTTGTAGATAATTATCTGAAAACTAAACCGATCAAACCTTTACAGCGCAGCTGCACAGGTGCATGACAGCATGTATACAATGTAATTAAGCGGATTTTGTAATGTTGATCAATAATGTATACTGAACTAGTTCTACAAGTGCAGTCCGTAGCGGATCTCGTAGCACCGTCGTAGCGGGCGACTGGCGGGCGGCGGGCGGGCGTTTAATGAGTCACGGGTGAATCCCGCTACGAGCTACGGCCACGGTGCTGGCAGAGAGCGGACTATGCAATCACGATGTGTTGGTAGCGTCACAATATCATCACTTCATGTGAGGGAATTGAAGAGACGGGGAGCAGCTACACCGCGTGTACATTTGCATTACATTGTAAATACTAGTATAAACATCGAAGCAACTGCCGGCTACGATAAGTGTGTATAACAGAAAACCGGTAACGTTGTCAAATAATTGCACTATGTCTTAGTAAAAATTGCCCCCGCCGCCGCCGCCGCCGCGCCGCCCCCGGCCACATCCGAGCGTCAGTTTATGTGTAATCGATGCAGCCCTGTTTGTAAACACTTGCATTCTGAGCTACACACACATGCACACACAATAACAGGCGAGGGTCGCTCCACGTTAAACATGTACTCAACTAGACAGTTGTTTAAAAATATATAACCCTAGCCGCGGTTGAAATCTTACAAATATACGAACATTCAACAAGTTGCAATTCAGTTGGGAAACCCCTAAAGCCGCGGTCACACTGTTAAACCTTTCCGCCGCCAATTTTTGATCACACTGCACTGAACACTGCACTGGTCTTGCATGTCACTCACGGTGCACCGGAGACCCACGGTACCCACGTCCGTCGTGGTGTGACCGCGCGTCGCGGCGATGGCTCGTCGGTGCGGCCACGTTGCGGACTAACCCCGTCGCGCCGCCCGCCCGCCGCGTGCGTGCAGACAACACGCGCCCGCCGATCGTAAACACCCCGGCCCCCGCTACACCCGCGCGACCACACACCCGTCTTGATCCTTGCTCACACACACCGTCCTATACAAGTAGTAGAACTTGTATCGTAAGGACATTTGAAACTTAGTTATTTAAATAAGTAAATTTTCTCGAAATGAAATCTTTTTTAGCCCCCGACGCAAAAAGAGGGATGTTATAAGTTTGACGCCAATGTCCGTTCGTGTCGTCGTAGCTCTGAACGGATGCGCCGATTTCAATGCTGTTTTTTTACGTAAAAGCGAGATTCCTTGCCGTATTTCTTTCTTACCTATTTTTGGTAAATGTCAATTCAGCAGTTTGATCAGGATCAGCTGATGTCAGGCATTTTCGACAAAAATGAAATATTTATTCATATTTTCGTATGATATAGCGTAGTTTTTTTTATGCAAAGAGAGACTCGCGAGGCCAATCAGCGCTCACCACTTGCCCGATACGAACGAACCACCAGACCTCGGTGGTAGACGACAGGGGAGGGCTCACAGCTGTTCTATCCGTCTAGCCGAAAGACGGTCTGCTAAAGCTCTAGTAGTAGTGCTATTTAAATTGCAATAACGTGTGGTTTGTATTGCAGAAAAGTCAGTGAATGTTAACTTGATTGGGAAGTGTATAAAAAAATTAATAAAATATGTTAAAGTGTCGCTCGGCTTTCAGTTATTTCTACCGTTTATTACATAACCTATATATTTTCTAACAACTTACAGTGATTATATCAAATGCCGAACTCATGGAGTCTGACATGTCAATTTTCGTAGCTCATGTTCAACAGATAGCAGAGTCCTCCAGTATCAAGTGTGTGTGGTCGGAGTGTATGCAGCCCCCACCGCGGGGGCGGGGGTGCGCGCGGGGGGACGTGCACCCTCCGTTCATTCACGACGCGACGCCCGCTGACACACGCGACAGGGGTGGCGTGGAGTCGACGTGACCTTGTGCAGCTCGCAGTGTGTGTTCTCTAGCCAGCCAGTGGCCAACAAGGATCACGGTCTATATCAATAATAATGTTGTTTTGTCAGGGGACTTTGGTGGTCAGAGATTGTGGAGCTAGTCGTATGTGCGCAACTGTTCTATTGATGTTACGAATCTGCCCCTTCCTTATCTATCCGATTCAGCCAGCTTTGTATCCTCATCTGGGAAACGTTCCCTGCTCCACATGGAACGCCACTATGACCTATCAAGCAGGTTTCACTGAGGGCTGCCCCCGACCCTGCACCATGGCAGGCCACGTCGCCGCACCTGACATCGTGGACCACATCTACACGTACGTATGTTTGGGAAGCTGGTGGAGGGCGCAGGTGCACGTGCTCCGAGGATTGCACCGTAATGAATGAAATAATGTATTCACCATCGATGTTAAACATCTTCCAGTGCAGTGGTGAAGAGTTTCCGGGATAACGTCACCATGACTAAAACTATCTATAGAATACCTAAACTGCCAATACACACTAGACACCGAGCTGAGCCCTGCCAACCACATCGCCGCTAAACGTCAGGTGAGAATGTGGTCAAACGGAAGCCCTTTCTGATTTCTAAAAAAAGACTATTTCTTTCTTTTATTATATTTGGGTAGCTTACAGCTAGCATTAATTATATGAAGTAGTGAATTTAAAGGTACCAGCCATTCATTAAAAACTGAGAGCTGTTGGCATAACCCCTTCTGATGACGCGGAAACTGTTGGTAATGCGGTGGAATGTCAACAGATCGTGACAAGGTGTCGGCGGGCGTCGGGCGTCGAGCGTGACCAATCTCTGAGCCATCGCGGCCGGCCCGCCCTCCGCCCGCCCTGCACCCTCGTAGCTGCAGCAAACACCGTCCGTGGACGCCCCACCAAACAACGACAAACAAACTGTTAACAAGCTCTAACTTCACCTGGTTGACGATAATGAACATTCATAAATGTGAGGGTTCACTATAATGTCAATTATTGTGATTCGTGCGAGGGACTAGACGACATGACCACTTATTATAATCTCGAATACGAAGCTCTCGTACGTGAGGTAAAATTATTACCGTTCTATTAACTACTACCTCTTGCCCGCGACTTCACCCGCATGAACATCAATAATACAATTAACGCGTTCAAAGCGAGCTAGAAACCGACTTCAACTGCCCTAAAAGTATACAGCATTCATGTTCACCCTCAGAGGCAGGGGGCACATATTTGGTTTTTGTTGATTTTCTCAAAAAGTCCTGAATCAATTTCGATAAAACTTATACGGGACCACCTCTGAAGTGTACGAACCAACAAAAAAATAATTATCAAAATCGGTTCACTATTCACGGAGTTATCGCCTAACACTCCTTTTGTGAAGTCGGTTGAAATGTGATAAAATTGTTTCCTGACATTTCAAAATTGCATTCTACAAAGAAGTTTCGTTTAGAAAATTAACTGCGTGACATCATCATGACATTGTTATCAAAAACAAAGCATATGAGATGTTTGCAGGACGTGATAGTAGTTCTTATTATTTCTTGTCACAAATATTAAGTACGAATAACAAAATAGTTAAATAATTAATTTTAATTGAAATAAGATACGAACAAGATTAGTTTTATTTAATTAATATTTATGCCTATCGGTTATTAAGAATCTAATCTAAAAGTTGATGCTCGAAATTTGAATGACATTACCCCACGCTCGCAGCTACAATCGATTTAGCTGCGAGTTTTCAAATACCAAAACTACCCTTTTGTGCTAGGGAGGACGCAGCGCAGCGATGACGTGTGCGGCTCGTGACCTGCGCGCACGGACCGGTAATGTGCGCCCGCGCATCCAGCCCGCGCCGCGCCGCGCCGCGCCCGGAACACTGTAATTGTCCGGTAATGGTTGGGCGGAGGCGCTCGACGTGCCAGACGGAATCATTCCGGAGCGCGGACTTGTTCCACGGTTAATTATGTGCTGGTTGTTGGGAGTAGGAGGGAGATAACACACACCAGCCTTGAAGGATTCACAATTATTTTTATTATTTAAAAAATTGGTCAAGTGCGAGTTGTACTCGGGCACCGAGGGCTTCCTACAGAATATGAACAATTACAACATACTGAAAACCATAAATAGTGCAGTAGTGTGCACCCGACAATACCGATGTACATATCTGATAATATGATTCTGATTGAAAAAACAACTGCAGCTAAATTACATACTCGATTTATGGCTGACAAATTTAAGGTTTAAACATACAAAGCTATTATTACTGTGTCATAATTTTAAAATCCTGGGTTTCGGATTTATTACTATGTTTGTGCTGTAAGACCTTGCTTCTTGCCAAATTTCAAGATTCTATGTCAACAGGAAGTACCCTATAGGTTTTGGTTCCCTTACATTTTGTATGGAAATGGTCTAAAATACAGCTATATCTTTTTATTTCGTTGACCTTTTACAGATTTAAGGGACAGCAGATTTGAGTATTGGATATTAATTTCAACTTGATATCTCTACGTGTTCCTGAACAAAAGGGTCTTGACAGACAGACGGACGGACAACAAAGTGATATATAGTTAATTTTTCCTTTTGAGGTACGGAACCGTAACAGATCTTTAATCACAAAAGTTGAATCCCTCTTAAACAACTGAAACTTAGGAAAAATGGAACTAATAAACAAGCTTAGTTTGACCTGGAAAAAAAGTTTTTTTTTGTATGTATACACAATGTGTTTGCACTTGGCCTTCATCTCACCTGGTGGCAAGTGTAACATAAACGCGCTCGTACAAGTCTCAAGTGACTGTGCTGTCTTGTACTAAAGGGGGAGATGACTGCCTCCAACGACACCGAGTACCAACCAATAGGTACCTGCTGGTTATTGAACCTACAACCTACATATTATCTGTCCAACGGATGCCATCTCCAGCAAACTTGAAACATTGAGAAAGATTTTTACGACATTTAAAGTTGAGTTTTTCCAACAGGTGAAGATAAAGAATCGAAAGTGAGTTGTGTCGCCAAGGGAGGCAGAGGAAACACTATGAAGGTAAACACGAGGACTGACTGACAGGAATACCTGGCTGTACCGCCGAGACCACAGCAGCTCTACAGGTGTCGCCGTGTGGTTGCACCGTGACACCTACCGCAACCACAACTGTGAGATCCGTTACACGCTGCGTGCTCGCCGCGATCTGGGTCGCAGGTCGCTCGTGACCGCCGCGATCTGGGTCGCAGGCCGCTCGTGACCGCCCGCGATCACCTCGCTACAGATGATTAACTGATTGTTAATGGCAGGCACTACCTCCAGCTGGTATAATAAACAACGCCCGCTAACTGGTGCAAACCACCGCTCGCCGCCAACGGGAACTGCGGCCCTATGGTTTGTTTCCTCGTAAACTGCAGCAAGTAGATAGGTACCGTGGCTGTAGGGCACGCTGCGCAGCTATAGTACAGCTATCAGCATTTGGGGCGGGTGACGGTGGTAACGAGTCTCCATTCAATTTGTGACGAATCACTTCGGATAATATTCATATTTTCTGTGGGACCGCGCGCGGGGCTCGGCGGCTGCTAGAGGCGGCAGGCGATCGATGCCCGGCTTTCAATAAGTCGAAAGGAGAATAACGTGTTTAACGTGAGTGTATGTGTGTTCTTCCCCACAGCTTACAGTCTTCAATGTATTATTGGACAAATGTTGGCAACTTTCGTATCCCAAGTTTTGGTACTACACTTCTATCTCTTGAGCTACTGACGCAGAGACGACCCTATCATTCGTTATATTCCATACTTAATTTTAACCTATAAACGTAACGCATAAAACATGCACCTCTACACGCGAGGGACTGGCGCAGAAAATGACCGTACTCATGGCGCGCGATACTCGTACTTACACGTGCGCGTGTATAAACGTCATCCGTTCGATGTGTTCCGATATTACGACATTTGGTCCAAGTGGCTGGCGTGTGACATTTATATGGATTTTTTAAATCTCCGCCTCTATCACGGCGTAGCTCTATCACGCCGTATCTCAAGTTGACAGATTTGTTCGGTGAAGAAAATATGTGTATCCTGTAGTAATAAAGGCGGGGACCCCGCGCCGCCGCCCGCCCCCGCCCCCGCCCCGTGCTGCTATCTTAATAGAATATCGAGCGTTTTGCATGTGACGGGCTGCGGGCGCTGGGGCGGGACCAGTCCTCACAACACAGTAGAGATTAGAGAAATATCACGAAGTGGTAGAAGATGTGGATCGCGACTGACAATCTACATAGCAAGTAAGCAAGCTATGCCGCAGGCCTCGTCCAACCCATGCTAGAGCCCCGTGGCAGCCTGCGCAGACACCGCTGACTTTCATCTGTGGACATCACAAGACCGTGGCTTGACCATCACCACTGCTAGTCTCCGAGGCTGCAGCGTTTGATATATCCTGTTGGTATGTTCTTGCATCGCATTATTCAGCGTCGTGGTGATGCTTGTGTCTTCAAATAATGTCTTATAAGAAATAAATATGTCGCATGAAACATCAGTGTCGCCGACTGAAGTACATAACCTATGGTCGGTGTGCGCTACGACAGAGTCTAGGACCGGAGACTGGAGGCGGCGGGAGAGCCGAACAGTCGCCCTGTGGGCCTGGGAACTGTCACACGTTTCATGTAGTCGCGTGCGCATTGTGAAATAGTATTACGTCACCAATGTTCAATAGAGTATTGCCTATCTATGTGTGTGATATACAACCGAGACATTACAATCTATTGTGAATCCCAATTGTCATTTCATTGCCTGATAGCCCACGTGTGTTAGCCCACAAGATAATCACAGCCCACGTGATGTCGGATGACGAATAATCTCATCCCCTTCGCTCGGAACACGACAAACACCCACCCATCCTGATGATGACGACGACATCAGAAGTGGGATGGAATAAGGCAAGTAGAAATGCAAATTGTGACGTTAATGGCGATATCTATGAGGCTGCTACTAGAAATGAAGAAACAGGAAAGACAAACCTTGAAATCTTAGAGTGAGTACCAAAAGAGTCTATCTGTATGCCCAACTATGGAATCAGCTCATAGTGGTGATCAACAATGACCTGAAGAGATCTTCATCTGCTATCCAGAGAATTCAAAGAATTGTTTAGATCAATATACGAGTCGAGTGTAACAAAACTATGGCAGCCACTCTCATAAAAACTGCGCGATAACGAAAGCTGGGCCGCATACTCAAGTCGTAAGATGAAGTCACAAATGAATAGCTTCCAGAAAGCGACGATAGAACAAGTGGGCTTTGTCAACTGTACTTGTGTGACTCGTGTACCTACACGAATCACAATATTTACAATCTGATAAACGAATACAAAGATTAGTGCAACTGAGATTGCGACGCGACTGAAACTTGAAGTTGTTTGACACGAAAATTATTTGTAAAGACGAGATAAAAATCGATTGACATAATAAAGCAAAAGTGAGAAATTGTAATGCAGTTTAAGCAAACGATTGGAGGACTATGCAAGATGAGAAGATAACTAGAAAGAAAACCATCAGGAGTCTACAAACATCTTAACGATGAAGATTGCCCAGGAACGTCCACATTTAAATGGAATCTTGAATGAAGTATTCTGTCAGTGAGAAGAGATGAGTTACATATCCATCTAGTACCTCAGCCAATAGCGATGTACGTGCACTTCTATCAGCAGAATGGTGCTGCTAAGCAGTAACTGGAGATAACCTGCCCAATGCGTATTGATGAGCATAAGTGGATCCGCAAGATCCTTAGCATGAGATATAATATGATGATGATAATGACGTGTGGTGAAAACTATAGCTACTCGGTGAGTCATACTCATTTTATTGTTCCCTCGTTAAAGTATTCGATACTTTCATTTGAATAAGCTAATAATAATACAGATGGTAGTTAATGCTGTATTTTGTAATGAAAAGAATTGAAAATCTGTATTGATAAACCTACTAATACACCAAATTAAATTTCATCTGAAATATCTGAATAGTAGAGTTAAGTCTTTGTTCTCGTAACCCAATCAGTTTTAGAACTATTTTTAAACGAGATTAACTTTACCCATGTGTCGTATCCACTTGAGACCTCAAGGAAGAAAGTTGATATTATTAACACCCGAGTTTATTGACTATTTTGGGTTAACTCTCTAGACCACTTATTTTAATTTTAACATTTTGTTACGGTTATGTTTTTCTATGAACATTAAGTTATCAAATTTTGTGAGATGATGCACTAAAGCAAAACAGAGTCGTTTGCATATTTATTTCCTTTCTATACCTCTAATAGAAATTTGTGTAGCTGGTATTGCTTTTCGTTGTTTATGTTTTCAGGTCTATGTATTCTGAGCATATGATGTCCTGATGATGTGGTGGGGCAGCAGCAGCTGTGTAGCAGTTGTGCAGCAACACCGACATGAAGACTGTCCAGACGAGACACGGTTAGCAACGATACGTCATCGCTACAAATGATCTTCTACTTTGGAGTACTTGAACACATTATTGATGTGTCTACCAAGTGTCCCGTGGCAGCGATTGGATGGTGGAATTTTGTGAGTCATTTTCAGTTTGTTTGAATAAGCAGTACGATATCCCTTTTCATTCTATGGGAAAAGGTAGCATCAAGGCAAAGGGAAAATTGCGCATTCTAACAGGTATTGACGATTGTAGAAAAGAATTCATGACAGAACTAGATGTGGTGTATAGCTTACCATGTGGTGACAAAAATCGAGAAGAACCTGCAATGGTCTTGCAATTGTTTTTTTGTTTTTTAATTAAATTTTATGATGTTGTTTTGATATAAAACATGGAATGTAATCAGTTTAAGCTAGACTAGATAACAGGTCCTATTATCATTTTAAAGTGATAGTAACACTACCGGATGATCGCTAAAGATGGATAGCATTCGATTAAAAACGTAACTTCAAGTATGTTAGAAAAATGCCAACGAGCTCAAAGTATCATTGAAGAGATGGAATGACGATAACGCAGATATCAGATAAATCTTTTGGTTGGTTGATTGATTGCGCGAGTCCGGGACCTCGAGGGTCCGTCCAGAGTTCACGATTGGCCATGGCAGAGGTCACGCAGGTGTCGTAGTCCGTTAGAAGTCGGCATGTCCCACTCGCTGGGTACACCGTGGATGCGCGACACTGCTGACTCTGGCCAGGGGTCGGGTCATGCATGGGTATGACCGTCATGTCGAGAACTAGTTTGCGATATTCGTATCATTGGACCCGTATCAATTGGCTTAGTGGTTTTATAGTGTTGCCATCAATTGGCTAAGTTTTATTAAGTACCATCTTGTATTCAGTTTTATTGTACGATCGATTCAGCGACACTTTGGTGTATTCAGCGATACTTTGACGTATTCAGCGATATTTTGGTTATATCCTGTATGAACGAAATTAAAAGTAACTATGTCAAGTTCAGATACTAAGTATCCCATTTGTGGCCAGGAGTGGCCGAGCGTGATCGTGAAGTACTGTGCTGTGGAAAAATTGTTTCAGGATTAACACACGAGGACGTGTGTCACGCAGGATGGCCGTGTCGCATGAAACATCAGTGTCGCCGACTGAAGTACATAACCTATGGTCGGTGTGCGCTACGACAGAGTCTAGGACCGGAGACTGGAGGCGGCGGGAGAGCCGAACAGTCGCCCTGTGGGCCTGGGAACTGTCACACGTTTCATGTAGTCGCGTGCGCATTGTGAAATAGTATTACGTCACCAATGTTCAATAGAGTATTGCCTATCTATGTGTGTGATATACAACCGAGACATTACAATCTATTGTGAATCCCAATTGTCATTTCATTGCCTGATAGCCCACGTGTGTTAGCCCACAAGATAATCACAGCCCACGTGATGTCGGATGACGAATAATCTCATCCCCTTCGCTCGGAACACGACAAACACCCACCCATCCTGATGATGACGACGACAAATATATAAATTCCTATTTAGAATTTCATACGAAATCGGCGCTCAGCCTACGCCTTGCTGACGGTACACTAGTGCAGAACAAATCCAGATTATCGTATTTATTAAATTTGTTTCTTTGTGTCACAAGAAAGTGAGTATTCTTCCTGTAGTCGGTGGTATTTGCTTCGTGTGCACAAAACTAACTAATAGCGCTCAAACCAATAAATATGTTGTAGGCGGCGCAACCACATGTTAGCGATAGATCTGTATATCTAGATCTGTATCACTATACATGACTACACCTCAATTTCGTCGATATTTGATATGACTGTCTCTGTGGGGCAAAGTACGAGTATGCTCGCGAGGTCTGCAGCTCACAGAGCTACTAGTTATTTTACCTAATTACTTTACCTAATAACTAGCAGCCCGTCCCGGCTTCGCACGGGGTAGACAATTATTTATTTTTGGAAAGGATATAAAACACTTTTTTTCACAAATATTTTTATTTATTAAAAAATTATTAATTATTATTTATTAATTATATATTTAAAAAAATTATTTCAGTGCCCCCTCCACCCCGCCCGCCGCGATGCCCGGCGCGCTTTTCAGACTGCATCGCAAACAACGGCCACGGCGCTATGGCGGTTTTGTTTACTGTTTGAATTTTTTAATTCGTAATATCTTTTGAATGGAAAGTCCAATTTAAATAATTTAAAAACTATTTTATAGGTAGTTAAATGGTCTTGACCATAAAATAATTTATTTGGATAAGGATTAATATAAACACATAAATAGCATGGTTTGAATTTGGTTAGCATTTTCATTAATGTTTAAAATGAAAAAAGTTGTTGTAGTGACATAACTACAATAGTTGGACATATGCTACCGCGGAGTTTTTTTGTAGACATTATGATGCTCTTCAATATTGTTGTACATTATTTTGTTCTATCGCTAATAGTTTCGGCAGCGCATTCGACGAAAGACATTTTAAGACTCATTTTTCTACATTGTTCAAATTTTACCAAGGATCCCTAATTTTTTTCAAAATGAAATGTAGCCTATGTCAAATTGGAAGAATGTAGCATTCTATTGGTGAAAGAATTTTTTAAATCGGCCCAGTACTTTTTGAGCCTATTCATTACAAACATACAAAAATAGGTACAAATCTTTCCTCTTTATAATATTAGTGTAGATGTAGATTTACGAGCTTCAGTACTTCGATGACCATATCGTGTACGGATCCAGGCTGCTGCGGGGCTCTAGCACTCGAGACTCTAGCGTGTCACAGTGTTTATCTTATCATTCCTAATTAATATCGTATAAATATATTTGCACTTTAAAATGAAGGAAGTCGCGGGCAGAAATACATGTTTCTAAATGAAATGCCTACTCACATACATGTATCTGGTAAATACCTATATGTATGTGTAGGAAAGGTAAATAACATAATGTTATTCTAGATGGTAGAATGTATAGCAAGATATGTTACAGAGCCTTCCCGTGGGTGCGACAGAGTGGAGGACACAGGGAGAGATCCGTGTCAGGTTGCAGGACATACGGGCGGTGGTACAGCACCCTGATCTAGACCTTTCCTTGAGCCGCTTTCTATGTCACCCAGGGGAAGGTGTGGAGCGGTTGACAAGTTGAACCCACATGGCACTGTTGTAACTTGTAAACAAACCACAGTGTGCGCGTGCGCCGGGCTTAGAGCAGGGCGCAACGTGACGCGTTCACAGGGGACAGTGCGCTCGACCGGGGCAGGGGACTCTACTGGGAGAGTTCAATCTAGCTAGTCGCTACGCCTAGTGGGCTTTGAGATACCTGCAACAGGAGCGTGTACTCTCACTTCTAATCCATCATGTGGCTTCAGTCAGAGACTGACTGATTGTGACTTGTGGTTAGTCATAGAAGACATGATCAGAACAATATTCAAAACGAGTCCCAGCACGATAAGGTCTTCATTGTATTTTAATAATCGGGTTATTATTTGGAATATTGTAATTAGCATGCTTTTTATCAAACGTATGACGCCTGATGCTTTCGTCTGTGTGATATGCTAATGCAACCAAACTCGTTTATGTTGTTATTTTATTTATTGGATCAGCTAACAATTACAACACTTTAATATTATATTTATAAGTTACATTATTCTAATTCTAGTGCGTAACCTATTACAAGTTATTGTAAGTAATACAAACTTATAACACCATTAGCATTTCAATCACCCGTATAAACGCATGTAGTAAGTTTTTGTTGATATAATTAATGATTACTGCAATTCTAGGTAATTAAGTATGCTATTATTCTTTATGTGAGGTGAAAGACCAATTATAAACCTCACTAAAACTTGCTGGTTGTTTTGATTATTATTTTCGTGCCTCCCCACTTCTCCCACAGTGAGAGTCCCACTGCAACTCCTGTGTAGCCAGGACCAACCGTGGTACCAGAAATTGTTTTTTTCTAGTTCACATTCACAAAAGTAAGGGCAGAAAGTGGTTAGTTCAAGTGATCAGTGCAATGTAGTCGGGTGAACGGGCGCCGCGTCCGCCGCGCGAGTTACCGCCCGTGTTTCATTTATGTTTATTTATTGCCAGATATATTTAGCCTGGTTTAGTAGAGTTGCTCGCCCGAGACGTGAGCGAGAAATAAGCACCCCAAGCAAGCGCACATGTTAGTTTTTCTTCGGTTTCTGCAAGAATAATGTATGTAAAGCCCGTGTATGAACGTGTCAGGCTTGTGAGAAGGGTGCTGCGGTGAAGGTGGTGGAGTGACTAGAATCAAACTGGTCGTGTATGTTTCCACGTGAGTATGTATTTGTTTGTCTCCTCGGCACCGAGCCCGGCAGGACAGGTCGCGTTGGTGGAGCGGTCGCGTCTTCCTGTCCAACTACGTAACACCAAGTCATATATCACCAAGCAATAGTGCTGGTGCGGCTGGCTGGCCGCTGTGTTCCAGTATAACAAATGATAATATAGCCAATGCCTCATGTTGTATGTGAGCAACTTACATCACCTGCGTTCTCGACACATACCGTCAGGTGAGATAAAGGCCAAGTAATTGTGAAACATATATATAAATGTGAATTCTCTAATAATAAACCTTCACTGGGATCGCAGTTCTCCGAATCACACGAGTACATACCTCGGCAACCACTTATTCGCCGATAATCCGAGCTCGGCTTTAACTACTAGTTACAACCGGCAATGGCTCGCAGTTAAAATTAACTTCGCATTAAAATCGGCTGCAGTTTGAGATGCAACCTCCTCGGTGTGTGTGCGCGGGCGCAGTATCCGGTCGCGCGATATCTGCACGTAACTAACTGCTCGCAGTGCACCGACGATATTTAACCGCGTGTAGTTGAACTCGGTTCAATGCGGCCCGCACTGGGAGGTAATGCCAGTGCTTATGAAGGTATGCCAGTTAGCGAATTAACTGTAATGGCGAGAGATTTACATAATTAACTCAATTTGAAATCTATTTTAGTGAGCAAGTTTTAAAATTCCACTATTTCGCGTTGCGTCGGGTCGCTGCGAGTCAATGACGCGGTGATGTCAATTATACCTATTGATAAATTGCAATAGAATATAATACTTCATTGCATTGCAAAATTTGAAGCTTACAAACACAATGTACCACAAAAATTACAGTGATCGTCAATTTCATATAAATAGTAACATTTAATATGTACATATACATACATGGTATATAAGATAGTGTGTAACATTTTACAATATACGAGTACCTCCAACACGTTCGTGCCTGGAAACAATACATTGCTCGACATACTTGATTCTTGGTCCGAGCTCGACACAGCACTTTTTTGCGATTGAAACTCAGACACACTTTCAGCTTTTTTAATATTATGACTATTTTTAGATTCTATATCTATTGGTAAATTGGTAATTAGATCTGTCCACTTCTTGTGGTCCCGTGACTTAGCCGAGCGAGAGGTCACTGCCAGAGGAGGGACGGTCAGCAGTACCATCGTATTTGGACATCTGACACTGAGATCTTACCGAGAGGAGCACACAGCCTGGCGAGTGCAGTGATTATGACAAATCCCCGCGTAAATATATTAAATTAAAGCACACGAATAATATACATACTCCACGGTTTACTGTGTCAGCTGTGACGAGACAACCTACATTACAACTTTCAAATTGGCTTCGCGGCGGAATTTAAGTTAAAATTAATGTTTAATGTTGTCACAAACATATAAAATTCACTGGCACCGTCACTCGGGCAGCGAGATGACGACGAGATACCTCGCAGCCGCCGCACACCCACGGCGAGGCGTGCGATGAGCTTTTAATACAGCCCTAAATACACAGGTTTACGAGACTTGGACTTACAGAATGGAGTTTTAATGGTTTTAATGTTCATAAATTATATCGGAATTTGTAATGTGATCGGCTCGCGGCCGGGGCCGGGTTCGCATACACCTACTGTGATAGTACTTACCTCAGCGAAGCACAGACACAGCACGACACAGCACAGCTGTTATCTGCGCACTGTTACATCACAGAGTCACCGTATTGAGGATCAAAACTGATTTAAGTCCTTCACACAAATACCGATTTGAAAAGAGTGCCAGACTTGATCTAACAAACATAAATGATCGCGATCGTCACGCTGACTCTATATTTACAACATAAACACTATTTTGAATCACTGCCGAAAACAGTATACATTAGTTCACGTAAATAAGTTCGTAGTCTGTGCTCCTGGAAGCTTCGGAGCTCGTGTAGGGCGGGCGGCGGTTAGGGCGGCTGCAGGCCGACTGACGCGGGCGGATAGATGGACACGACGCGGCGGGCAGGAAGCGCGGGGATCCCGGTGACCCAGTCCCCGCCGTGGGTTTACAATGACGGCGCTGCGATAACCATGCCTGGCAACGGTTCCTTGTTGTTCGCTGACATTTAGTTCAGGTGTAGGTACAATGGACCGATACCGGATACTCGTAGCATATTTGTTTCACTAACGATACACAAAAATTACATCGTTATTATTATAGAAGAGAGAGCTAATTATTTATTTATGTGAGAGATTGTTCATTCGGTGTGGGCGATGCAGGGGGCAGCAGGGACGCGCAGGGTGGACCACTGCACACACACACACACAGTGTGTAAACGTAACTTACAAAATTCTCCGCGTGTTTTTTGCGATACATTTACCAAAAAACATGTTTATCGCAAGGTTTGATTATTAGCGTTTCGTACCCAAACGGGCCATATCACTAAGGCTCCATGTGTCTTTCCGTCCCACCGATACCACTGCTGTTTGGCGGCAGACTTAGGTAACACGGTGGTAGCTAGCCAGGCGGACATAATTTTTGAAGTGAAAACTTCTTTAGCGGCGCTGAGCACTTTTTGTTGGATGGGTAAAAACTTCCAAACTCGCGTCAGGGTCACGTGATGCTGATCGAAAAAGCGTAAGATCGAGGGGAAGGGAGAGGAACTAGTATCTCCCACTCTTTCTACCGTGCCTGAGTGTGCTGCTCCGCTTAGGCGGCACAGGGCGCTTGCGCGAATGTCCGTCTGTGTTTATGTACACAGTGTTTATGTCTTTATTAGACACTTAAATAGATTCGAATCAAAACTGTTTGTTTCGTACTTCAGCTATCATAAACCGATTGTATCAATTTTAGAAATTTGCGATGATGATTCTGGTAATAACGATGGTGAAAAAAAGTCGTCGAAATTATGGATGAAAGTTGATTTTTCTAAGAGATAAAAATTAATGTAATATATAAATAAATAACGATATAATATTATGAATAATAACATGTAAATTGTCATATTTGTGTACGATAGCGCAATAAATAAACATTGTATTCTACCTCATAAATGATAGTATTTTTGTACTTATAATTAAACACAACGTTAATACTAAAGTTTTCACTTCTGCCGGCACTCCCGGAGTGCTACCGGTGTTTTTTTTAGAGACACTAAATATTCGCCCAAACATATAAAAAATAACGCAATTAATGATCATGTCCAACTCTGCGCAGTCAGGTCAGCATCATTGCTCCTGTGTCAGCCACTGTCTACACCTGATACACTCCTCGGCACAAGAAGCACACACACCTCCGGTAATCGATTCTGTATCAACTTTTTCCATCGACATTATGTATATGACCGCGCCGGCCGGCCGGCCGCTCCTGTCCCCGTTCATTACTTCACTCTACGGAATTGTAAATAAATCAAGAATCCATCACCCGCTATGAATTCATAGCATTTTAAAACCTAAACAGGTCCTTATCCAGTGTAACGACTTCATCATAACCGCCAGACACTCAGCCTCATAAATACGTAAAGAAACTTCTACATAATGTACGAGCGCACCTGTCGCGGCGCAGCGACACCCCCCGCCCTCCAGCGCCTCTAGCTAGTGGAGCCAGCAGCTAGTGGTCTCCGCGCAGTCAATATGGCTGGCTATCACAAGTCAGAAAAAAATAGGCTAGCTATATAAAAAAAATAGGTTAGCTATTTTATTATAGATTTATTATAGACTATTAGAAAATTCTTTCTCCGAATTTTGAAATTTTTCATTTGACCGAAAACTTTTCGTCATTTTTGGTTTCGCACTCCCTGGCTGACGCACTATTATATAAAGTTAGCAGCAAAACACTTAGTGGGAGCCGTAGGGAGGTCGACTAGTGCAGGTGGAGCGCGGCGGTGCGTCTGTACATATTGTACAGCTTCAGACTAGTCGAGGACCAGAGGACTGTTCAAAACTAATAACTTAATTTAAAATGCGAGAAACTTAAATTATCTGACCGTGTCATACGTAACAAACCCCCCCCCCCCCCCCCCCCCCCCCCCAAGCCTAGAACAAAAACACACTCGTACCACCATTTTCTCCTTTTCTTTATATTTCGTTGGTAAGTTTTCTAAAGCTGAAATGCTGGTGAATATTTTATTTTATAAACTAAGGAGGAGGCCGCATGGCGACACTCGTATATGAAGCAATCATCATGGATCTTATTCCTATCTCTGTGTGTGTGTGTGTCTAATGTGCACACACGTGTGACCTGACACCCAGCTCATCATACGAGTCAGTAACGAGTATATCAGAGATGCTGTTTTTGCTGGAACCTACAACATGGAGCGAACATCTTAGATAATGTCGCTAGACGTGTTTTATTACTATGTTTTACGCAAAATAGCTTTAAATCTTAGTCGGTCCGGCCGCTGCTCGTGGAACACATTCGATGTCGGGCAGACGTCGTTGCTGGGACGCTTTATGTAATCGAGAGTTCACCTGCATTTTTCGGGTAAAACATTTAATTTATAATGGTCATAGTTTACACTGTAGTAGATAGCAGTTTCTGAACCTCTACCTGGTTTCCATACTCGAGTGATCACGGACCTTCATATAAACACACGAACCTTCAATATAAATGACACGCGAATGTATCGAGCCCGGCCTGGTCTTGTACAGTTCCAGTTTTAAGATCATTTAAAGGTCGTTATCAAATATAAGTCATTTTATTACCATTTTTATATATTCTGGAAATAGGCTAAATTAAAAACATCTCTTTTACAACACAAGCGTTGGCCGCTATGCGTGTCAGATGAAGCAATCCTTCCTTAGTGCGCTGGGCGTGCTGCTGATGCAGGTGCCTGCACAAGGCGACATGACCTGCTAGTTCACAGGATTTGTGTTAGGTGTCCTCATAAATATTGAAACGGAGCTGCAATTGTGACAAGTCAATGAACTACGCCGGGCGAGTGCCGGCTCGTCTCGTGACGTACAAAAAGCTCCAGTTGCGGCGAGATACTTGCCCGAGCGACTACACCGGTACATTAGCATGCCGCTTACCAGGCGAGTGATCCCGCTAGTTCCTCAACGCACGCTCGGGGGACTGACGGAGACAGGGGACGTACCTGAAACAAACAATTATATAATTTAAACAAATCTGGTGATGCAAGCACTTGTCACAGGAGACTTTCATTGTCATCCCTCAAAGAATCACAAGATGACACACGGCTCGCTGTAATAGATAGATGCAACAACTGCTCGGGGACTCTACCTAGATCATCCGGAGTCCGGAAGGCTAGAATGACATACGAAACGTACCGATCGAGACGCACCTCTCTCCCCGCACCGTCCTGCACGCCCGGTCAGCAAGCACCCGGCCAGCATCCCCGGAGAACGTGATGGACGGTTAGAAAGAGGCGCATACATACAAACTACATATATCTGACAGAGAGAGATTTGCATCAGTACGCCTACAGAAGCGCGCAAAGTGACGCATCAAGCCGGATTCTTTTCTGATGTAGGTCATTCTAGGCAGATCAGAACAGCACAGACAGGTGTGGGACACGCCTGTCTGAATAGCTTTGCAACACATGCATAGTTCCTGTGCTGTAACGCGGAATGGATCCCGCGCCCCGCGACACCCGCCCCCCACAATACCAGTGCCCCTCCCCTCTCTCACATTCATATGGTAAGTGGCTGAGATTGGCTCTATAACACATACACACCAGACTACTACCGGAACTCGATCTACGTTTGCACGTCAGTCTGTAGTTTAGACTTTACACACCGATTTACCCACACAAATCTATATAGAATCAACGATGAATGTGCCATAAACTAGACAATAAATTACGATGTCTGTGATATTCCTAGACGACGAGTACGCTCCACTGGATGAAGCAGGGTATGACGAGTGCCTCCTGCTCGAGACATGCGTTCCACATATCGACTGTGAACAATGAAACCAGCCAGGGTATTTACTATCTACATTATTCTTAGTGTACATAAACGATCTATGTAACTTGAACGTTGGGAATTGCCAAATATTTTCATATGCTGATGATACTGCTCTCGTTTTCACTGGTGCCTCATGGCAGGAAGTTAGAAAGGCAACTGAATTGGGTTTGGTTAAAGTGGCTGATTGGCTTGAGACTAATTTACTCACACTAAATACCAACAAGTCAAATTACATTTGTTTCTCCATCTATAACAACTCACAGCCGGATAACCAATTCAGTATTAAAATCCATAGGTGTGACGACAGAGCTAATGTTAATTGTATATGCCCCAACATTGATAAGGTGTCCTCTACTAAATATCTTGGTGTTATACTGGATCAGCGCTTGTCTTGGCATCAGCAGGTGGAAATAGTAGCCAATAGAGTCAGGAAGTTGACGTGGATCTTTAAAACTCTGAGACATGTAGCCCCTATTGACCTACTGACCAAAATTTATATTTGTTTGGCCCAGTCTGTCATAGCTTATTGTATTCCCATCTGGGGTGGAGCTAATAAAACAGCATTCTTAGAAGTGGAGAGAGCCCAAAGATTCTTGATAAAAGTAATGCTTTTTAAACCATCCAGATTCCCTACTGACCTCCTTTACTCAATCAGTAACGTTCTCACTGTGAGAAAGCTCTATATTGTTCACATCATTCTGAGACTACACCGGCAATTACCTTTTGACGCTGCATGTACAGGAACCAGAAGACACTACACTGTTCCTCACATCAATCCAATAAATACAAATTTTGCTAGACGACAACTGAACAAACTGTCTACTCACTTATATAATAAAAGTAACAAATATCTTAACATTTATAATATGAAATATTATGATTGTAAGAAAACACTTATCAGTTGGATAATTGGCTTAAAATATGACGAGACAGAAGAATTATTACAATTTCTAAAATAAGCTAATAACACACACACACACACACACACACACACACACACACACACACACACACACACACACACACACACACACACACACACACACACACACACACACACACACACACACACACACACACACACACACACACACACACACACACACACACACACACACACACACACACACAAACACGCCCACGCTCCCTTTCTCTATCCCTATCTTAAATTATTTCCCTTAATCCCTACATAAATTAAATTACTTTTCCTTTATTATATATATATAACAATTATTGTTATAATATGAAATATGTATTAGCATGTTAGCCTAAGCAAATATTTCCTTAAATATAAATTTATTTTTGTTATGGAAGAGTGGGACCCTCTGTTACAGGTATTTTTATACTTACAAGAGGGTCTCAACCTTGTGTCTGTAAACAACTTTGTTCAATGCAATAAACAATTTTGAATTTTGAATTTGAGGGTATACTCGTGACGTCACATGCACTGTACGATGTGCACACAGAGCGGGTACTACGCGACACTAGCGACATAATACACATTTGAACAACAACAAGAGAATCAACCAGCACCACCGCCCGCCGCCGCCGCAGCGCGACACGTCGGGTGATACCGTTGGCACACGATTAGTTCTCAACCAGCTAGTTGATGATTACCGGTTGACGTAATAAATCACACGAACCTCAACTGTTTACTACCGACTTCAAAAAAGGAGGAGGTTCTTAAATCGACTGTATGTTTTTGGTGTGTGTACTTATTGCATTATGCTCGTGTTGTAGCCTGCAACATAACATACGTATATCTAGGACGTGTAGTGATCGAGAACCAGGGGTAGGAGTCGCCCCGCCCCGCGCCGCCCCGCGCCGCGCCGCGCGCCGGAGGTACTGCAAGTGTACCAAGCATGCCCTATCTCTGACGGAGCGGAGAAGGAAGAAAGCACTTCGGTGTTCACAGAAAAACACTACGAATACCATTACATCGTTGCTTTATGATCTCTGTCGTAGCTATGGCTGCCATCTGTGATATATATATGTTACGGTAAATGTAATTAGTGTGGTTATTATTAATAATAACCGGTCATTATTGCTGTGTTGTAGGAATAGAACCCTGAAGATCTCGGTGCGGAGTGCGGGGTACGTGGGCCCATCCGATGTTACGGGCCAACAATAAGTCCATTGTGATTTTTCAAACAAATCATATAATAATGTTGCAGAGATAACGCTCTTACAGTTATTGTAAATTATCCCGCGCTTTATAACGAGTGCGTCAAGGAACGTTTTCCATCCGCATTCGTTCAGACAGTTCTGTGTGGCTGAGTAAGAAGCAACACACACTTGTGACATTAGGCTTACTCAGCATAGCAGTGTCCGAGGTCCTGCCTGTTCCGGGATCGCAGCGGACCGGAGCGGAGGGAGAAGTCGTCTGCAACTGCTCTGATGCGCTTGCGGCCCGCGACTGACCATCCCCGCGACGTGACCACAGATGCAGCCTACCCGTGTTTGATCGACGCCTCCCTCTTTAACGGAATAGCTCCAGTGAACGGGCTCTTTTTATCCTCCTTTTATCAAAATGCACATTCCAAGTACGGTTTATGAAGTGTGATCCAGTAAATCCAGCCCCTACACTTTATGAGGTATTTTCCAGATTGCGCCGATAACTCACGGCGGCCCTCGCGCGTGTTTCGGTGGTGCAGCAGCTCAACACGGCTCGACGCCCGTTGATGGGTTTCTTATTCAAATGATCCTGGCGACTTAGAGGGAGGGGGGGCCGGGGGCGGGCGAGGGGGGCGAGGTGATAATGTCTTAATCAGATCCTCCGGCATCGATGTAACGGAAAATGGAAATGAGATGTGATGGAGTTACACGGTAGCGGCGGAAACGAGCTCCCGAAGTGCTCCCGATCGATCGCACGAGGACGTCCGACACGAGCCATCCGCTGATTAAACATTCAACTGCAAACACTTACACTTTACTTTGAAACAGGAAACGTGATAAAGATTTACGTTACAGCCGATACTTTGGTACTTCCTTATCTGCAGACACCTCGACACGAACGGGGGATACATTTCCTGCAGGCTGCCAAATCTACGATGAAACACGCTGCAGACACGAGTATCTGTGTTCAATCGAAGTTCTTTGTAACTAAATGATACGCGCTGTGAAGAATGATACGCGCTGTGAAGAATGTTACACGAACTAGCGAATAAAGTATACGTAAGTCAAACTAATTGACGTCGTAATATCTATTCTAGAAAAATTAGAAAATCATGCTAAAGAGATGAATTGAATTAAAGATATATGACGATAACTGGCGGCTTCAAGTATACTGTAGCTCCTGCAGCGAGGTCAGTGGTCAGGAGGATCGAGCGACGCATCCCGCGCGACTGTCGGAAGATTCCCATGCTGAGGCAACGACCAGGAAACAGCTCCATAAAACGTTACGACTAGATAATGCCGAGCCTCGTTCAGTGAGCACTCGTGCACCAACAACTTAATTAGGAATAGAGCTGAGGAAACATATAATATTAAATTACCACGTTCCCGTCGAGCACATGTCACAGTGACAGTAACATAAGTGGCTGTACGAATGCCTTTTGTAATTATATTCGTAAATAAACAGTGCCTACTAATGTGGAGGCGACGCGACGTTCATTTCATATTTATTAATTTATTTTTATGGTCGCGACAGTTGTCGCGATTATGGTTATTGCCTCCATGAATAACAAATTCTACAAGTTCTCGGTGGACATATTAAGTATCTCTCACGTTACTAAATAGCTAAACGGTTATATATTTCGTGTTTGATTTTAAGATTTAAAAGCTTTAAGAGGAAGAAAGAAAAAGAAAGTTGAAAATAAGGACGAAGAGAATGACTTGATTCTTTCGATGAGTTGAATAACATGCTGACAGGGAAGAACGTGGTTTTCTTCTCAATCAATATTTTCTCCATCGCGCTCCATCTCTGTATCATTAATCTATATGATTAGAGTTGAGAGTGTGTCCTGGCAAAGGTCTGTGCTAACAACTACCATTGGTTCCAGTCCGCTGCGACTGTTCTCCTGTTGGCGCCAGCTTATCATTTCATATTCACATTTTTACGTTACCTTTTGTATTTCTCTTCTACCATATCTGGAGCACCGGTCTGTTAGGGTATTGCTACTTTTCTTGGTTCTTCGCATTACGTGTCCAGCCCATCTCCAGTTTATATGGTTTATCTCAGAAAGTATGTACCTTAACAATTGTAGTCCCAACTTATAAATAATCCATCTTATACTATTTAAACTTATATTTAACAACCAATTGTATCGTCTCCATCACGCTTCAGTGTATTCCCTCCCCGTACTTATTAATTACGCAACGCCTGTCGTCACATCCACTTTAATTACGTTAATTTGACGCCTGTTATTATATTACACAAACATTTCTGAACAATGCACCATAAAGTTAACAACTGTGTCATTATTGTTTAAGCAGTTGGAGCGTAGTGCGCCGGCGCGGCTCTCCTCGGTGCACGCGCTACAGACTCACCGCGACTTCTCTTGGAGTGGACTGTTCAGACTGGGCACATTGCGGACCCAGCAGCCCTCGCGTCGTGCGGGGCGGGATGCCACCACGTCTTGAGATGCAGTAAGTGTCGCAACACACCACTAAGGGATTTCTAGTCCTCGGGAGCATCATTCACTTCACGTGACCTGTTACTGATGAGGTGTGGCCTTGTTTATTTGGATTTGTTTTGTTGTATTGCTTGCTTTGTTTGCAGAATTAAATATACATAGGCTTCGTACCCCGCAATGGATAACAGGCGTAACTATATGTGAGTGCGAGTATAAGAAGGTAAAGTTGTCACGTTATATCAACCTTGTTATCGACCCAAGTTGCTAGTTAGTTGGTTGCTAGTTGGTACAGTTAATGCGATGGTAAGGTAATGAGCCCTGCGGGTGCGGCGACATTCCCATATATGATACCATCCCTCATATTTATGTGAAGTTGTCGTGATCGCAGGCGCTGATAGCGGAGCGGTGGGGGCGGCAGGTGAACGATACACAACAGTGCTGTTAACAACACACTTACACAGCGTGGTGGCAGCTAAATAAGCTCAGGATTATCAGTCCGACGGTGCAGCCCCCTGACTGCGGGAGCAGCGCCGCGGGGGCTCGGCGGTGCGGGGTGCGTCCCGTGCCCGGCGGCTATCACTCACCTGCCCCGCCCGCGACACGCACTCAACGACAATTTATGTGGAAAACTGAAGATTATTCGGTATCGCTTTGTTTAACTAAAACAACTTTAAAATAAATTTTTTTAAAAGTATCTCCTGTTTATCAACATCTTAATGCGATCATTAGTCCGCGTGCCCAAGCACCTGTGTCCACCACAACAGTGACCAAGTGACATGTCGGTATTTTTCAATATTTAATTAATTTCAACAGTCCTAAAATACATTGAATTGAAACTGAACATCAAAGTTACCATAAAATAAATAAGATCATCGCAGTTGTTAGCTCAGTATGTGACGATTCGGAGAACACCACCCCTGGCACTGTACCCCGGCCTCCGCACCGTGCAGGCAGTCCTGCACGCGGCGCCGGCAGGCACCGACCATGCTCTCGATTTGTCCACAAACAGCAATAACTCATACCGACCGTTATCAGGCAGGAACGACCCTCGCCCCCGCCCCTGCTCCGCACCGCCCCGCCCCAACGTAACGACCATTACGTATTAAAAAACATTGAGCGACCATCCAGATACGCATCTAATACGAAACAAAGAACCTACGTGCAGGCAGCGCCGCGCCGCGCAGCACGGAGCTGCGGAAGGCGAAGTTGTTATAATGCCGCGGGGTGAGTTAATGTGGCAGATAATCCGGACAGGTTGTGCGATGGTGCATTAATTGGGTTCGTACAGTAACGGCTGCACACAGGTTTAGACCTTTGCTAAATACTACACCGACATAACGAACATTGCACTATAATGATATTTAAATAGACTTTACGGTTCATACAACCGCCTCCGATCTAGTCGGACTCGCGCAACGAGAGCAGAGGAAATATCTAGATAGTTCACGATAATGCATCTCCAGAATATGGTATTCGCCACACGCGGAAGGTCCCGGGCTCGAATCCCGGTGGCGATATTGTCAGATATTACTATCTGGTTAAGACATTGCAGGCTGTATCACCTGCACCACCACCACAATGTCTGAAAAGTGAGACGATTCCATGCTTTATAAGACACGTAAAGCTGTTCACAACAGCCGCGAGATTTTCCTAATCCAAAAAATATATGGCCGTGCAGTTGAAAGCCAGATGGGAATCGCTTCTGTCACAACCTATGCCAACACCAGCTGGGGTTCAGTTTACTTATAGGGATGAGGCTGGCGGGGTGATGATGAATACAGTTCCTCCTGATTATTTTCCCGAGAATGTCATTTTCTCTGACGTAACACATATGTATGTTTAGACAGATATAAATGGTTTAAATGAAACCTTTCAACAGCAAGCAACTGTGACGAACAGAGAAGCAGACAAAGTCGCCCCAAGGCAACCAATAGCCAACAAAGTTTGAAAAACACAATGAATTTATATGATACAAAGTCATAATTTGGATAAAACTTAAACTACATTCAATGCAGCATGCATTAGTCAGTGCAATACAGGTATAGAGCCAGTATTACACTGACTACTGACTCATGGACAGTACATCTTGTCTCACACGAGGAGAACTTGTGGAGACAGAAAATAATACTTTCTAAAGGATGTTCAAGGAGTACATTGACTGTGTTACGATGATGAAATTAGTATCACCACTATTGACAAGTTAACGCTGGTTATAAATTAATACAACAGACAATTGATCGCATTTCGTCATCTTACGTAAGTTCATGAAGGAAGGAGACCACGCTCTGCAGGCGCGCGCGCCGACTTGAGTCCGTAATGAAGACGAGCGGGGTGCTCCAGGACACATCAATCATACAACTGTGACGAGTCGGTGGTTGATTATTGTCGTGTGTGACACGGGGGCGGCGTGTGTCGGGTAAACACTCGTAATTCCAGGTTGTTGGTGTAATGGGCGCTGTTTGTCCTGCGCACGACGGCCCGGCCGCGCGCCGCCGGCACGCGTTCACATCGACGCAAAGATCATTCATTACTGCTACAGCTGTCATTAAAATTGATAACCGTTTACCGACATAATACATGTCATTTAGATTTACTAAAATCAAACAGCACCGGTTATTACGCTCGTAAACATTTATCGAATGGAACATCACATCGCAAATCTTTGAAAACCTGTTGAATTTTATTTCCAAATGAATCGGTCCAGCCACCGTTGGGCGGACATCTTCTATAACGCTTCTGTTACGGTCTAGATCGACTCATATTTCAAATGCGAGTGTCGGGATGGACGGATCGAGCCGTTCTGCGCCTGAACGATCGATATCACATCTATTTCCCTGTCGTTTACCAAATGCGGAGATTTATCTCAACTCTCGGTCAGTTTAAATTGAAATAAACGAGAGCCATCAAAAGTAGCAACGTTCCAGACATGAATTTACGGAGCGGTCTTGAAGTGCACTTCTCAGTCAAAAGACAGGTTCCGAGTGGCACCGGGCATTCCACCTCGTAGCAGCCTGCGCGGGCGACGGGCGGCACAACCACCGCGGGCTGCGCGGCGAACCAGACCTTAACGACACAAAATTAAGACATAAAACATGAAAAATTAGAGCACAACGTTGTCCCTTTCGGAACCACGCGAGATTCTAGTTTTTAAATGATATAAAACGTGACAAGAACCAAGCGATCACTCAATAAAATGACTTTTATTTCAAGAATACGGGAGTTCATTGTCCCGCAGCTTCTAGTTTGAGGTTTCCGTGGCTTTCTTTTATGGCGCACACGGTCGAATGCTTCAGTGAATTCTGCATAGTTCTGCGGTCAGTGGAAATTGAATTTAACGTGGTGAATGTTAAGTTGGTTTCTGTTCGTTTGCGTGGAGTTTATGAGTTGTCGTGTTTTTGTGTTGGATCTGTCGAACGTCAATTAGCGCGGACACAGGAGGGACCGGTCCGGCTCACGTCGACGTGACGCCAGCGTGACTGCTGCCAGCCTCACTCTCTCTCTGCCTGCGTCTCTCGCCTCACTACATACTACACCAGTTCTGGCAGTTCTAGCATTGTTTCTCACTGCTACGTAACGTTATCTCTTGAAATTTATTTCTCCAGCACAATGTTAATCCTGCAATTAGGCCCTTCTATATACGATATGTTTATGTTTGTACATCAAGTCCAATACATACGAGTATCACATTCAAATTGTAAGATCTATTACCTCTTCAGAATCCAACACACACATATGTTCTTTATCAAATTACTCGATGTCTCTATTAGCAATGTTAATTGTAAATAATTACAACCATGCTCAAAAGCTGTTGAAGCCACATTAATGATATGGTATCGGCGATTGAATATTGGCAATCAATTAAATTTTAAACTGTTGTCGTGTTGAAATTGAACAAGAAACAATTAAACGAGTGCGGTTGTAAAACTCACATGAAACTGGCGTGCCTGGGCGCAGTGTCGCGGGACCCCGCCGCGAACATGAACAACAGTTAAAAAGCTGTTTTCTTGCGCGTTAACGATCACGAAACGGCAAATCGAAGAACCGAATCGATGCAGAGTGGCGGCGGACGAATACAGGAAAATTTTTATCTTATGCAAGCTTCAGTGGCCACTTGTTGGGAACATACTCGTACAATTTGTAGTAATGTGACTTGAATGGGGTTGCATTTAATGACATATATGCATAATCTCCTTTTGATCTCCGGCTATCCTTAATTGAATACAGTTTTATAATACAGTCTGTATACCTACAACATTCAATATCACTTGAAATCACGCACGTCTCTCCTTGCGCAGTCTTCCTTGACTTGGAGATGAGGTCAGCAGTACACTGCAGAACAACGCGCGCGACGCTTTCCGAACATCGAGTACCTTTTCTACTGAAACAGCATCACGCTGCAGAGCTTTATATTATTTTATCATACAAAGGGATTGAATGATTTAGTCGGTGTCTGCAGGCGTCGTCTACAAAAGTATTTCCGAACTGTAACTTCGTGTTTGTCGTTCCGTCCTCGCTCAGATCGAAGCACTTTCCCATGCCGGTGTTGTGTGCCGCGTCCCCCGGCTCTAAACCCGGATCGGATCTTAATTCGCCCATAACCGGCAATAACCGGAGCTCTTTATCTAAACTCCTCCAATAAGTGGAGGCTGCGGCGACGGGCGGCGGGCGGCGGGCTCCGTTCGTACCCTGATCACGTGCGTGCGTCATCTTGGGAAGATGTTCCCTTGTTTTGCTGTCAGATGTACGAGATGAGCGCACTGGATGGAGTAGGGGAGGCGAGCCGATTCGGCAATCGATGCTATTATGAGAACTTATGGAACTGCTCGTAGAGATATTCCTTCAAATGCGATTGAATAGAACATGCAAACATAAAGGAGACCAGAGAGGTCTAGGCGGTGGACGCGCGTACAGTTGCACGTTTGTCTGAGTCGGTGTCCGCAAGGGAGCCCGCGCAAGGTCCGTCCGCGAGCAGTCGTCCATCCAGCAGCAGCGGGACGCGGAGGGAGCGCGCGCGGGGAGGGGACTCACAGGTGACGTGTCTACAAACACAAATGTTGGTGACGTCACCATTAATTATATACGGCTTACGATACCTCCGCGAACACAATATGGAAATAAAATCATCTGCTTATAAAATAACATGGATAGAGACATCAAATATGCATCGGATATCGTGTAAGATATTCCAAATGAAATTCATTCTGCGCAGTATTTATCAATATCAAGTTGTCATCGCTTTGGATTGAATCACGGGAAGACGATTTCATCATAATCACGATATTAGAGTCTCTCTAAAGATGGTTTAATGTATTTGTCACACCATATGTCCTCTGCAGCCAGAGATTGTTGAGATATTTTGTCGAACAGTATTCTCGTGCGCTGTACATCCATAAGATAACCCAAGGTTTACCCTGTATTTCTTTTTAATAAATTATTACATATATTAATTTAAAAATTATCGTATTCGTTTTGAAACTTATGTTTATGTATGTGTTATATACCACTCTACCGCCATGCCACTCAACCCGAGAACATAATTATATTCTGTAATTAAGAATCCGTTTTCACGACTAATTTAATCGTCATAGCGTGACCAACTAGCTCGATAAGTGTACGTTCACAGAACGTTCATCGAAAACAACATCTGGTGCTGCGTCTTCTTCAACATCGTCTGTTCGGAGCACTAAAAACGCGACTGAGTAGACAATTTGTATGCGGAGTGCCTCAGGGCGCAACTTTGCACCCAAACTCTTCCCTAGTTTGATTTCCTCCAACACTATCTCTACGAACTGCAGACACATGTGTATCTCGACATGCAAAGGGCGGTTCTCTGTGAAATGCCTCTGACTCGCGACACGAGGGACGCACGAAGAGGAGGGGAGGGAAGAAACGCTAAGACTAAGCTCGACTCGACTCCGAACCTGATTACAAGGCAGACTCACCGTTCCATGAGCAATATACTTACTGTTATTGTAGATCATTGAGTGAAAGTGAACCCAATTAATGTGTGTAAGAGCGGACGGAGAAAGTTGTCGCAGGGTCACAAGTGTGCAGGAAATGAAGAGAGCTGATGGAATCGTGGGGGGCGGACGTGCTGTGCTGGCTCCGAAAACATGACATGCCAACGTGTGCCAGTGTCGGTGGAATGGGCAAACCATTTGAGCTGTACTTGACATTTGAGACATTATCCATTATGATTTATATATATGTCGCATTATGGGATGGTAGAGCGGGGCTACTTGGGGTATCGGACATTGTTTGATGGATCTTCTTTAGACCACAGCTATAACTAATGAATTTCTGGACTATCACTTTCTATGGCTAACAGACACGTCTTTTGGTGTAGAAGTGAATCGCACTATGGTTGGAATCCGAATGAATGTTCCTCGGCCCGTCTCGTGGCCTTATAAGTGTAACGGAAACTTCCAGAACCTCCCACCAAAAGCCATGTCCAAGCGAAGGAAAACGCTTGCGTTACCATACACTCATTGGTTGATTCGGTGTTGTCTACCAACTTTACAAATAGAGTTCTAGACGTCATTGGTTGAAATCGATCAGGTTTACCATCTTTACAAACAAAACCTAAACGTCTATTGGTTGAAATCGATCAGGTTTACCATCTTTACAAACAAAACCTAAACGTCTATTGGTTGGCAAGGCCAGGCTTACCAACCTTACAAATTGATATAAAAGCAAACTTCAACAGTGTTGCCGTTTTAAAATAACAAACGTCAGAAAGCAGTTATGACAACTTAAAAGACTAAATAAAGAGCTAGTGTTGCTAACAGAGAAATTAAATTAACAGACCATAGACAAGAATCATGCTAGAGTGGCGCCATCCGTTGGCAAACCTAGAAAACTATAAGAACTAAAATGACAGCTGTGCTATCGTTCGGAAATCCGCTTCAAAATAATGGTAGGAGTTTTCTATGTTCAGGACAGGTTGTTGCCAGCGAGTGGTGCCGCTCTCGATTCGACATATATATGTATTATAGCGCTACACACACGCTGGCACAGAGTTATGCTGCTTACCTGCCTGATCTGTAGTAACATCGATATCACATTGAATTGTTTCTACTCGTATACAGCAAAAAGGTTCCGTCTTCTATACAAATAGTCCTCTCTACCAGAGATACAGCGTGTAGCTGTTTCTGCAGTTGTCAGAGATGATTGATGTTCTATTCAAATACTCAGACGATAATAAGTTAGTTAATTTAGAAACACGAATGGTGTTTTTGTCAGTTCTCGTAATCAAATTAGAAGCAAATATCACGTTTTTAATTAAGTTGCAAAGGTGATCTCCCGGATAGGTATAATTATGTGAGAACTACGCATCGATCGGTTGTTCGGTCTGCGCGCGCGCACACCGCCGCCCGGCCGAGTGATGGCGGCGCCCCCATTAGTACACATAATGATACAGTGGGTAATTTACGAGTTATAGAGACTCTCTAATGCGCAGAGCATTGACATTCGTAATTAATTAATACAAACTTGTTTTAAAATTAAATTGTCTGCGACCTCTCAGACCTGGGAACTACATTACTCTCCGCATGTTCGCCCCCAGCCCGCAGACGTAGATTTGCATAAATGTATATCGTTCGTCGTTTAAGATCTGTTTCAAGTCTCCGCGCATATATCGATGTGAAGAACGAGATCGTTTAATTAAGAGTGTTCTTACTGGAACATTAAGATTAAGTGTCATGAGCACTCACCACGCACACACTCAGAAATATCAAAAGTTTCGAAAGAAGAAAACAGAGAATTAATCCAACTACCGTCATGTGATTAAAGCTATGATTAATATCATATCTATATCAGAACCTAACCTAACGCCCAGTTATTAATTGCTGGACATCACACTACTCAACAGTTATACTCGTAGTTGGTGGCACGCCGCGGAGGAGGGCGAGGGTGATGCCGTACAGCTGCCTCGAGCAGTCGTTAGCGCTCGACGTGACTAGGTAGGGTGTAATCATCAGCACAACAATGTAGTAGAGGACAATATACAGGACAGGTCTCGCTCTCTCCCTCTGACCACAATCTCGTCTGATGTTGTGTGGTCACGTGCTGACAAATTAACAAAAACTAAATTCATCGGTTAAAGACCAATAGTTGGAGAGGCCTATCTCCAGCAGTAGACGTGTACCGGTGGATGTTGACTGTGCCAGTGTTGTATACGTTCAAGACGACCACACGTGCCTCTGTGTACGAACACCCAGACAGCCTGACAGACAACCTGTGACGTCACCGGCACTATTCGATAGCGGAACTGTTACCACTGTTGCCGCGCCAGCTGCTGGTGCATGCATTCTGGTCATTTTGTGAAGGAAACTAAGGACCTTCGTTCTGCTAAAAATGTCGTCGATGTGATTTTATTTTTATTTTTTTATTAATCAAACATAAATTTTTACAAAATTTGCTTAAAGTGTACTTAATCCTAGAAAAGGTTTGTCTGTACACCGTGTGACTCGTTTATTTTATTTTACAATACTCACATTCTATCGCATTCTAATGCAGTGTTTTAGCATTGTAAGATGAGGGTATTTTAACAATAATGATGTTTCTCGTAGACTCGAGTCAAGCATAAATCTGCTGATATTAGTCCGTTATCTATAATACGTAGCATGATCGGAAATTAAACTCCCGTGTAAAACACAGCGTAACGCCGGCCGTATACAGATAAGATAACCCACGCTACCGACACACGGCAGGTATAGCGTGTGTACCTACATATATAACGTATATGAAGGAGGTAGTGTGAGATGTTCGCCATTATGTTTATTGGTCGATGACTGTACGTCCGCTAATGGAGTCACTGGGAGTTCGATCACTAGCGGATGTTGTTTACCCGGTAAAAGGCGCACGAATTAAAATTTGCAGATTACGTAATTATTTGTGTTTGATATGTGGGATTGCATGTAGGTAACGTCCCAACTGGTGTCATTCGATGGGGAGGCAGGATATGTGTCACACTGCGTTATTTATTCCGTGATGCTGAAAAAGTTGAAATTATGCAACTTAGGTTGATACTCGTCAAAGGTGCGCACGAGCACAGCGCCGCGCCGCGCCGCTGTAGGGACCGGTCCTGTTGTCCACCTCACTTAAAGAATCAACAATTAATTATAACTGCATACATTGTTCTTGCGTCTGCTACATCGTCGTCGCCGGTGGACCCTGTGCTGGGGAGCCAGAGCGACAATGTCGATGGATTCACCTGGTCCCCATGGCAACGCGGCACGGACCTCCACGCTTGGATGCGGAACGTGCTCCCCGCGCGTCCCGCACCCCGACACACGGCACGATAAAGGTATTCAATGGCAAGGCAATATTCATTTTGACTATACTTTTTAGCTGTAAACTCTGACATCAGGTGCTATTTGGAAGCACTGAGCGATCTGTAATTATTCCACTTTATGATTATAATTACGACAGATTCTCAGCCTCCAAAAATGTACCCCTTTCTAATAGAAGCACCTTTTTTTTCCGAGTGGAAATCTTCAAAAGATACCCGGAGCTTCGTGGAAAAGACGCCGAGTTATGCTATGTATTCTTACCCACTAAAACCACTCCGGTATCCCTCTCTCTCTCTGATAGAACCACTGCATCAACTACACTCTTCTCAGTCATTTATTTTATCCATAAACATTTAAAAACTTATTATTAACACGATTCGTTCGCCCTACACGGGGTGGCATCTGTCAAAGTTGCAGCAGCCAGAGAGTCACGTCGCGCGGAACGCCCGCCCGCCCCACAGTTACACACGTACGGCCCCGCCCGCCCCAGTGGCAAGCGCAGACACGCGCCCGCCCGGCGCGAGCTGGTCCCGTCACAGAGAACATGACGCATAAATCTATCAATCCTGAACTGTCAACTTTATATCAGTTACAGTTACCCCTACAAGATGATGACAATATGATAAATTTATTTATGATATTTCTGGAATGTGTCATCTCTTTTCTATCAGGTATATGTGGCAATAACACTGCAGGTGCTGCTGTGCAGAACGTGCTTCATTGACTTCTCGCTGCGGGTCAGTGGGTCCAATACAACAAGTCACGTTTCCCTAGTAAAATTAGCGAACTGTCAGAAGACACACATAAGTCGTAAATAATCCCCACATCTCCCCACAGATGACCACCTGCAAGATGCCTCCGGACGGTCGGCCCCGTTCACGTCTATTAAATATATAATAAATTAAATTAAAAACTTTACGAACCATAAAATTTTTATGTGCGTTGACAACACTGAACGAAATATATCCGCTTAAGTCGTGCGTTACATTAAATTTTTAATCAGAAATAGTTTAATAAATTAAACATTGTTAATTATAGTGAGACTAATAAACAATTATGAAGTTTATAATATCTTTGGTTTACTGTCGGGATCGCTCGTCAACAGTACGTGTTCCCGCGGCGCCTGCGCATGTGTGTGACTGCAATACAAGCGAGTACTTGTAATGTAAACCACGTGCGGTCGCTGCACCGCGCACCACACGTGGAGCTACCAGCACTGGCATCGACGCGCCAGTGATTAGCAGAGTAACAAATTGCATAAAGTATTCTACTGAGACACAGTTATCGGGATCGGGGCTCAGATGTTTTGAACGAAACCAAGTCCGGGTGAATGTCAGTCTGTTCCGCTAGGCTTGTCCGCAGCGACCTGGACACGTTTGTGAAGGATGGTTGACAACGCGCAGTAGACAATAGTCGATAACAATCTACATCGACGACTCACTAGAGCGCGTCGAGACGACTCTCCGCTGTGACGGGTGCTGACGGAGTGCCTCATGGTGATGCGGAGTGCCGGCGCCGCCATCGACAACGCGCATCGCTATCTGCCCGGTATCGATGGGGCCACATGGAACGGCCCATTAACCGTGCCTATCATATCTGCCCTTCACATAAAAACTATAAAACTGATTGGTTCGTTAATTGGTCCGTGGGAAGCTATCGTAACAATCGTAATAACGTGTAGTCGGAGGTTGCGCTCACCTTACGTGCCCTGGCCACTGGCCACTGGCCACTGGCCACGGTATATTATAATACTTTTAGCGTTGTTTTTATGGTAATTGTTATTCAAATGTACATCAATGTGCCGCTTATAATTCTTTCTATGGATTCTGTTGTAAGGTCCCGTTGTTAGATCGGGAACTTTGATAGTTTCTGCACAGCAGTACCTAGTTAAAAAAAATCATTTATTCATAAATCATACATAAATAATTTACATAAACAACACTGCATGAAGATGATGAACAGGCAGATAGCTCAGCATTGTGTCTCTGTGGTGGAGCATCGCAGAGACGCTGTTATTCTGCTCTTGCCTGTGGTAGTAACTAATATATGACGCTTAACTAACAGTACCATATATTTTATAACAATAATGAGCGGTTGTACTTATTGTTGCCATGTGCCTTGGCAGATGACTAATGATTTGATGTGCTTAATACTGTTTACCTGCACCCCACAGCGCCCGTGAGGAAGTTGTTGTATCCTCGTATTCTTGTGGCGTTTTATATACTAGCGGCCCGCCCCGGCTTCGCACGGGTGGACATTTATTTTTTAAACATTGTATTATACTAATAAACCTTCCTCTTGAATTACTCTATTTAAAAAACGCATCAAAATCCGTTGTTAAAAATAAAAATAAATATCTAATGATTGTAATAATCTACACTGCATTTAAAATTGTTCGCGTGTTTTTCCCTTTTTACATTAATGAATGCTCACATTAAAAACTCTTCCGTTACAAAGCTCAGCTGACGAGGTTTCTGAGGCAACAATTAATTAATGCAACAAATAATAAAAATTACTTACATCCCTAGGGATGTAAATGCGTCTTACATCCCGCTACTTAGAAAATGAAAAATAAAATACACTGTGGTAGAGTTAAACCGTTCAAAGTATCAAATGATGTTGAAAATCTGACTCCGTACGTAGCGGTCGGGTTACGTAATGTACGTAGCGTGAATAACGAAACTATCGTCGGTGTATGGGGATGTAGCGTGTGTGTGTATCGTCACGTTTCAAAATCACCGGAGTGAAGCTTTACAACAGTATTGCAATATGTCTGCTGACGTTCACCTGTATGCCACTGACACGTTACTGCGATCTCTCACCCGCCGGACACGAAATGATGATTATACGGTCAATGTATTTATTAACGCTGGTTGCAAGCTCGTGCGTGGCAGCGAGGGAATGATGTAACACCGACGACTCTTCCACTGATTGAGAAAGAAATAAAAATAATATGGGCCTGTTTACAATCTATTCTAATTGTAAAGTAACGTTAGAGATTGTCGTAAATTAAGACAACTATATAAGAAGCACAGTATACGTCACGTGTAACGATCCCGGCGGACATCTAGAGACATAAAGCGGGGCCAGTTATCGATATGCTCCGTGGTTTACGAGGGAGATAAGTCGGTCGGGGATCGTTACCTCATGTCACGTTCATTGATGTCGATACTTTACTGCGCTGCCGCTGATACAGCACTAATGCTGGCGAGGAACCGGCCGCCGAGACTCTCACTGACCCCTGAGAGGCAGGGCGACGCGGCATGGTCCAAGAACTCCATAAATCAGGAGCTTGCAAAAAAACGAAAGCTCACCCGGTACATCTATTACATGCCTCAATGTTGTCCAGCAATAAGAGTCTGTTGGCGCCGACATCTTTGCTTGCCTGACATTTTACACTGCTGTTTGCACGAAGGTTTTGATAACATGATCCTTTGACAGCAGACTGACAACTTCGTCGCTTGTTCGTCCCCACCGTCGCCGCTGTCCACAGCATCATGACGTAGGAGCTGCACGCAGCGTGGTCGCAGCTACGATGATCATTCGTCGCGCTGACGACATCAACCACCGGCACATGGCACCGCACGCTGCTGGCGGGTTGCCGGGCACCGCGGGCATCGCGAGCACCGCGCCGTGTGCTATCGAGACCCGATGGTTTACGATTTAATTAAAACGTCTACCAGAGAGAGAGAGATAGATAGCTCTGCGTGCTTCAACGTAATGTTGTGTAATTACCTCGTATCAGTGATGTATGAGAGTGTTCACTTGTTCAGTGATGGAGGGAGGATGCGTGTTACATGTCCAACGATGGTGATTTGTGGGTGGGAACTCTAGTGTAGAACGACGTTGATGACAGTGTACAATGCACGTGAAGTGTTGAATAAACTGATCTCTCGCAGTACAGCTTATACTGGAGATGTGTAGGTTGATTTGTAGTCGTGTGTACAGACAGTGGTACTGGGACTGGTTGCGTGTTGTAACTAGGAGCGCACGCAAGCACTCCGACACCGACTAGAGCCGCGCGCGACGCGTCCTCGGGAAAGCGGTCTGCCTGCTTTAGATGAAGCTTGCGCCACGCACCACGCGGCTCCCACCGCACGCACCGCACCCACGGCCTGCACCCGCCACCTCCTAACTCGTGCAGGACTACATGTCTGCATTCAACAGGTATTTTAATTAGTACCTTAGAATGAGTAGTATTTAAAACGAGCAGAAATTACGTGCTTCAATGAATTAACGCGCGTACCCTGCATTTATACTGACGAAGGAAATCGGTGTGTGTGTGTGTCACCAGTCAGAGTCCAAGCTGTCCTGACTACCTACATATGACCCATTATTCACTGGGGATCTATGGACATTACACATAACATTCCACTTGGAATATTATCTATAGTCCAGATGGATGTTATTTTCACTTACCATCAGGTGATATGGAAGTCAAGTCCTTGTGTTTTACAAACACGTATCATGACTGAGGTCTCACGTCCCATCATCTTTCCGCTCCCCCCTGCCTCGACACATCTACAGATGTAATCTCGGCCCGACGAGCACGCACCGAGATCAAAAAATGAGGCCACGTGCGTGAGAGGTCGCCGGTCATGGCGCCCGCTGGTTATAGCGTCTTTCACCAAATTATTAGCTAGTGCATATAACGAATGATATATTATTAAAATAACAATGGGAAACGCCTGCGACGATGGCGGCGCGATCTGCTTAGGTCAGGAAGACTTTGTACCACGCTGTGCCGCGGGCGGGGACCCACCCTGGGCGGGCGGGCACGACACCGATCCAGTACACGTTTCATTGTAGTGGGGTTTAAGTATGGCTCGTATCATAGTCACCTAGTTTTGTTCTCCTCACAAGTCACACACACACACACACACACACACGCGCGCGCGCGCGCGCGCGTGCGTGTGATGTTTGATGACAACAATATTCAAGTTAACACTAATGTCTTCATTTGCACGGTCTTGTCACTTCTTGTGTTCAGTGCGTTTCGCGGCAGAGAACACTTGTCTGACGCATAAATAATGAAAACAACTCTTATGACCCAGCGTCCGTCCACAGCTGCAGCCGTGCAGCATGCACTGAGGACTACCATCGCTACATCAGCACGGTTCACGGAGGTATTTGCTGACGTAATTACATATTGATCCTTGTTGTCTAGATGTATAGAGAGACCGCCAGCAACGACATCCGTCAGCTTGTAAGGAGGTTCCACCTTAATGAATTACACCGGAGAAGTGAGCAACTGAGCACATAGTATACTTCCGACAGTGAATTCACTTTCGATTTTAAATTGTTTCCCCCAGCGAGAGACGCCGGCCGCGGCTCCGGCAACATGTAGACAATATACACAGTAACACGACCAGATAACATCTCGAGCAGGTGAGTCGGCGTGCAGCACACACACACGCCCGTGCTGCAGGTACGTGCACTGCACTGCGGCTGGGTCGGCGGCTGCGCGTGCGACGGTCGTGATTAATGCACGACATTACGGTGAGGTTTGTATGGAAACATCTCCCTCTCAAAACCGCATACCACTAGCTGTAGCTAACGTAATTGATAAATGTTGTTGAATGCACGGCAAGAGTTTGAACTTGGCTCTAATCCCTAACGTCACCAGGTCTCAGGACTCGCTGATGCTCTAGTCTGAGAACGGCAATAGAAGAATTGAATAGATTGATGTAAGGCATCGGAAACTCAGCTCTAAACCTCAATCCGATGACCCACTAGCTGTATTATCTACAACCAACCAGTACTATTGACATTTACTCTAGCAGCAGCAGCTTTTATTGAGCATTCCACCTACACGGACATTTCTTCCTCGGCGTGTGTTCTAACTGGCGCTATCTCTGTTTACATTCGTATTGTGGCAGGGGGGCGCTGGCCGCGTTAGTAACTCTAGAAAATTGAAGGAGAATTCGATTACGCCATCGTAGGAACATCAAGTTTCACTAAAAGATCTTCTATACCATCGCCTGCGCAGCCTTGTACCGCAGCGAGCTAGTAGTCCGCGGCTGCAAATTATTCAACAATAAATTTCATAAATCTCGTGCCCGACGTGCATTCCATCACGCGCGGTGAGGTATCACGGCGCGCAGGCGCAGGTCCCCACACATCACCAGAGCTATGGCCGGCAACAAGAATGAAGCAATAAAATAGAACCGTTTTATATTCAGTATCACGTCGTTGAGGCGAAACATCTTAACTCACGGAGGTACCTACTAGTACAGAGGCTCCTATATATTAGCGCCTCGTTGGTATTCCGCGGGCTGCGCGTGCGCCGCGACGCCTGCTCTACTCACTCCCTCTATCTAAGGTTAATGTAATGATCCTCGGACACTGCGTTGTTACTTGTGACGATGTTTTGCTGAGATTAAGTTCATTGTTATTCGTGATGACATGAAACAGTTCACATCTAACCTAGTTTAATACCTACTGTATATGTCATCCATATCACGAATCGTCTTGTTACCGCCTGTTTTGCGAATAAGAAAAGCTCGGTTCCGCAGCGATCCAAGAGCTTTTGTTCATCAAATACTTAGACCTAATAATATAGTCACCCCAATGAAGAGCTGAAATGATTTACAAACATTCGTCAACTACTAATTGTAAGGCGCATGCGCACCTGTTGAAACGTTAACAAGTCTGAGACCTCTTAACTTAATCTGCTGATGACACGAACAAATGCGTCTGTACACAGTTAATTACTACTAGCTGGCGGGGTGCGCGTGCGCTCGCGCAGGCCGGGCCGGGGCGGGGCGGGGCCACGCCAGCGCGCTACAGCCCAGACGGCGGGCGGAGGGTGAGCGGACACTGAGACGATATCGTAATTAAATCCGCTAAACCGAACACCTCCTCTCCTCTCCGAGCCCGAGCTATTAACAGATAAAAGGTAAGCGAAATTAATCGCCGCCATTATTGTAAATTATACCTCGCGTACGATGGAGGTCGATCATCCTCGTGAGAGCGTCGTCGTGCAGTAGAGATGCAGGTCCGCGCGGGGGCGGTGACTGCAGGGAGGCCGTGACGTCACACGGATGTGGCAGAAGTTGGTTGAAAACTTCACTACAGGCAACAAAGCAAGGAACAATGGCCCGACCATGACTTGTTTCGTTTCGTTTTTGTTTTGGATTTGGTGCAATTTTTATGAATTCAAAATTCTAATTTCACTTTCACACACATGTTTTGCTCTATTTTGCTCCATGTGGGCGGAGGTCAGTCGTGACGACTGAGCCCACAGTCCACTTAGCCTGCGGGTTCAGTTGACCACTTTGATTTCTTTGCGGGCAACTCGATCCACTTAACCGGGCAACATTCAACCCGCGGGCTGAGTCCACGCACAGTGTTCTATGTCTGCTTAGCTGATGTCGTGTATATATCTATGTATATAAATATGAGGTTGCAACAACTCTGGTGTTCCAACAAGCAGAACTGTGATGTGCTCGTGATGAACATTGTTGGAGCACGTTACTCGTCGGCAGCTGCAACCCCCACGACCGTCCATCACGACTAGTCCGGTGGTAGCGGGCCTCCGAGTCGCGGTCGCTATCTGGTGATCGCTGGTCATGTCGGCGCTCATTTAAATATTTGTTTGTAATTATAGTCTTGGTCGGTTTGTCTCTCGTGTGTCGGCACGAGGAAGCTCCCACGGCGCGCCGTGGGTAATGACCATCGTTTAGATGCCATCTCAGATATGAGCTCCGGGTAATTCACACACGGCATTTTAATAGGAGTCGAGCATTACCACCGCTGACGGAGCTCTCCCGGGGACGCGGGGCGCGGGGCGAGGAGGACCGCGCGCGCAGCGGTGATTATTTATCAACCTCAAAGTGTATGTAATAAATAGTTATTTGTTCAACGAGTGAGCAAAGTTGTTTTATGGTGCGAGTGCCGACATTCTAATTCTTTAAACCTCGAGCTAGCAAAGCAGTCTACAATGGAAGTCACACTTTTCAGATAGTCCTTTATAACATGCGCGGTGTTCTCAGCGGCGCGACGTGTCACACAGTGACATTGTACATGTAATGAAAGGGCCTGTTCACACGTACTGCTGCTATCACAAATTTAGTGTGTTGTGCGTAGTATTATACTGAACAGTTGATAAGAGAAATCATTTTGTTCTGATTGGACGTGGCTACATCACATCATATCACAATAAACACATTCTCATGAGATCTGCGGTGCTACGTGAGGTCGCGGGGTGGAGTGTCCACCTGGCATTGTACAGCGAGGCTGGGCTCTGTGCAGGTACACAGGACGACCATCGTCGAGGAGGGAGGTCGCTCCCCCGCCGGTGGCACGTTACCGACACGCTGCCAGTGCGCAGGACGTGCATAAACCCAACCAACTCTAATGTTATTTCCGTTCTCTGAGCAGAGTCCCCTAAGTAACGTTAAACTAAATACGGGTACACGTCGCCGCGCCCCCCGCGCCCCCCGCGCGCCCGCTCCACGCAGGCGCACAAAAACCTCGTAATTATTACACTGGGCCTCGTGCATTCCCTACAAACGTCGTGCGCTGTGTTGCCGCGCGCCGACGTCCGGCTGCCTGCAGCTTGCTGCTGCTTGTCATCGCGGCACCCTCGTTCCTGCGCACGAGCAGCACATGTGACGATGACGCGCGCTCGGCAGCGGCGCTCTCTGTCCGCGCCTTCTTATAACCACGTCTCCTATAATACCAGTAGGTATATGTATTTTTTTAGTATAAATGGTACACACTGTGTTACCATTGGACTACCCAACGGTTAATGTATATTTTAGATTGTGTTTTTCTTATTAAGATATATAATCTTAATGAAAAACAAATGTTTTTAAACCGTATATATGTCGCAAACTATGTACACATCTGATATTACGTAATATAGTAGTCTGCACTACCCTGCACTGCACTATACTACACTACACAACACTACTATGAGAAGTACGTACATGTGCATGCAATGAAAATACACCCAGTAGTAAACCTGGGACGAAGTAAGCCCTCAAGTAGTGTCTTCACCCCTGTAAGATGTACCCTGGCCGCCCGCGCCCCGCCCTGCCCCGCCCCGCCGCGACACCTGAAGATCTACACTATTACAGGAAAGCACGACATGACCTGCTGTGCGTGTCTCCGAGTAAGAGCAATGCTCCCACTTGTTCAGTCCGCGTACTCCTCACACGGTGTCCACGGCACGTCTGCGGTGGGTGCGGTGCGCGCCAGCGACGCGCAGTTGTTACTGTCTAACGATTGCGTGTGCGCATAAGCGTATTACTGGTGAGTGCGGTGCGCACGGTGAAGGTGTAGGTCCGGCGCGAACACTGTCCGCTGCGATATCGCCGCCCGCTGGCAGACGGAGGCCCGCGCGGCAGGGCCCGCGCTCGGCTTTCTTTGTGGCGGGCCTGGCGTACCGGTACTACAGGTTTACCAGAGCTACAGTAACGAGGAGCAAACATCGCATCTAGTTTTTCCCGTGGACATGTGTCGCTTGCAATCAAATAGATTTAAATACCTACATAGAACGGGAATCAGAAAAAATACATAGAAAAACTCGATAGTCAATCGTGCGTCAAAGTTATGTAGGTACTGGGGCGTGTGATGTGATGTGATGTGATGTGACGCCTGCAGTGAGTGATAGTGTGATCAACATTGCGTATGCTTTGTCCTATGTATCAGCAGTAATAGTAAATGCCCTTGCTATGAACTTATGACACTATATAGCTAACTGACCTGGCCTGGCCTAGTGATCTGAGCCAGTGGACGCCGGACCTCTGTCTCAGGAGCGTCGCTTCAACTGTCACGACTTTTGTATCTCGAGCTTGCCTGACAGGATGGCAGGACTAGGCAGGATCGAACCCAGACCTCGATTGTTCAAGGACTGACGTTCTACACAACTAGTTGTTTACAACTCTGCATATCGACGAGTATATTCAACAATAAAGTAAATGCTCGGGTTGTCTGTAACCCTGTAGACACCGGATGTATATCGGACGGATACAGGTTTTGGATCGGACGTGGCTCTCCCCTGCAGTCGAGCAGACTGCTTCCTGTCTGGTATCCTGGTGACTAATTCTTCGACGCCAGCATTGCAGCAGCGGAATGCTCAATGAAGCCCTCAGTTCGTTCCTGTGTGAAGCGGGAACATGAGCGTACTGAATGTTTCGTACCATCCAGTATCCTCGCTCATGTTGTAAAGGAGAGTTGAAATGAAACCACTACTCACACAAGTATCTAGTTTATTACAACCTATATGCACTCTACATAACGACATATCGTCGACACCAAACTATCCAGTATTAATTATATAGAAGTATCTAGAAGTAGGCAGTCGCGCGCTCGTAATGTGTACTGCAGATGACTGGATGACGGTTGTATAATAATGGAAGGGCGAGCGCTGTCAATGGTTTAATTAAAGTTATATTAATCAATTCAACCTCGAGTCATCCTCAACATAGTAATTAGCATGAGCCAGTTAATTTGCGAAGCTGTGTACCGTTACTGGGAGGGTATTATTGTTGTTATACAGTTGTTGCTAGTGACCGGCACCACCGGCCGCTCGTCGCACGCACACAGCTAATTATCACTTATTTAAAAGTTTGTTGGGAAAATAAACGACCCCAACTATTTTCGAGGATAGTGTATAACAATGGTCGGTTTGATAGTTCGGTAGAATCGAGATAGTTTTCAGTTAGATTGTCTTGTAGACAGCGACAGCGCGGGCGCATGTCCCCCCGCGCGCGCCCTCCGCGTCTGTGGACGGCACTATAATAAGTACTCCGACATTGTCTCATTTAATCAAACGATTTTGAGGGTTCAGTTGTTGTGTGATCATTGTGTAATAATGAAATCTGGATGTATGTCCAACCACATCATCTGTCTCTCTCTCGCCGGACGTCATCTAGCTGATGTCGGAGATGTCTCGCGACCGCAGACACCGCAGACTAATTACGTCAGAGTCTGTTTCCCACGCGGACATGCCCGCCGCGCCGCACCGCCGCGCCCTCTGCCAACACGATCACTACACAACACCTCCACACGGTCCACCAGCCCCCAGCCCCCGCCAGTGACCAGACACATAATGGATATGGTTGTACCGTCGCTGGTCTCTTGATACAGAGGCTGCACGCTGCGTCATATCTGTTATCTGAGTACATTGTGAGTAGTCAGTGGAACGACTGTCGTGTCTCTTTCTAATATCGTTATTTCAATTGCAGCTGCAAGCTGTGTGCAACTCGGGTCACGGCTCTCGACGGCAAATTATTTACAGAGAAAAATTGTTGACAAAAGTTAAGAGCACGGCGACCATTCTGTGAGTGGGAGCGACGCGCGTCCGACCAACGCGACCACCGGCTCAATATCGTCATATGTTATAGCTCGGCCACCACCGGCACGGTGCTCGATGCGCGGGCGCAGGTTCCCACGGGCGGACTCATTTCACGCTCATCGAGCCACCGCGCCGCCCGCGCCACAACCCACCGACGTCGTCAGCTCTCCACGCGGATTAGTTCCTCTCATTACAAATGTAATTACGACGCAGATTGGAGGTATCACACCTGCGTCGGAATCATTATAGAGTTAGATTGAAGATTGTAAATAAATCAGATTAACTCGACGCAGTGCAGAGATGAGAGATGGATGTGGCCGTGTAGTGTACGATATCAACGGCGCCGGTAATATTATTTAGAATTATTGTAAGAATTATAGTCACACCTATTTGTATAATGGTGGGTCAAACCAATACGATTATAATAGCGATGTTGGAACTAGTTTCAGATTGAGCACAGCTTTATGACAACTTCACAGCAGAGATATAAGTATTTTTATTTTTTATTTAAACAGTTTATTGTACACGGAAACATTACATAACACAAGAAACAGAGAAAATATATACAAAAGGAACAGCTTATTTCTAAAAGAAATTTCTTCCAGCAGTCCTAGGTCAAGGAGAAATATTAAAGAAAGGAGGGCAGTTAGGCGTGTACGATATAATAAATATAATAGACGATTACATAAATACGATATACAAAAACAAACTAATATATATACAGAAACAGAAACAGAAACAGAAAAATATTTATTTGACTTAAACACACACAACACAATACAAAATACAATTAATACATACATTACGTACAATTACAAATAGTACATTATTGATGTACATATGCATTGTGTTGTAATGTGTCGTCAAAAAGGACTCATCTCAGCATCTGCTATGGCAGTAGTCATAGCGCTGGTTTTCAGATAAGCCCTCTAATATGTATAGCATTAAATATATGTGTAAAAGTGTATGTGTGAGTGTATATGGACGTGTTAACATATAGATACGTGTGTTTGTAGTAGCAGTTGAAAGTATTGAGCAAGTGTGCAGTGTAGGTGACGTGGCGGCAGTTAGAGACCTTGCAGGTACTGGTATGTTGGAACAACACGGCGACCGGGAGGGAACTGCTTCTGATAATCAATTAAATATTTTTTTAGTTTTGTTTTAAATGTTTTTATTGAGCTTAGTTCCCGTAACGGTGGCGGCAGGTTGTTCCAACATTTGGTCGCTGCGTATCTAAAACTGCCGCGGAAGGATGCGGAGTGGTATTTTGGGCACATCAATATTGCACGACATGCACGGTTTCGTGTAGTCCATTGCAGTTTTTGAAACAAGTACTCTGGCTTTTCTGTTTTAACCACACTAAATACCAGTGAGGCCAAGTGAAGTTCTGCGCGGAGAGACATTTTTAGTATATTGGCCGTGTTTAAGAATGGCGTGACATGTGTACGGGGAGGGACTTTAAAACAAAATCTTGCGCATGCATTTTGCACCCTTTGAATCTGTCTCTCAGTCCGTGCCAGCAGACGAGGGCCATATACTGCATCCGCATAGCCCAACCTAGATAGAACTAACGCGTCGCACAAGCGGATACGAAGTTCCTCGCTGAGGAAATCACGCACTTTATACATTACATCAATAATAATACATACATACTATACATACTATAATTATATATTAACTTATAGTGATAGAAAATGTTCCTTGACGTTTTTCTTAAAGGCGGAAACAGTTTTGCTGTCGCGTACAGTGTGAGGCAACGAGTTCCACAATCTGGCTGCATGAACCGTGAATGAGTAGGAATAGAAATCGGAGTGATGGGAAGGGATGGACAGGATTGTCCTAATGTGAGCTCGACAAGGTTGGTCAGTAGGATGCGAGTATGTAAATCGCTCACTTAGGTAGCTAGGATAAGAAGGGTTATTTAGGATATTGTACAAAAGGGAAAGGATATGAGCATTTCTACGAAGGCGGATAGGGAGCCACTTGAGCTGAGCGCGAAAAACTGACACGTGGTCGTATTTTCGCAACCCGAAGATGAAGCGTAAGCAAAGATTCTGAAGTCGCTCAAGTTTGTTTAATAGCTCTTCGGTGACGTCCAAGAAGCAAGAATCAGCATAGTCAAGAATAGGGAGCAATAATGTTTGGGCTAGAGAAATCTTAGTTTTCAATGGTAGTAACCATTGAAAGCGCTTGAGAGAGTGAACAGCAAAGTGAATTTTCTTGCTAATCTCATTGACATGCTCCACCCAAGAAAGATTGCAGCTAAGGAAGACACCTAGATTTTTAGCTGTCTGAGTGAAAGCAATTGGAGTATCGTTATACAGCACAGGGGGGACAAGGGATAGGTCAAGTGAGTTGCACATGTATCTACTCCCGATAATCATGGCTTGTGACTTATTTGGATTAACTAATAACCCGTGAGATTCGGCCCAGGAACGAATTCTTAGCAAATCGGCATTTATTTCAGCGATTGTGTTGACGTAATCAGAAACAGTGAAATGACGATACAGTTGCAAGTCATCAGCATAGAGATGGAAGTTAGAGGAAAGCAACGGAGTTACCGTGTTTATGAAGATCGAAAAAAGAAGAGGAGAGAGAACACCACCTTGGGGTACACCCGCAGTTAGGTCACACCAATCGGAGACAGACTCCTCAGTGCGAACACGTTGCGAGCGACCACGGAGATACGAACTAAACCAAGTATTCTAGTGTAGTCTGTCTGTCTGTTGCGAGGCAGCGTCCACGTCCACGATAAGTGGTTCGTTGTGTGCGACGTCAGAAATGCGGTGCGGGGGTGAGGGGCGCGGCCATCCTCTAATGTGTGGGTGCAGCGTGCAGTGTGCCGTGCCGCGCACCCCCCGCGCCGTGCACCGCAGCGCAGGCAGTGTTCAGGTGGAGTGCTGCTACACACAATACGGATGATGACAAAAAAAATTTTATTCCCTCATTCGAGAGACCGTGTGAAGAGATAAATGGCCTTGTCAAAGATTTTTCGATACGACTGATAGTTTTCCTAATACTCGTATAACCCGTCGAAAAGTGATTTTAGTCACGTGGTGCAAAAACGCTCCATACAAATCGGTACCTAGGCGTGACGCCACGGTTGAGTATTGAAGTATAGATAACGTATGAAACTTTTAACAATATTTGAGTTATCTCGTAAATAATGTTTTTATGTGACCACTCCCTTACAAAAAAATATTCACAATGTAATTACAAAGCAAAACGTAAAATAAAAAAATTTATACGAGCAAGTTGGTTTTTCTGGAAATTTTGCAGGCTTTAGAAGTGTAAAAGTCCAGAAAAAAATTAAATAATTTTAGATATTTTAAATTTTATAGGAGCTTTATAATGGCATTTATGGTTTAAAATACAATTTAGCCCCAATCTGATTTGGTGTCATCTATCCTATTCCCCGGTGCTCTTCACTACCACCGTCGCCTGCTCCTCGCCGGACACCTGTCTGCGAGACACTCCCTCTACGTCGGGCAATGTGCGAGCTTTTAAAACGAACGACATTTTAAAGATGTAGCAAAAAAGAGCATAGATGTAACTATATACCTTGTCTGTCTGACTGGACAGGTACGAGCACCACAGCGCCTGCACGTAATTATGTCCGACGTAAACAAATATGTACTGTAATAAAGTTAAAATACACGCGGCTGATGCGGGATACCTGCTCAAATAAATATATAAAGATAATCATTATTAGTCATTATGTCAAATCGACTCACATGAAGTCCTGGACTGGACAAGGACACAAGTTCTATATTTATCGTGATGGAATCAACAGTGACCGCGGGACGACCTCCACGCTGACGACGTCGCCGGAACAACACTATTGTTATACACCACCTTGACTGAGGTACAGTTACCCCGTGGCATCTCGGGATCGTTGCATTGTAAAAGAAGGACGACATCATGCACGAGCACATCTCAACAACAGAAAATGATTGACAGTTTGCTGTAGGCGTGATATCGTCGGAGTGATTAATTTGCATAATAAAATCTAATCGGTGGTATTAAATACTAACAAGCAAAGCCTCGGTGAATCACAGACTGTTTGAGCTCCAGCGCCAGCCAGGACAGTGGCCGAGCAACCACCGGCGATAACGAACGAGGTCGCGACCATCGCAGCCACTCGCAATCCGAGACATTCCATAAACGTTTTATGTTGTATAATTGGTGGCGTGTAACGAGATAATTGTTGCAGCAGCGCGGGTGCGAGGGAGACGGAACTTGTGTGACCAAATAAATATCCAATCGGTAGTAAACCGACGCAGACCGACCGCGCTGCCCCGCTGCCTGCTTGCCGGACAGAGCTGGCGACGGTGGCGGTGACGCCGGACGAGCGCCCGCGGCCGCGCTCTGCCGACACAACACAACAAACATACGACTTCGTAATGCAGGCTTATCTATATTCAAAACTGTTTATCTGCCGAGTGATTGAAGCAAAAACTCGTCACAGATAAACACGACGCGTCTCTTTGTAGACACGATAACTGCAGGACCTGAATGTATTCATTACCGATGGAGCAACAGAACAATAAATAAATAATGTATCAATGAATCATTGCAAAGGTTCATTCGGATAATGTGGCAATCAGTATGTGCTCGAACTAGGTGTTACATGTTGGGTTATTGCAGACTCATCGTCACTTACCATCAGGTGAGATTGAGGTCAAGTGTTGGTCTATCTTCAATAATAAAAAAAAGAGACTCACGTTTGATTCAACATTCTATTCTCATAATCCTCATGTTATTCTTTTGGGGGTGTTCCGTCCGCAACCAAAGTGTGTCCAAAGGGATCATATCACTACGACCCGCTGTACGTCCGTCTGTTTGTCCGTCCCAGGTCTTAATCTTTGGAACGGTAACAGGCAGAAACTTGTAATTTTCACAGAATGTGCGGTTACAAAAATTTTTTTTTAACGATTTTTAATAAACTTTTCAGTTCTATAGTCGTAGGAAAAAAATATAACATGGTGAATTGCAACACACTACAAAAATCAACTTTCCTTATAGAATTAGATTAACTTTTATTCTTATTAATATTTTTCATTTATCATTACACTTATTTTGTCAATTTCATCATTATTTTTTGTTCAAAAAACGTGGTGCTCTCGAGCTTCTCTTTTGTCACGAAATGAAATGCAAGGTCATCGACTCGAGTGACCCGTTCACTTGTGGAAAAAATATCGTGACCCCGACGTGATTTGAACACGCAACCTTCTGATCTGGAGTCAGACGCGCTACCGTTGCGCCACGGAGTCGATGCAGGCCCGTGCTCAATACGACCCTCACATAAATACACACAACTACTCGTATGAGAGAGTAGTAGAGCCGGACACACACCTCCGTGTCAGCTGACGGTGACGCAAGACTACCAAGTCTAGCTGCGGGCTGCGGGCCAACACGTCACCTCCTCACCTCGGTGGGGTCCTGCGGATACATACTCCTATGTAAGAGTGGGGCCGTGGATCCTTTCTCTTACATATAATGTTATCTGTTGAATGTTGATTTAAATAAAAAAGGTTTAAAATGTTGAATGTTATGTTAAATGTAATGTAGACTGTTGGTGAGTTGTAAGACAACTGCACGTGGCGCCAGCCCCCCGCCCCCCGCGAGCACCGCCCGTCTAAATCTGCGTCTTTACCTGCTGACCACGTGCGTTGCCCGTACATATTGCCAGAGACAAAAGAAACTAAGTAAACTAGGAATATACGTAATGTTACACTAAACTAAGACACCCGACCGTACTGATCAATGTAAAATGTATATGTTGTTGCTGTGCTGCCGTGTGCCGCGGCGGGGAGCTGGCCCGCGGGCACCGGCGGGGAGCTGGCCCGCGGGCACCGGCGTGCGACGGCAGCGGTGCCAGTTCACACAGTCCTCATCAACTGTATGTCTGCACCATACAACCCAGTCAACTGAGTAATTTCCTGAGTGGCTCCTACGTCGATACCTTGTTTTACTGAATGAATACCTTGTCACACGAGCAATAGGCAATTTTTTAAACCAAAACAAAGTATAATTTTGACAATGTAATTCCTTTTTACCCATGACGGAACGGAGACTGTATATGCGTTTAGGGTGAGAGGTTGTTTGTTTGTGTGTACATACAAACCGATGTTGCCATTTATGTCCAGAACGGTTTTACCGATTTACATACGTTTTTTTGTAAAGGGTTGCTGATACGTCAGCGATGGTTCTTAGATAGGTTGTATGGCGCTAGCTCACCAGAAGGCGCTGCAATCAAGATTTTCACTCATTAAAATGAGGGACAGAGAACTTTGGGAAGGCTTATAGCTGCTAGGCCGTGTTTGGGCTCTTTTGAGAGTGTTTGGTGAGCAGAACCTGCACATGAACTTTTGAGGGTCTGATGATGGATCAGAACGACGTTGAGGGGAATCTTGCGAAGTAACAAGTCGCATGTGTGTTTCGACGGATTTTTTCGGGCTTATAATACATAATATGTAAGCTTCTTTTTATCTAGTAGAAACCATGTAGTCGAGGGCTCCACAGAAAATTATCTAACCCTTTTCCGATTATAACTTTTACATTTGTCGTGATTTTTTTAAAATTAATTTTGTTTGTTGTCTGTAACCGAGGCCTGCTAATAACAATGAAATAATTATGTAATTTCAAAACAGATGATTTGGCATTGCCACAGAGGACGTCGTTGGGGCCCCTGTGCGAGGTCACGTGAGGTCACGTAGACTCTGACAGTTGTCTCTATCATTACGGTCAACTGAGAGAAACGGAACTGGACAATTGTTGGTGTTGTCATCTCGGGAGGACACGGGAGCGCGTAGGTGCGCGCGCGCACGTGGTGTGTCGCTGCGGGCGTGCTGCCAGCACCGCGGCGTTATCGTGCGTGATCGTGGGCGGGCGGTCGGAGCTGCAGCACCGTGAGACAGGACGTATTATCCTGAGCTTCACACCAGTCCCGGGAACTAATCCCGCAGCGAACACCGCCTTTACTTTGCTAAACGAGAAGTGATGGTTTTATTCCAAGACTCACGCACACAGCCCCTCACATGAAGATAAAATTGTTATTATAATCTTCATCTCGCGGTCTGTGGCCGATGGTTCTATACACTGATACTTCGCTGATGACATCACTCACCGACGTCATGTGCGTGTGTGCGTGTGTCGTTAGTGACTGTGATTGAGGATCGGTTCAGTCCAATATGTTTCAGTCGCTTCAGTCTTTGGTTACAAATATATTGTCTCTGTTTGATTAGTCCTGTGTGATTCGTGTTATTCCTCCCTCAAAGCTACGTGAGCGCCGCGGTGGAGTGCCCGGCCGGCGGCACCTGCAGCACACGCTGCATCAATCTAACAACCGTTACTGTACTGTTACTGTCGCTGTAGTGCTGGTGCGTTGCATTAAATATTATATTCACAAGCGTCCGCCATTAGCGAGCGTGGTGAGTGATGCAGGTCGACGCGCGGAGTCTCAGCGCGGGGTCCATTGTGGGGCGGCAACAATCACACTTGATCATACATAAAGAAGCGCTCATTAGGAGGTAATCGCGATTTACACGGCACATCAGCCGCGCCCGCGCAGCCGCGTCGCCGGCAGCAGGAGGACCGTCTGTCTAGTCTAACAACATGTTACCTAAGTCTATAGCTAGTCTATAGCGCTGTTGTGTAGCCCGGGTGACGCCCAACGGCCTTATTATCACTTATTTTAGGATGAACAGTTGTATTGCATCTATGGTACATATGCATGGTCAGTTTAGTTTATATGATACACCGCATTGTGCCCGGCCCGCATACAGCTTCAAGGTTATTACACACGTAACACACTAAGAACCCACGACTTTGGACTGATAAAGATGTGCTCCAAGTACTAGTCAAATGTCAAGTGTTACTGTTGGCACGCGGGTGCGGACAAAATATTGTAATAATGGTAGATATAGATTACACAGGGTTCAGAGAAGAAAACGAGGGCGGTGTATGAACAGCGAGCGCAGCATGCAATGCGCCTGCGCAACGCACGATACAGGAACACTGCGTGTGAAACACATGTGGTCATCACATGCCAAGGGAAGCACCAACCAACCTTTCGATGTGGTGCAGCGTCTGCACGGTGGCTGCTCCCCACGTGCGCCCGGCGAGAGGGGGCGCGGACATCGGGGGCGCGAGGGGGAGCTCCCCCTCCCCCTCGCCCTCGGTGCGCACGCGCAGCAGCCCCGACAGCCACGTGTACGACTTGCTGCGCTTCATGGCGCGAGCATCGCACCCACAACACTCACTCACTCGTTCCGTATTATCGACGATTTAACTCTTGTACTATTATTAATTCACTGTTGTCACTCACTGGTTGCACTGTACGCACCGCACTGTGTGTATGTTCACGCACGAGGAAGGCCGGGGGGCCGGGGGGCTGGGGGAGGATTCAAGTCATACAAACGGTCGATCTCTATGCTTGTAGACACTTTCAAAAGCTGCACAACGACCGCTTTTTACGTAGCACAAAAGAGGTTCGCGGCAGGTCACTGCGCGCAGCCTCCATCAAAATACAAATTAATTGAAGCCTCATTAAAGTGTCCGCGGGCTGCGCGAGCGCACAAAAACTTACACAATACTCCCCCAACTGGCGCCGTGTGCGCCGCGACCCTCGACTCTAGCGACGCCGGCGCAAGAGTTCACAGTCCCGCGACGAACACGGACCAGCAGATTGTAATCTCATCGAATTAAATTGACGTTTGGTTTGACGTTCCACAAGAGACGGTCAAGTGGCGTCCGCTAACCAGCCATGTCCGAGTGATGCGCGGAGATAGTAAAAATAGTTATTACAGAGCTGATGGAAGAAGTGCAAGAATGTAGCGATGATGTTACTGTCGACAACGTGGGCCAGGAACAACCTCGAGGGGAATGTCATACACTTCATACAGGGGATTGGGACAGTATATCAGTGACTCAGAACAAGGAGTGTGCCCGCGAGGCAGGGGCAGGGGCAGGAGCTGCTGCGAGACACTCGATGTTACCACAACGACATTCTTTGTGAAAGCGACGTCACCGGTTCAGAGCATTTTACATGATTCTGATATCAATTAGGGTTAGGATAACTACCAGATGAAATACTCGCGTGTGTGTACTTCTTATAGTAGCCTCGCTCCTAGGCTGGTGTCAGAACAGAGACAGAAAAGTGGATCAAAAGAAGCGCACAGAAAAAATACATCCTCATCAGACCCAACACTGTTGTGAACGGCTTCCAACTGCCCCGGAACCTGTAGTGAATGTTCAGCACGCTCAGAAACGGGCAAGAACGCGCAGAGTTGATAGCACCTAGTGTAGCACTCCTCGACGTGCTCCGTGCATGGGTGACGACATTGACTATCTGACAGTCCTTCCCGCATTACAGCTGCACACCGTATGATAAATACATTTAATATGTACGTTACTGCTATATTCTACTCCGATTTTTTAGTTAAATGAGTTGATTTACGTTATAATCGTAACTTAGAGGATCCCAAAAAGTGTGTAAATTATCTGCCTATGAATGGTTGTGCCGACCTGCGCGCGCGCACCTCTCTACTGAGGTGTAGATCTATGATGGGGCATTATATCGAGTAAGTACTACTGTTGTGTCGGTCGTTGTGCAGCCCTACAGTGTGGAGGAGTCTGCGGCGCTGGGGCAGCAGCAGCGACTGCACGAGTACCTGCAACAGACGGAGGCGAGAGTTAGTATAGAAGATCATTGCAGATACACCTGAGTACGGATCAGGGGATATAAGCTAAGCAAGTGTGTCAGACGCTGGTGTGACATGACGACTGCGCCCGCGTCTACACGCGCTTGATCGAGGTCAAGTGTGAGCCTCTTGTGCGGTGTAGTGTTGTCGGACCACCGGCGAGGTGCGGCGAGGCACGGCGCGGCCCGCGGGAACACACTCAATGATCATCATGACCGGACACTTGGTCATATCAAAACATCTTTCAAACACATTTACTCTCTCAACAATACCAGTCATCGTTTCACGGTTAAATTCGGAGCCATCAAAGTTTAAACTAAGTGCAAATGTTCACTCGAGTGTCGAGAGCGAGCGAGCGAGCGAGAACAATCATTACAGAGCAGAGAGAACCTCCCCGCCCCGCCTACCCGCGCTCACAGTAGCAAGTTTAATGAATTTGTAAAAGTGCAAGTCACCGCTGTCTGTTGGTAGACAGCTCCCTGCACAGCACACACACCAGTGCCACTCCCTGCTCAATGAACCACGACCGGCAGTTGCTGATTCTAGCACATGGAGTACAGCTCGCTCCTTATAGTAGGGTATGCTCCAAACACGTGACAAAAGCTATGGATTACAATTTTTCAGCATTGATGACGCGTGATCCGAGCATCAAAAAGACTTAAACATTTCAAAGGTGAAGGAATACTGTTGATATTTGCTGCGAAGTACAACTTATTTACAACTTTTCTTTACCAACGCTTTTTAGTTGATTTCTTTTAATAAAAATGGTGAGAAGAATCACAAATCATCGTTTACATATGCTGAGCACAGAGTGTACCTGTGTGATGCTGGCAGTCCTCGTACACGAGATCTCCCACTTGATGGATTGTTACTTTCAGTCTCTAGTTGACGTTATATGCAGATTTTAGCAAAGCTATTGATCACGTTTTATAGCCTGTGAGTTAATATATGTGAAACTGATCTACGTACGTAGTAAATATATTTTATCTGTCTTATCTACCATGGGTTATTTCCCATGTACTACTACTGTTGTATCTAGGCTGCTTCAATGTCCTCGGTACCTTTGCTCTTCAACGATCGTGGCTTTCATTTGTATAACTCTGAATGATCTGTGTTCTCACATAACTTCAACATGTTGAAATACATACCATCAGTAGACGACAATAACCTGTTTCAAAATGATTTAGATCATTTGACTGACTTCAACTGCAATAGGGTGAATTTCAATAAAACCAACTTCCTTCAACTGTAAAGCTCTTTTAGAATATGTTCTCACATGTTTCAGTGGTATGAAATATTCCCAATACAATGAGGGCATTAAAAAAATTAATTTATCTTACAATTTTTAAAGGTTATTTGATACAGCGAGAGGCTCAATTATTATCAAGAGATATCTCGTTGGGCATGGATGATTGGACAATATATTTCTCTGGACGCTGTGTCCGTGCACGACAGTGTTGACGTGCTTGTAGGTACTCGGGCAACTACTACTGTTTCGTTTCTGATTGCATCCGCATTTCTTTCGGTTTGGATGCAAATTGCAGGTATCCGAAATTCTTATTTTGTGCGGATTTCATCCGGTCGTATCTTGTAGTACGTGTCTTGTTCGCGACAGTGTGTGTGTGTGTGTGTGTGTGTGTGTGTGTGTGTGTGTGTGTGTGTGTGTGTGTGTGTGTGTGTGACGCCGGCCGTTTATAAGCGCTCTCCGCAGCGCGACGTCGAGGCGAGAGCGACGGGGGTACAGTTAGTGGTCTAATGAACCGTATACACTAATTAGTATTACAATTAGAGAGGAGCGTCGACGTCGACAACTGTTCATCCATCAGCCGACCCGCTGCGCGCGCGCAGCACCGGAACCTCGCATCTTACGTATCCTACCCTTCCTATACTTCCTATCCTTTAATAGTACACTGTCATCCTTAGTACAGCAGCTAGTCCCAACGTACTCTCACTCTACTCAGAGAACAGTTTGTTTACTGCCCCTTATATTCCTTAAAATGTCATGTCTCTAGGATCAGCGTTGTCTGCTTGCCGGCCAGTGCAGTACGGAGCGGACGTCACCGACGGTACTGCTGTACATATTATAGACATGTTCGTGGATGAGGGCGACGTCGTCCGCGGCAGACGAGCGAGCGCCTGCGCAGCGTGTAGTTGGGTGCAGTGCAGGGGAGGTTTACATGTAATGTCGGGGGGCGGCGGTATATGCAAATCACAATCATTTGTCATTGATCAGTGGCACTGACATGATGATGCGGAAGCATCGCGCTACAGTAAACAACATTAGTGAGGCGCGTTAACGACTTACCTGCGTAAATATTACAAATACGAGTGTTTGCCGAAAGCAGACCTTGACGACGCTCGCTGCGACGTGACACATGACAAATGTGATGTACTGTCGTGTGGTACACTGGCGGCGGCAGCGTCAAGGCCCACTTTATTACTATTGCTTGATCGTATGTAGAATGTTGAAGGAAATGTCAATTAAAGGTGAATGTGACATGGTTCAAAAGTGGACACATATTTTTTTACTCGAGTGTACCTGTGCTGCCAATAAATTTCGAAACTTTGGACACGCGTTTCCTTTGATCCCGAACCCTCCAGCTCGCAACGATATTTAGCTGGATAAAGGGTAATACTATATTAGTCAGAATAGCTTGGCAAGCAAGTGATGTTCAATAACACATTTAAAAAGTTAATATTGATTACTGCGGGCAATCCTTTACAGATATACCATCACGGACTCGTCCTATCCTATCCCGCTCCTCGATCCGGGTGGTCACCTGTATTAATATCTAATCTATGACCTAATTAAACCCCAGGCAACCTCAGGTGTTGTCGCAGGTTGGAACTCATAGTTTTTACGGATGCGACTGACATCAGTGAGGCTCACGCGGCCGCCCGAAGGCCTCTGACTTGGCGTAACAACTGCTGTCAGAGACAACAACCGGGATCCCCCGCGTCACGTCCCTTCCCCAGAGCTAGAACACATCTTATTATCAGACAATCAGGTGATCCAGCCTTCAAAGTCCGTTCGTATCCAAAATTAACTTTATTATGCTATGTGTTTGTTATCAGTGCACGGCACCCCCACTTGACGGTTTGTTATTGCAAACAATCTGTTGTCCCTCTTATCTCATCTGACCTCACCGTGTGAGTGAGCCGCACGGCGCGACGGACGCAGCAAGTGACATGACACAGTAAACAACCAGGTGATTGTTTCAGGTGCTGGAGGATGCAGCAGGTGGACCTGGCTGCGGAGCGAGGCGCACGCGGCCCGGTCCAGCAGGCAATTGTCAGTTGAAACACTGTCTACGTGAGACAACTGTGAGAGCCAGAGAGAGAGAGAAAACAAAAGTAACTACAAGTTGTTATCAACAGTAGCTCATCCGTGAGCACGACATAATGTTCTATCTATACTATAATAAATCTGTAGAATCCACGCGTCTGTATGTTGAAAATATTTGACAAAAACTGATTGATGCGGTTTTCATAATTAAATTAGGCATAGGTCTGGGCAACATCTAAGCTTTATTTCATCAAAATCGGTTCACGGATTAAAAAGATATATTCAAAAAACCTGTAGAATTGACTTACCTGTATATGGATATCGACATGTCTATCTGTACATTGAAAATATTTGCCAAAAATGGTTTGAGGGTGATATAGGTAGGCGCGCGGGGTCTGTACAGAATAGCTGCAATGCCTGAATAATTTCAAATAGCAAAGACAAAAGTGTTTTTGAGTCGTCAGTTTAAAAGTGTTTTAGAAACCTCAGCGTTGGTGGTGGCCGACTGAGAGACGAAGGAAGTTCGTCATTGCCGTGTAACGTGCATCGCGCCGTCCCTCCACCTCCACCTGGTTGGCTGCATGAGTCCACTGTTGGACATGTGCCCCTCTTCCCATATAACGACACATTAAACTTTATATGATTGGATTTGCAACAAGCACCACTGTTGGTAGGCGTATTGGTGATCGCAGTAAGACGTTGTAGTTACATAGCTAGATTCTGCTACCCATCTTCTAAAAAGGCTTATTTATACAACTGAGGCCTCACGGAATGGGAGGTAAAAATTAGCGATGCGAGTTTGTATAAAAAGTTCGTAAATAGTTGTTGTTGTATGGGTTTGTACTTGACCTTCATCTGACGTGATTTTTTTTACATTCGAAGATGTGGTCTAGGATGGTTCACGGTTGCATAGAAATAGTCTATTCACTCTGATCTGATCAGTTATCCAGGTGGTATCGCTTAGGAAACACAAAAGCCGGCAGGGAATTCCACTGCTTAGCTATACGCACGCGGTATGTGACAATAAGGCCGTTGGAAAAAATAATGCTTAACCTGGAGCTCTGACACTTGTTATTTATTTAAACAATTTATTGTACACGGAAATATTTACATAACACAAATACAAAAAATATATACAAAAGGAACAGCTTATTTCTAAAAGAAATTTCTTCCAGCAGTCCTAGGTTAAGGAGAAATATTGAAGAAAGGAGGGCAGTTAGGCGTGTACGATATAATAAATATAATAAACTATACACCTTTCATACCGGAACACAACAGTGTTATTAACAATTCTGTTTGGCGGCAGACTTAGGTAACATGGAGGTAGCGAGCCAGGAAGACAAAAAATGGCTTACCACCAACCAAACCGAGTACCGATAGAACAAACAAACTGGGAACAAACCCGGGATTTCCGGATTGTGCTTCCAACATTGAGCCATTAGGTCACGAAGGCGGTAACTATTTTATATTTAACGAAAAACTAATGTCACCGTTTCACAAACATTTTAATATTTATAGTGAAAAAATAAACACACTGTTATAGGAAAAACGATAAATAACACGAACAATATTGACACAACAGACTGAAAAAATAAGAACATGTATTGTTATTGTAACGTAAATAATGTACGAATGCGAGTGTGTATATACTGGCATACAATAATATACCATTGGACATATGAAATGGTACAATCACAGAATATTTAATTTTAAGACAACCCAGCCAGATGGGCTTAGAAAATGCCTTCATCATCATCAGCCAGGAAACGTCCACTGCTGGACATAGGCCTCCTTCATGGTACGCCACAATGGCAGGTCCCGAGAAAATGCCTTACCGCCAACCAAACCAAGTACCGATAGGTGCTGGGAATCGAACATGGGACCTGGGTTGTTAGTACAAACGTTGTTAGGACACGGAGGCAGATATTTTTTTAAACAGAAGGTATGTGATGTGTGAAGGTGTGCGGTGACGTCATCATTATTTTTATTAATCATTTAACGGGAATTCTACAGTGTGCTCTCATACACAATGTATTCTGCCGCGATCTGTCAGAACGTAATACCTGGATTAGAAAAGTAATTACTTAAACATCTGATATCGCAGTACATACACCTCACCTGGTGGAACATCTTAGACGGGCGTTGCGCAGCTGCGTGCAGCCGTGTCCCTACAAGTTACACCGATTTAGGGCACAGTCGGTCATACCGATTATTTGTAGCAATAAGCACCTGCAATGCAATGCTGTGTTCCGGTATTGAAATGTAGCAGAGCCAGCACCGCACTGGCTGTAGGCTTCTGGGTGCGCACGCTTATCCTCACTTCCCATCTGGCAAGAAGTCCAAGAGAAAACCCATTTATATAAAATTCAAAGTCCTGACTGACTGACTTGTATATCAACGCACCGCCTTCACCACCCGTTCTAGAGACATGAAATTAGGAGGGTGTGTTCTTTGTAAAGTGTCCACTAGGAAAAGGGTTCTTTGAAATCCCACTCCTAAAAGGGATCTAAGTCAAAATCAATGAAAATTTGTACACAGCTTTTCGAAATAACGAAATATGTGTTTAACAGTTTTTGAATATTTATCCTTGAAAGTGGCGCAAAGGGGGATGAAAGTTTGTATGTGAACTCTGTTGTTTTTGTAGCCAATAGCATGAAAATTGATACCCAGTCTTATGAATTAAAAGTAAGGGTAACATGTTTTAGTGTTTTGAAAAATCAACCCCTAGAGAGTGAAATCAGGGATGCAAATTTAAATTCGGTTGGTGGAGGGTAGGTATGATAAGCTTGCACCCTCATACCCACACCCCCATATTTTAATCGCGATTTGAGAATTGTAGACGTGAAGTCATTGACGGGAAGCGTCGCGTCAGTTTGCTGTGTGTTAGTCCACGCGGGCGAAACCGTGGGCAGAAGCTAGTACTTGAATAAACACGACGCACAGTGGTCGCGCCGCCTGCGCCCGCGCCGCGCCCGCCGCAGTGTTTGCTCGGCTCAGTGATAACGATGCGTACGTTATTTAAATGAGTGTACCGGGCCGTGTCCGCTCCACCTGCCCGGCCCGCGCCCGCTCCTGCACGGAGCACGAGTAATACAGTGATCCCGTCCGCGCGAGGCCAGTGCGGGGGACTGTCGGGCGCCAGTGAGGCGCAGTGCCATGATGGAGTATGAGGTCGGTGCGGAGGGTGGGGGTGAGGGGGTGGACCGGGTGCTGCAGACGCTCGGCTCGTTCGGCAGGCACCAGCTCCTCACCATGGGCATGATGGCGCTCGTGTACGCTACAAACTCCATGTACAATGTGAACTACGTGTTCGCGGTGGAGGACGTCGGGTACAGGTGAGGGGCGTCACTCTCACTCAGACACCACCACCACAATACACCAGGAACGATCTTTTCACATTTATGTTTACTAGTGGTCTCCGGTGGTCGAAATTCGGCCATAATTAAGTTTATAAGTTTGAACATTATTAAGGTTCTATATATAAAAATTCAGGAACCACTCGATCAATGAGATTACTCTGTTGAATATTAGCAGTTTCATGACACTCACACGACAGCGCCTCTTGTTCTATTACATCAACAGTATTTGGTTCTTCTATTGTCTGCAGTATGCGGGGACTGGGGAACCAGGTGTCTGACGTCACAACGTACGAACATTCAAAGTATCATCAGTTTCTAACAGAGCTAGATTAAAGGGATCTTCTTCTTTGTAAAGTCGCAGAAAATCTTCACTACGATACACTTAAAACCAACTTAAAACTTATTCCTTCCTCATTATTGCACAAATGTAACCGGACCACTTCCTCATTTGTACATATTGAGTGAGCGGTATTTCATTAACAACTATTATCTTTATAAATATTGTAATAAATGAATTTATTACGATCACGTTCATGTTATGTAGTGATTCAATTCAATTCAATTCTTGATATTTATGGCAACTACCAACTTCATGGTAATTCTGCCAAAAAAATGCTCCTAGTTATTTTTGACCATGTTTGACATTACTTTGACCGCTGTGACCTGTGACATATTCTTTGCCTGTGACTGCAAAGAATTATCACAAGGAGACTGAGACTGAGCAAGACCTAGGGGCATATAATCACTACGCTTTAAGAGTCGGCACTTCCATACAAAGCCCTGAAACGCTGCTGGATGACAGTGACAGGTGACAGCTGGTGAACACACGGGACGAGCATACGTCATCAGCTGCGGTCCTAACTCCTAGTTGTCAACTATTGGCAGCACTGATCGTGACGTGTCTGTGACTTGTGCAGAGCTTGTCACACTTTCGTAAAGAACCTACCTTGTTTTATTATACCATGTGGGTAACGGACTGTACAACATTGAGACAGATTTATTGAATTTAAACAAATTCTTATAAATTGAGGTAACTCACGGTGATTGATTTATTAAAGATTTGTTATTAGCATACGATTGGTTTATGGCAGACGATTATAGTAATCTCTCAAAACCCGCTGCACACAGCCAGACAGAGGTGTCGCACAGAACGATACGTGCGACGACGTGACGGGGGGTCCGTGACTGCGCTCGGTACAACAATTCTAGAGACCGGATACTGCACCAACTATACATCGTGTAATTCGACCACACATTCCCTGACATGAAGAACGCAGGGCTGGATATTCCACGCGGGTGTTCCACGCTTTGTGGTTCACCACTCACCCGAGCTGTCACCTGCAATGAGTCTTGCCGCGAGATATTCTATAATTTGACACTGGGTCAATATATATTTAAATCTCTTTGCACTGAGCAGACCATCTCACGGGTGGCAACCACGCCGGTTCGGCCTTCAGCTCAGATACTCCGAGCAAGTAGATCACTAAGCGGCACATGCCACGTACACACTCTCGATCACGAGATTATATTCTTTGATCACGAGTGCTTGCTGAGTTTACCAAGAAACATATAATTCCAAAGTCGTATGACACGGTACAAGTTTCCGTAGAAATATATGGCACTAAATATATCTGTAACTATACAGCAGAGCCCATGGACGATCTGAACAGCAGTGTTCGAACGACTTACATTGCAAGGCAAACTGTCACATCAAATTGCTACTATCGAGCCTAGCGATAGCTAGCTAGTGAGCATGCACCGAGTTATTCAGTTCAGTAGCATCGATAGTCTGTTGGAGCTAGGACAGGTGAGCCTTATCCCCGTCCAGCTGTACAGTGTAGTGTTGACGCAGATGCATGGTCCCGGAGTGCGGGGGGGCGCCGGGGCTGAACACGTCCACGACGACCCCGGGGGCGGCGGGCTTCAAGCAGTGCTACCACCCGCGCCTCGAGCCTGGTGGTAACGGCGCCGGGGAACAGTGCCGCTTCCAGGATCTCAATGGCACAATCGCATGCACACAGTGGGTGTACGATGTCCCGGACAGCTTCGTCGCAGAGGTACGTCGTCCACTGCTGGACCACACCACAGTGTACGTTACATGATATAGCTACCGACGCAGAGGTAAACCCCGGACGAGCTTTTTTATGTACGACGGGTTTGCACTTGTCCTTCATCTCACCTGACGGCGAGTGACGGTAAGGACGGTGGATGGTAAGCGGACGCACCTAGAAGACTCAACCTAATGAGGAGCTGGCTCTGCTATCTTTCCTATCCACAACAGTGCTATTAACACTTGCTGTTTGGCGGCAGACTTAGATAACATGTTGGTAGCTAGCCGGGCGGACATCGAAAATCACCACCACCAAACCACCAACCAAACCGAGTACCGATGCATGCCCCACAGGGAATCGAACCCGGGCCCTCCGGATGGTAAGTCCAACATTTAGCCACTAGTGCAGTATTATCTAATGTATGCCATCAGGTCACGGAGGCGGTTTCAGTTAGCGAGACACACAAGACAACAAAATCAATTCTTATCATATTTATGAGTTTATGACGACGTCACGTCTACCGTAACCCATCGTTAACTGCGCGAGCGTGGCCGGCGGCGAGCACTGACAGCATGTATACATTGTCTACACGTTGTGTCCCGCGTTACAGTTCGGGCTGGCGTGCCAGGAGTGGAAGCAGGCGCTGGTGGGCACGGTGCACAGCTTCGGCAACATGCTGGGGCTGCTCGTGCAGGGACAGATCTCCGATAGGTGAGCAGCGTCACAGGTGGCGGGCCAGGAGTGGAAGCAGGCGCTGGTGGGCACGGTGCACAGCGTTTTGTGAACATTTTAGGCACTGGTTTTTTAAAGACTAATTTGGCCCGCTGAACACGATCCTGCCCGGTGCATTTCGCTCTACCCCTTGCTTTTCTTCCACACCGCAAATGTATCCCTGATCGCGTTTTTATATATATTTTGTACGTATACTATTAGAGATAAGATAGGACAAATATGTCATGATATATGTCTGCCCAAACTGCGTCAATTATTTGTCGGTGTGCTAAAGCGTTTCCTTACAATTTGTCTAAGGACGGCTATTATTGTGATGAAACTGCTTGTCTTTCTGTTAGGTTCGGTCGCAAGACTGCTGCGGTGCTCGCGGGCACTCTGGGTGCAGTGCTCGGCATCTCCAAGAGCTTCGCGCCGTCGTACTGGAGCTACGTCGTCCTCGAGGGACTCGAGGCGGCCATCGGCGACGCACTCTCCCCCATGTTCATGTTGAGTGAGTGCACTCCTCCGTCTCCGTAAGAACGACTCGCTTCAAACATTGATAACACAGAAGCACAGGAGCAAGACACACACGGCTTAGAGTGGTCTCGAGATAGGTCAAACGACAGCTAATCTAGAGAAATAGGGATTTCTATCTCTGGGGACTAACCCCGACTGTGTAGATTGGTGATCAATCTGATTACCTTTATACGAACGAAGCTCCAAACGATTCCATCCACGGTCTAAATGTCAGATATATTTTTCAGGTATAGAGATCGTAGAGAAGAAGAGAGCGGTACTCTTCCAGATGATATTGCTTAACTGCTATACGTGCGGTCTGATCGTGATGCCGTTCATAGCGTGGGGCGTGCCCTACTGGCGCAACTTCCTACGCGTCATTTACGCGCCCACGCTGCTCGTTCTCGCGTACTCCTTCTTCCTGGACGAGAGCATCCGCTGGCTGTTCAGCAAGGGCAAGAGGGAGCGCGCCGTGGCGCTCGTGCGCAAGATTGCAGCGAGGAACGGCGTCGCGCTAGATGCGGGGCTCCTAGAAAAGCTGCAGCCAGCAGACGACGAGCCCCGCAACGACCGAAGGCTTCTGTTGAAGACCTTCAGATCCAGCATCATGCTGCAGAGGTTCCTCGTATGCCTCGTGTGGTGGTTCACCATCACGCTCATCAACTACGGCATGATGATCAGCTCGGTGTACATCAGCGGCAACAAGTACATGAACTTCGCGCTGTTGATGTTGATGGACATTCCGTCCAACGTGTTCTATTGGCTGGCGCTGTCCCGATACCGACGCAAGATCCCGCTCTTCTGCTCCTTCATCGTGGGCGGCGTCTTTTGTGTGTCACAACCCTTTGTGCCCAAAGGTCAGTCAGCTTAGAACTCAGTATGTTATCTCTACGTTCAGTTGATTCAACACACATTCACTGGTACAAGTTGTAATAAGTTGTATGTCTGTCTGTGCCATGTAAAGATTATTGTCATAAGGCGGATCAAATCGGGACGTTTCAAGTTTAGCTATGAAAAGCAATGAAGCAACGTTTGATCGGCTCTTTTCCTGATATGTGTAGGAAACTCAAACGGACAATGGCATTTTAATCAACTGTGAATGACGGTCGTTTTATTTTAATGTGTATCTACCTGTGTAGACATGTATTCCGTTGTATGAAAGATGTTCCTGTCTGTTGCAGAGTCGGCGTGGCTGGGTCTGGTGCTGTTCATGGCGTTCGAGACTCTGGCCACGTTCTCTTATAACATCGTGTACATGTACACGTCGGAGCTGTTCCCCACGTACACCCGCAACTCCATGCACGCCGTGTGCTCGGCGGCCGGGCGCGTGGGCTCCCTGCTCGCGCCCCAGACACCGCTGCTCGTGAGTCACAGCACACCCTCTATCTCTCTCACACATACTCTCCCAAGTGGATACGATGACCCACGTCTCTGGCTGGCAACACTCGCAAAGGTCAGTCAGTCCCAATAGCGTCATGTCACGGCAATGACGGCTCTAATGAGCCGTAACGATGTGAAGACATGCGGAATGTTAGAGAAAGCCGCACGAGGCGTGTCGCAGTGTGCCCCACAGCCCCTGCACACACACACACACACCACATTGGACGGGACGGGGTTGTAGTACTAGTTGGTCTCCATGTTTGAAGACTCACATCGTATTTCATCTTTCTGGGAACATGGAAGCGAGGAGGTTATTCATTGTATAGCCGCACGGATTATAAAATTGAGGTCTGTTTTGCTTATGTTTGAGCGGTACTTGAAAGGCAAAATAAACATAGCAGCGCCCTCTCCCGCTCGATGTCTAATTGACGTGTTGCAACTCGTGTTTCAGATGTCGGTGTGGCCGGGCCTGCCGCCACTGCTGTTCGGTGTAACGTCGCTGGCGTCGGGTATGCTGACGCTGCTCATGCCGGAGACCGCGAACAGCGCGCTCCCGGACACCGTGCGACAGGCGGAGCGCATCGGCCGGCGCAGGCGCAGCTCCACCGCGCAGGGGAAACTATCCCTGTCGATGATACATCCGCGATCAGGCGAACAGTAGCGGGGGGTCCTACCTCAGTCAGTATTAATGTACTCAAAGGTGTTCAAATAAATTTTCCGAAGTATTTGTAAATACAGTTGTTTAAGAATGAATATCGCTCGCATATCCCCGACCAGTCTCCGACGAACGATGCTGTGTGTGTGCTGTGACGCGACCTGCGAGCACCGGCCCGCGCCTCGGCCCGCGCCCGGGCCCGGCACCGGCACACCGCGGACGCGCTATTTGCGTCGTCCCGCGCGCGAGGGTAATCGAACTCGCAGCAGCGCGCGCCCCGCCTCCAACCAGCGTCCGAACAATTATAAACGGATCGCGTCCCTTCGCCGGGGCGCTAGCGGTGCGCGCGCCGCGGACATGTAAACAGTGCACGGGGGAATGCGCGTGCGACGACCTTGCACCTATGTCCACCGGCACGCGGCTATTTGTGAACGAGCCAGTGCAAGCCAGAGGGGAGCCTGCGTGCGCGCACCTCACCAACGAGCAAACACTTGCGGGACGGACGAGACCAACTCCCTCTTATACTGCGCTAGTGTAAAGTCGCGCGCGAAGTACGTTTGATGAATGTGGTATGTCGGCCGGGCCGGGTCGCCTGGCGCATTACGGCAGTCGTTACCTTGCGGCCCGCGGAGTCCCCGCCCCCGGTACAATTATGAGACATTCAATCACGGGCTGACACGCGTCCCGTGAACAACGCGAGCGGGGCCCGGCACCTCGATGCTGCACCCGTCAGCTGGGTGTGCACTACCGACTGACCGCACTCAGCCACAAATACCACCCGTCTGTAGAGGTAGGTGCGAGCTGCAGGTAGCCGGTTGTTGGCAACACCCGCAGCAGCCCGCCGGGCGCGGCGCATGTCCACTCACTGGAGTGAGACTAAATATCAATGTGATCGAAGGTGTAAGAAGGTGTAGGTGAAGAAAGTGTGTATTATATGAAAGGGCTTTATTTGTAAAATGTGCGTAAAATCTTATAGGCATAGATAGTACCCATCAACCAAAAGTGACTAACAAAATTATGCGTTAGGGAAAATGAACCTTATTTCAATGCGTATAAAGTATATCTGTACGCGGAAGGACTGCACTTTAGGTGTCTTACACTAGCGGCTTCAAACTCTTTGTAGAACTACTTATAACAAATAACTGTGTATAATTTCAAATTGCGGAAATGCGCCGTTTTAAAGATACGATTTTTTAAAGTTTCGAGTAAAAACACTGAGCAAATAATCACTACGTTTTAGATGAAAACAGACCCGAAGAGGTTTCAATCACTGACAATGATGTTTGAATTCGCCACAAAGAGAGCAATATATGTCTGGTAGGCAAATATTTCTGACATTTCTTTTTCATCATGCACCAGCATTTCGTTTCTTTTTTTTTATGACTCAAAACAAGTTAATAAAATAAACTAAGACCATTGCTTGCTTAAAAAAGATTATTAAAAGAAATGTCAGTTTTGTGTCAGTTCTTCTTTCGTAGGGAAAAAGCGCGGGAACGCTTGAAGGAAGTGGACGGATTTTTTTCAAACAGTTATAGAAGAAAACATTTTAAGTTCCTCAAACTCAAGTCAAGTGTCGTTATATTGTGGACATGGATCCAAAACGAAAGAAAAAAGCCAAAAGCTGATGAGGTTGGTCCGTGGGAAGATACTTCCGAGGAAGGTGGGATCGATACCATGGATCATGTACTAGAAGAAAAAGATAAGTTTCTTCCGTACAATGTTACGGCCTATAGCAGGCGATATCCTGAAGATTCAGCTTTCACTAATTGTGTCGTCCTTACAGAGTCATCAGATAGCACAAAACCGATATGCACGCGGCATATTATATCTTTGTCGAGCCAGATCAAAAGTTTCAACAAAGGCATCAAATTTTTACAAAGCGTTAACAAGGAGTTTGTTCGTTAAATTCACTAATACACTTTCACAGGTGGCCTGTTAAAACAATTGAAAACCACCGGGAAACTGTTCTTCAATTATTTGTATTACTTTTTTTAAATGATATCTTTTTCATTGTTTCAAAACCTGCTAGATACAAGTAGTACCAACACAGACATTTCATTACCTGAAGGCTCGGGGGGTACACTGGAGTATTGAGCACCAGGTCATACACAGGTGCATGTTGGTTACACGCATGACACGTGCTCTCTGTATGCGTCACTGCACTGCACTAACATTATATACCTATCCTTCTATACATTCGTTGTTATTATAAGGATTGGACGCATCATCAGTTCTTACTTTATCACGCCCGCTGTCGGAGCTGGCTACCAGCCACCAGCTCCTTGTAGGCAGGACGGAGCATGTACCGCGGCGGGAATACAATGTGTTTCACGGATATAAGTGTTGGGGGTAGGGGTACAATAGTCACACCTTAGCGACCCATTTTGTGTGCCCCAACCTAATCTAGGCTAAGTTTACTAACTATTAATTATGCAGTTTAACTTTATACTCAGTTATACAACCTCTGTGCAAGTTCCCAACGCTGGTATATTGTTATTCCCCTTATAATTAATGTTATCAGAGATTGCTGCAACTACTCACTTTACATTTCCCTGGTCGTGAAGCTTTAGATAAGCTCTTGCGGTGGGGGTGTTGTTTCGAGAGGGGAGGTATTTCACGGTGACTAGTCAGTCCTCCATCACCACGTCACGTCACACACGCACCACATCTGTGCCCGCAGCTGTCACCTCACTGCTGCATTCCTGGTCACTGCACTGCACCGCGACGGTACTGACGCACACAGGCACACACACTACATACACGTCGCGCTACCTCGAGCTGCGCGCGCGCACTGGCCCCACTCCCGCTGCACACCTGCCCCTCCACCCCCTCACAACCTGCTCCGGAGCTTTTTGCGGTAAAAAGCTCGAGGTAAAAGTAAAACGATGTCGCTCCCACGGCGCGCGGTGCTGATAGCGGCGTGAAGCTCCTTGCAGCAGATCTCTGCATGGCCTAGAGATCCACCAGTGCACAGCTGAGTCCAGTGATCTGACCTTACTGCTCGACGTCTCTCTTCATCTGGTTGTACAGTCAATACGGATGATGACTAAATTATTTTTATTCCCCTATAGGCACCTTCTAGACCAACACGTAACATCGTCGACCTCATCGTCACTTACCATCAGGTGAGGTTGAGGTCAAGTGTTGGTCTATCTTCAATAAAAAAAAAAAGAGACCGTGTGAAAAGATAAATAGCCTTATTAAAAAATTTTCGATATGATGTATAGTTTTCCTAATATAGCCCATCGAAAAGTGATTCTAGTCACGTGGTGCAAAAACGCTCCATACAAATCGGTACTCAGGCGTGACGTCACGGTTAAGTATTGAAGTATAGATAACGTATGAAACTTTTAACAATATTTGAGTTATCTCGTAAAATAATGTTTTATGTGACCACGCCCTTACTAAAACATATTCACAATGTAATTACAAAACAAAACGTAAAATAAAAAAAATTATACGAGCAAGCTGGTTTTTTGGAATTTTTGCGGGCTTTATAAGTGTAAAAGTCCAGAAAAAATAATGATAATATTAGATATTTTAAATTTTAGAGGAGCTTTATAATGGCCTTTATGGTTTAAAATACAATTTAACCATTTATGCAGCGTCAGCCTTAGAACAATCGAGTTCTGGGTGCGGTTCTGACAATTCCTGGATTGGGTTCCATTCAGTTGTTTTGAACTTGATTAAGTACGAATGATGAAAATCACTACCAGTGTCTTATCAGTGAAGCAAAACACTGGGAGTGGAAGCACACTCCTCAGAAGAAATCCAGTGTACGCGGAGCACGCTGAAAGCTTGGCGTAACTCATAGATAAAACAATGTATGTACTGTTATGCTTGTAAGTATTATCCATCCTCCATCCATTACATTTACGAGTAAATAACTTTTTTATTCGGTTAAAACATGAACACCATGTTTTTAATATGATGGTCGACGGCTATCACGGCCTCTTCAAGAACAGAAAACGCGTGTCGACTCCAGTGTCTGCCTGCACGAGTACATGACATGTCCGGGACATGTGACGGCGTGTGTCAGTGTCTGCCTGCACGAGCACGTGACATGTCCGGGACATGTGACGGCGCGTGTCGACTCCAGTGCCTGCCTGCAGGAGCACATGGCATGGCCGGGACATGAGACGACGCGTGTCGACTCCAGTGTCTGCCTGCACGAGCACATGACATGGACGGGACATGAGACGGCACGTGTCGACTCCAGTGTCTGCCTGCACGAGCACGTGACATGGCCGGGACATGTGACGGCGCGTGTCAGTGTCTGCCTGCACGAGCACATGACATGGCCGGGACATGTGACGGCGCGTGTTAGTGCCTGCCTGCACGAGCACATGACATTGCCGGGACATGTGACGGCGCGTGTTAGTGCCTGCCTGCACGAGCACATGACATGGCCGGGACATGTGACGGCGCGTGTTAGTGCCTGCCTGCACGAGCACATGACATTGCCGGGACATGTGACGGCGCGTGTCAGTGTCTGCCTGCACGAGCATATGACATGCCCGGGCATGTGACGGCGTGTGTCAGTGCACAAGCAGCGTGCGTGAGTGATGTCTTCCTATGGCGCGCACCTCTCTGTGAGAAGCGTCCGCGCAATAACATAGCTATAAATCAACGCGAACTAATTGATTCGCTCTAATGATAGACCTCGCGTCGGTCCATTTGGTTGCCGATTGAATAATTAACTCTATCTGTGACGACCATGACGGTCGTGTGGCAACCTGCGCACACGCAGGCGGAGTTCAGTACTGATGGTTGCTTCCTCCGCTACGCACTGCTGTGTTCATGTACTCAGGGCTCCGCTTGCCTTTCATTGTGTTTATAAACGTAGCCATAACGTGGCATATACAATGACCTGAGCCACCAACCAAACCGACCGACAGGTATTCCCACTGGGGATGGAACAACCAGGCCCTCTGGATCAGTGAGTCCGAGCGCGTCGCCTGCACGAGCCGGCGCCGCCCGGTGGTGAGACCCCACCGCATTTGTTGTTTGTTGGTGCCAGCCGAATCGACATCAACCAATAGTGATGAAATTCGGCACGTACTTAGCTTAAAGCATCGGAAATAAACATATGACACTATATTGAAATGAAATCATTGTATTCCGGACTGTAGCAGTTCATATTTCTGTTTAGTATTAATTATATATATATCTGAAATGTTTTATTATTATTATATTAAAAATTAAAGCCCTCTGATTATTTTAGGAAAACCAACAGATTAAAAATAAAACAGTGTAATCACTCAATTAAATATTTAAGTAGACATAGACGGCCGCAGCCGCCATACCTCGACGAGTCAGTGAGCGGGAATGTCAATGGGCAGGCAGGATGGCCGATGGGCAGTGAGAGTGTCAGGATGCGAGCGCCCAGGGGCCGGCGAGTGTGAGGGGCATGGGAGGGGACCTTGTTCAGCCTCACGATCAACTGTAATGATGATGAGATAATCAATGAATGAATTGGAAAAATAAGTAAGCCACGACACTACTCCACAACAATATGGGAGGTCGGGCGCGGCAGGCCCTCACATCGCTGCAGACACAGGCACGCCGCGCCCGACGCACGCTGCCTGCTGGCTCGTGCTGCCTCTGCGCGGGCGCAGGTAGGTCGCACACAGCCTCCGCGGGGATGGGTGTGTCAGCGTGACGTCACCGTCGCTCACTGGGCGTGCGCGTGCGCGGGGGCGGGGCCACACGTTGTTACCTCAGTTAGGCACACTGTTACATCACGTACAACTAATGCAATATACATGTCCGTACACCGCGCCCCGCAGCGCCCCGCACGCGGTGCAGACAGACAGACCGTCGTGAAGAAGCTACCATCCACGACGGGACTCGCGATACATACATACATTACAAGTATCTCTCGTGCAATACGCATAGCACCTAAAAAGAGACCAAAATGGCCTCAAGTCTGAAGCAACCTTAACGTCATTAGAGGGACGCGTCCGTAGCGAGTCTTCTTGAAAAGCATCCGCTGTATGCTGTGCGCCGGAGCCGGAGCCTCGAACCCACCCGTAGACACACCTCGGTGCACTGCCTGCGAGCTGCGACCCACATCAACGGTTCAACGCTCGGTAGGTACTTGACTGTTGCAGCACATGTCACACCGGAGCTCGGAGAGCCTCTGTCCTCTGGGTCGGAGAGAGAGCGGGGTAGACGCTGCTGGTTGTCTGGGCGCCGCCCCAGCCCCCGGGCTCCATGCACCAGAGTATACCTCGTAACAACATCTTACTGCGATCAACAATACACCTGACAAGCGTGGTGAACATGGCAAATCCCCACATATACGTCCAACGTGTCGATCTATGAGTGAGGCCCATTGTCCAGCAGTGGACGCATTATCATTAAAACGGAAACAAAAAGTCTGATATTGTACTGTGTGGTGAGCTTGTAATCATCCACAATTACACTTGTGTTTATTCAAATGTTTATTATTTCGTGGAGCGCGACACCTGACACGAGTTTATGTAAACGCGACGGTCGCGAGTTGGTTGCAGTTTGAAGCCACCTCTCAACAGGGGATGTAGCTCAGTGGTAGAGCGTTCGCTTTGCATGTGAAAGGCCCCGGGTTCGATCCCCGGCATCTCCAACTTTTTGCTGTTATTGCATTTTGCTGGCACGCACCGCACTCACAGCGCACATTCACCCCAACAAGGCGACTCGCTGAGTCTTCGATCGCCGACTGGTCACCAACTATCAAAGAGTATGTAATATACTCACGAACTATTTCCAAGGTTCACATTTCACATAATTCATTTTCACGAGGGGTGTCATCCATCGATTGACGGTACGGGATATATTAAATCACTGCATCTTGTAGTTGACAGAAACACCTACGAGTTCACTATCCATCCATCAGCATCATCAGTTGCTCTCGGAGTCCAAAAAGTATGTGACCCCGACGTGATTTGAACACGCAACCTTCTGATCTGGAGTCAGACGCGCTACCGTTGCGCCACGGAGTCGATGACAGAATGGGCGAAGTTATACTCCATATTGGAACAACTTGATTATGTCATAAACAGGTGAAATAATAATTGTTACACGCAGTTAATTCAAAATGTCGTTATATTTATGGAGTGATATTAACAATTGCTTGCATTTTATGGCAAGATTTCCTATATTTGTGTCTGTGCTAATCCCGTAATCTGTTGACCGCGCCATCTAGAGTGGCAGCCGCGCACCAGTAATCGTACGTGACGACGCATACATAAACACGTAATTGAAATTCCTCGGGACCCACAGAGATGTCGCTAATAGCATTTATTCAACAAGGTTTATAAATTTCACCCAATCGTTCGAAGCATTCGTTCGACTAAATTACAATTAAATATAAACACCACTATATTAAATGTATCGTAGAGCTAAGATTATTTTTATATTAATTTTTCATTTCGCTGTTCTGTGGTGTGTCGGGTTCTAATTTAATTATCATAACCACCACCTAACTAACAAACAAGCTCCAATCATGCTTCAACAAACCACGCATTGAACTATTACCTGCCTGCCTGCCGCCTGCCGCCTGCCCAGTGCCTACTCAGATCAATCTGAAGATTCGAAAGAGATGTTGCTTTGATGGAGGAATGCATAAGCATATAAACGGTTGGAGCGAGTCAGATGAATTTGAAGACACTGATAGCAGTATGAGTATAGCAGCTCCACGTCCGGTGGAATATTCCCGTCGCACATGTACTCGCAGTACCAGTGAGGTTGGCCTACACGGTACACACAGCGTCAGATAAAGGGACATAGCTCGACAAATGAGAATGTAGATGGACCGACGGATGCAAATGCCTCGGCACCCCGTGGAGAAGGCACGTGAGCCCCGCCGGGCGGACGGCGCGCACAGTGCGCGGCGCGGTGCGGTGCGGTCCAGCCGACACGTGACCCCGTGCGTGCGTGACACCGCCGTGCTTCCCGCGCGCACACATCGATCCTCCACTCGTAGTGCGCGCACACAGAGTAAATATACTATTACACATTATTTTATATTTAAAACGATCTAGTGTGCATGTAGCTTGTAGTCGTGCGGTGACCTCGCGTCCTGTCTGTGTGACACACGTCACGTGTCACGTGCCACACGCGGGGGCACACCCGCGTCACGTAATGAGATGCAGGCGCACGCGCGCGCGCCGCGAATATCCCGATGACGTCAGCGGTTTCTCGTAACATGTCCGCGAAACCGAAACTATGAAAAAACCCTCGCAAGGCACAAATGGTTTTTTGTTTTTTTAATTTGCGGTCCTTGTTTTGAACTGGTGTACCTAGACTAACCCCGGTGCGGAGGCGGGGCAGTCGCACCACCTTGCACCGCACTCGTCGTCATACCACATGTAGCGGATCGTGACGTGTAATACTCGTATCATAATAATATAGAATTTAACAGAAAAATCAAGACCAGATTACTGCTTTTTCGTAACATAACATTTTTTCATATGTAAGTTTTGACAGAACTGAAGGCGCCACACATAAAAGAGTTCCTGTACACAAGAATAACCACAGAGTAACACAACTTTGACCGCATCCACGAGGAAAACTGCACAAAATCCCAGTGACGTCACGCGCCCGAGAGGCACCTCGCCCGCGCCCGCGCCCGCGCCCGCGCCGCGCACACATATACCCGAGGTCCCGCGTCTTGTCACGTAGTACCTCGCCCGACACACATCCAGCTAGCAGCTGCACCATGCGCCGCGCCCTGCTGCTTGCGGCGCTGCTGCTGCTGAGCACGCGCGCACTCCCCGTCCCCGCCCGCCGCCAGCTGCAGCTCCCATGCCGGCGCGAGCTGGACCCTCTGTGCGAGGCGGCACACATATACGAGTTCGTGCTGCTCGACCCCCCCGGCCCCGAAACCCCCGCGGCTCCTGCACATCGCACGTGACGCCCGCCCGTCTACTCGCTATCAACGAAGGCCGTGCCTGTGGAAGACATGGGGAGTCGTCAAGTGACCGTGTCGTGCCGTGCCCTGCTCCAGTTGTAATGATAAGATAGCGATGCAAATGTGACATGTGTGTGCCGGCGGGTGCAGGTCATGTCACGCCGGCAGCAGGCGCCGCGCCGCGCTGCGCTGGGCTGCAGCCGCGGGGCCCTCCGCCCTCCTCACTGCGAGTATGTTATGGATCACGCTGCACACCAGGAATTAATTTAACAAAGTAATATTTAATTATGACATTTGTAAATAAACTTATTCTAAGCTTATAATTTTTATGAGTAACAAATCTATTTATTTAATTTTTGTAAACTTTTGCCCGCGACCTCCGGCCTGCCGGTATCTCTAGGAGCATATAATCACTGCGCGGTATCTATCCTATGCTAGTGTCTGGTCGTTATACATATGGGTTGATATTATCGTATGAAAGGACGTCATTTATACATTCTGAAATAGTTTTGTATTATTTTCTTTAAGGCACAGTCGTTCATCTCCGCAGTAATAATCACAGCAGACAGAACGTATACCACAGTATAGTAAATATGTACTACAGGTAAGCAGGTAAGTTTTTGAGAAAACATCCAAAACCTTTATATCTGAACGTTTCCTATCTTACCTTATTATTGATGATTTTTTGTCCGACTTCAAAAAAGGAGGAGGTTATCAATTCGACAAGTATGTTTTTTTAAATGTTTGTTACCTCAGAACTTTTAATTGGGTGAACCGATTTGGTTGATTCTTTTTTTATTTGAAAGGTGGTGCTTCCTGTGTGGTCCCATTTCAATTTGGTCCAGTTCTGACAACGGCATCCATGACAAAACTATACAAAATCTTAAATTTGCCTTAGTAAACTAGGCATCTTACCTTTCCCCTAACTAACTTTTAGGGCAACTGAAGTCGGTTTCCAGTTCTTTAGAACGCATTTACTTGTAGTACATATGGAAACCTCGACAGTCGACACGCAGTGTGCGCGAGGACTTGGCCGGTTTTTATAATAACTGTTCATAACGCCATCTAGGGTCCATTGCCTGCGTAAATGGCATGTTCTTGTAGTATACATTAAAGTTCTACAAAAATGATATTCCATTCCCGCCATTATGATTCGATTTATAATTATATGTAACTAATTAGTTACTTATCAAAGCTTATTTTTAAAAGATTACGGGTACGAGAGATATTAATTACGATCTTCATAAACGTCGATCCTAAGTCTCAGGTTGACAGAACTCTGGCTGACATCGCTTGTCATATCGTCCGTCACACACAATTCACATTCATTTCATTCAGTCAGTTGATTAATGTACGGGGTTACTAGTGGTAGGTGGTAGCGAAAGTAGTAGCATTAATCTGATATACTTAGTTTATGAGTGGTTGTTGGACAGTGTTTAGTTGGTGTAGTGCTGGTGGACGCTCGCTGCGGGCGCCGCGCCGGTGTTCGGGAACATATCGATTCGCATGTCGAGGAATTGAGTCATAAGAGGGTGACGATGGTGGTTGTGTAGTGTTTACGTGTTGCGCTATCTGGAGGGATGGGCTACGACATTGGGTGGATCATCCCGCGGCTGCGGAGCCCTGGCGTGCTGTGGTCGTGCGCTAGCTCCATCACCGTGGCGGTCGTGGGGCTGTTCAGCAAGCTGGTCGTAGGTGCGTCACATGACGAGTCGAGGGACGACGCGCGATGAACATCAGCTATGAGCTTCTGTTTCAGCTGGCAGTCATTTGTGTCTGTTGGGAACTCATAATCAAAACAAAACTAGTAACTCAAATAATGTTTAAAAAAGCAAAAGAAAAGTTACAGTAGTGTAGTATTTTGCAGACTGCTGAGACACAAAGAAAATGCTTATTATAGATAAGAACAAAAACATGAAACTTTACACATAAGAAGATTTATTAAAGAACTATATTCAGTCATGTCTGGGAAATCAAGGTTCTGTTCACTTGTAGTTGATTCCTTGTTTATGAAGATTTCAGTAAACTCATTGTTCAACGATTAAAGTTCACACGTGTCAGGGTCAATCTTGTATGTGCTTTTATTTTGGTGTAGTCGTATGTTGGGCTACACTGCCTATATTTACCTGTATGACTGGCCTGCAACATACAAAGACTTGACCTTATTTTTGAATACTTTGAAATTTGAACAATTGACACATGGAAAATTATTATTTTATTAATTATTATTATTATTATTAGCACCTGATTGTAGCTGCACTTGGCCAGTGTTTTTTTTTGAATGATTGTTATGTCATCATCATCTGTCATGTCATTACAAACTGCAGCAAGGGACAACACGAATAATATCCCCCGTCCTTCTAATCTCAAATCTCTTCTTTCTTTAGTCTTCTCTCGTTTTGTTTATACTCTTTCTAATTTTATTCATTCCAACAATATAAAGTTGTAATCCCTCCAGTAACTGAACTACGTTTCGTGTCGTGTGTTTTCTCCTTTTTGCTTTAGTCCTCTCAAAGTGTATCGCGTGTCTGGCTAACCGATTATTTCCTATTACACGTTGCCTCTTTGGTCACCAGATTTTGGCAGAATTACCATGAAGTTGGTAGTTGCCATAAATGTCAAGAATTGAATTGAATTGAATTGACAACACGAATCTGACAGACATAACCAAGTGTCAACCACCTCTGGCTGTGGAACTTCAGAAATATTTATAATTTCTACAAATTAATGTATTTCCGTATATCATTTCAACAGTTTTTAAAATAATATTCCAGCAAAGTATGATAAAATACACAAAATAGTAATACAATAACCAGAGGACATGACGTGTACGTGAGCTGTAGTACAGGGCCAGCTCATGTCATCCTTAAATGTCATAAAAGGTGACCAGGAGAAAAATATTTAGGAAATAGGTAACATCGCCTGCAATGTTTTAACAACATCTCACTACGTACACCGACCTACCAGCCACGCAGCATCGAGAGACCAACCTTGTCTATGAACTAATCACATTTCCAACTGTAGACAATTGTCTGATAATGAAACAGTTCATTAAGTAAATTATTGGCGCATGGTAGTGGTGCGTTGCGATGTCGCCACGCCTCGTGGACGGGCTGCGTGACCACGCCGGCACGCACGAGCAGACGACGTACGGGAGCGCGGCAAGTAGTGTGTGCTACATTACATAGAAATACTGTACTATGTAAGTGTAACCCACACAACAATGACTTGCAATGAATAAACTGGGAATTCACACATTAGAATTCAAACATATTTACAATCTTAATCTATATTTATAGATATGGTTCATTTCATGCTGACATTGTAGATTGATGGAGTGGCATGAAATTGCATGCTGCAACATAATGTAATTTAATCTGTATTTGAGCTTTTATGCAAACTACCATTATATCAACAACTAGCAGCCAGTCCCGGCTTCGCACGGGGTAGACAATTATTTATTTTTGGAAATTTGGATATAAAACACTTTTTTTCACAATTTATTTATTAAAAAATTATTATTTATTAATTATATATTAAAAAAAATTATTTCAGTGCCCCCTCCACCCCGCCCGCTTTTCAGACTGCATCGCAAACAACGGCCACGGCGCTATGGCGGTTTTGTTTACTGTTTGAATTTTTTAATTCGTAATATCTTTTGAATGGAAAGTCCAATTTAAATAATTTAAAAACTATTTTATAGGTAGTTAAATGGTCTTGACCATAAAATAATTTATTTGGATAAGGATTAATATGAACACATAAATAGCATGATTTGAATTTGGTTAGCATTTTCATTAATGTTTAAAATGAAAAAAGTTGTTGTAGTGACATAACTACAATAGTTGGACATATGCTACCGCGGAGTTTTTTGTAGACATTATGATGTTCTTCAATATTGTTGTACATTATTTTGTTCTATCGCTAATAGTTTCGGCAGCGCATTCGACGAAAGACATTTTAAGACTCATTTTTCTACACCTTCGGTTACATTGTTCAAATTTTACCAAGGATCCCTAATTTTTTTCAAAATGAAATGTAGCCTATGTCAAATTGGAAGAATGTAGCATTCTATTGGTGAAAGAATTTTTTAAATCGGCCCAGTACTTTTTGAGCCTATTCATTACAAACATACAAAAATAGGTACAAATCTTTCCTCTTTATAATATTAGTGTAGATGACACAAATACATCACTAATGTTTTATGTGCTGTTAGAAATTTTCATGTAGAACTACAATCTATACATGTTATATGCAACCCCTTAATGTGATGAAGCATATTATTTGTCTTCTTGTCCTAGTTTCCTTTAATTTTAAGCTTATATTTATAAAGACCTAGTGTAGTGATGTCTTGGTGGATCATCTGTTTTCAATTTTTACAAGGGTGTATTGTAATATATTTGTATTCCCATAGCCCCTAGCTAGATGTCCCCCGCCCCCTAGGTTAGTCAGCACAAGTACAGATAATATCCGTCTATAGAAGAACCTCTCATGTTGCAGAGTTCCTCAACAAGACGACTGTGTACAACCGCGAGACCCTGCAGGCGGCAGTGGCGCGGCGACCAGCCGGCACGCCTCTCCTCACCGTCTCCAACCACCACTCATGCTTCGACGACCCCGGCATGTGGGGTCAGTACACGACACACAACCCCGCCCCATTTTAGGGCCTTACAATGGTCCAGTGTGATTTAGATCACATCCGTCAGATTCCGCTTTTGTCAGATCACCTCTTTTTTCCGGATAGGTCAGAATTTTGAAACTGGTGACGAAACAGCAATTCTCGTGAAACCTCATTCGTCAGATTCCTCGTTCTTCAGATCACTCCTTTTTTCCGGATAGGTGAGAATATACATAATATCTCATGGATATTCAATCCGCATGTATACATTGGACTATGGCCGGGACTTTGTCCATGTTGACTACGGATTTTACCTTAATATTGAAATATCATTCAATGTAAAATTAGCTTGTGTCTTTGTCATGGTCTATATGTATGCAAAAATTTCAGCCAAATCCATTTTGGCATGACGAAACACGTTACGGCATGATTGTGGTACAAATATTATTTTGTGAAGAAGGTAAGCACCATTTTATGATTAAGTTTATACATGTACATTAAGCCATATTTATTTAGTTTACTGGTCATGACCACGACTATCACTAATCTGATTCGGATCTTTTTTTCTCTCCCATGGAACTGATAAAAGCGGAATCTGACGAAAGGGTCATTAGAGGTTATCCACATCCGTCATTCATAACGAAACTGAACTGAAATTATTAAGAAAAATTGCTTCTAACGAAAGATCTACCTGACAGACGTGTTCTAAATCCAAAGTTCTGGCCTTGCACAGTACACAATATGGAGGGTAATACTGTGCCATCATCTATTTATACTTAAATCTCTTTACTGCTGTATGTACTGCATGTGTGTCCTTAATTTAGAGTCAAATCTCTATAAAGTATCCTTAACACTGTACTAAAATAAAGGGCACGCAACCACGCCACAAGAACGCGTTCAATGTAATGAACGGAACGCACATTGAAACATTTACAGATAAAACTATGATCCCAAAAATATATTTTATATTTAATTATTTTTAAACAAGTTTTTATTTAAATGCTCTAAAAAGAAAAGAAAATTAACTTGAAATTAAATAAAACTTATCAATTTATGATTTCTCGCTTGTCGCGAGATTTACCTACGTGTGTAAATGAACATGAACATGTTACTTGATCTTGAAACAAGTGTACATACTTACTTATTTAATGTAATACATATGGATCTCGTGACAAGCTTTTTATTTACTTATTTATTTTATTTTACAATTTTTGGGAAGACTAACAGAAATACATAACGTATCTTATGAGTATCTATAAACTAATAATACGTTTCTAATAATATCTCATATAATATAAAATTGATGGGTTTTATTTAATTTACGGTTCATTTTGTTTTTTTAGAGCATTTAAATAAAAGCTTGTTATTGAAAACCTTTTATACAATTGAATATTGATGTATCAATTATTTATGACAGATGAATGCTAAACCACATTGTGATCTGTTGATAAGCGAGGATGTGGTTGACGATGGGACATGTCGGGCGTGCAACAGTGATGCGTAGTGTTGTTTGTAATGTGTGTGTTGTGCCAGGCGTGCTGGAGACGGGGGTGCTGGTGCGGGGGTCGCGCATGCGCTGGTCGCTGGCCGCGCACGACATCTGTTTCACGCGCGCATTGCACGCCGCGTTCTTTGCGCTGGGCAAGTGCGTGCCGGTGGTGCGCGGCGCCGGCGTGCACCAGCCAGCCGTCGACTTCTGTGTGGAGCGGCTCTCGCGGGGCGAGTGGGTGCACATCTTCCCAGAGGGACGAGTCAACGTGGACAAAGAGAACATCAGGTTCAAGGTGGGGCGCGCCACGTCTTATACCAACCCCATGGCACGCAAGATGCATGATTCTGAAGACTAGTGTGTAGGTTAATGTGTGTGTGTGTTTAGTGGGGCGTGGGGCGTTTAGTGGCGGAGTGCCTGGCGCAGGGCCGGCGACCGCTGCTGTTGCCGGTGTGGCACGAGGGCATGGACCGCGTGCTCCCCAACACGGAGCCCTACGCGCTGCGCTTCCGCAAGAGAGTGTTCCTGTGCGTGGGCGAGCCCATACAGCTGCACCAGCTGTTCGAGAGGTAACCCCCGACCCGTCCTATATACCAGAGCACAAGTAACAGTGAAATATCTCAATGCGCATTCTCCGCATCGACCGATTGTTCTCTAAGACGAGATCTTCAACGATGTCATCTCCAGGCGCCTCGGCCGTTCGTCCACGGTGTGAGGATCTTCCTTCAATGACTCCTTGCCAAAATGGAAATGGCGTGCCAATGATTTCACAGTAGAAAACGACGGAGCATCGGTACAATAACAGCGTTAAAGCGCTCATTGATTTTTGTAAGCGCTTTCCCTCCTCCTTTGTCAAAAATGTATCACCGTATGATGCTCAATGTATCTATATTCAAACATTAACTGACTTGTTTTACATTTTACACGACCTGCCACATGTAATAACTATGATGACTGTCTAACCAAAGTTATGTTGGTCGACCTCTATGTTAGACGAACAACTTTCCAACCTGTGTGTGTCTTGTGTACAAATGTGGGTTGTGTTGTTCAGGCTTCAGTCGGAGCGTGCGTCCGAGGAGGAGACTCGCCGCGCGCTCACGGAGCGCGTGCAGGACGAGCTGCTGCGCCTGCGCACGCGCGCGCACCGGCTCATGCGTCGCGAGGACACCGACCTAGCGACAGGTGACAAACTGCACAACGGACGCTCCGACACAGAGCTGTGAGAAGCACGCACCTGCCACATTGGAGGTTCTTACAGTTTGTCGTCGCACGGCACATCTCTTCGGACACTCTGAAACCAGAATGCATGTAACTGTATCGAGTGCTTGCGACAAGTGCTTGTTGTAGCGCAACGAGCGCACCCCTCCCTCCGTCGCGGCTTGAAACACTTACTTATAGGCATATATACACCGCGCTTCGTAAGTTAATCGCTACTCTTGGAAGTTGTATTAAACTTTCTTGGATTTCCCGTTTCAAATAAGGAGGATCTCAATTCAACTGTATTTGTTAATGTTTGTTACCTCAGACCTTTCCACATGGTCTATGGATTTTGATGATTTTTTTATATTTGAAAGCTGCTCCCGTGTTGTCCCATTTTACAATTTGGTCCAGTTCTGACAATGGCATCCATGAGACCATATAATGGGATGATTGCTGCAGACTTTTAGGCAGTTGTTCGTTTTCTAATTCTTTTTGAGCGCGTTAATTTATTCTGTCTTAAAATATAAAAGTGGCCCCATCCCATGGCTGTGGACATTACAACAGCGACCGACAGCAGGTGGTCAAAGTATTGCACAAACTGAAGTGGTACAGTAGCACACTCCGCCCCGCCCTGTACACGGTGGTTTACATTATTGTCAGGTATATTTTTACAGAACCTTAATAAAGTAACTAGATCACTATTTATATGAAATCATGTTTTATATATTTTACCGGACAATGTTGTATCCTCTGCGCCAGCGTGGCGTGTGGTGCGCGCGCGCCGGGGGCGGGTGCGGGGTGCGCGGGTCACCGTTATCTTCCTTAGTATAAGTAGTGTAGTCTGTGAGTGAGTGTACATATCAGCTATGTTTGTACATACGTGTTAGGTAAGCTCTAACTGCGAGCCCGCCGTCGGCGGCGCACGCGCACCCCGCCCTCGGCGCACTCCGCTCCATTTTTATACGTTTTGGTGGAAACATGTAGAATCTTTACATGTGTGTATCTTCATCGTATCGTATATTTCGTGTTTGTATTGGTATTGTATAGTTGTAGCTATAAACATATTTTGTAAGTATACTTACAGTTTTAAATTATTTTAAATATTGTATCAAATCGCGTCTCGCAGAGCACGACGCGGCCACTTTGACGTGAGCGCGCCCCGACGCGCTCTGCGAGAACCGATTGTTTTGTTCACAAATAAACAGATGAACTTCGTAATATCGTTTAATTCGACCGCCCACGGCGGCACCGCACCTCAAGTCATCAACCTGTCTCACCGCTGCACTACAGATTACCAACCTGTATCACTAGGACACGACTGTCTCAATAAAACAAAAGACATTATTTATATTTTATTCATAAAATAAATACTTTAATGAAACCAGTGAGATTGTCCGCGTCCGCCGCCGCACGCGTCAACAATATACGATTGTGATGTTGCATTGCACCCGTGTACCGACCGACCACGACGACACTATATTGCTCCATCTTTCCAAAATGTTTCCGTACCTATAACTAACCACCTAGAGCTTTTGGGGCTGGATATCACATCCGACCTCAACTTTGGGAGTTACATCGAGTCCATTGCAAAGACCGCCGCCAAAAAACTCGGCATCCTATCCAAGGTGAGACGGTACTTCACGCCTGAACAGCTCCTAAGCCTTTATAGAGCTCAAGTTCGATCATGTATGGAGTACCTATGTCACCTTTGGGATGGCTCTGCTAAATACCAGCTAGCAGCCCTGGACTCGGTAGAACGACGTGCAAAGAGGCTCATTGGCAATGATTCGCTCGTGGAGGCCAAACTCCAAAGCCTTGAACACAGGCGAAAAGTGGCCTGCCTTTCTGTATTCTATAGGTTACATTTTGGAGAGTGCGCGCAAGAGCTGTTCATGTTGATTCCGCCATCGCCATTTAAGTATAGATCGAACAGACGAACAGCAGGGCTCCACCAATACGTCGTTGACATTCCTATGGCTCGCACTAAGCGCTTTGCTTCTAATTTTATCATGCGTACAGCCAGGGAGTGGAACGCGCTGCCGGCGTCTGTATTCCCAGAAAACTATAACTTGGGTGTCTTCAAGTCGAGGGTGAACAGGTACCTTCTAGACCAACGCGCACCATCGTAGGCCACATCATTGCTTACCATCAGGTGAGATCGTGGCCAAGCGTTGATCTATACTCTGTAAAAAAAAACACGCATGCGTCACCACAGACCGGCGAGGCAACAGGGAGAACTCAGAGACACACGCGTCACCTCACGCTCATACAATATATAGTGTATCAAGAGAAACGACACGTGCAGGCCACCCAGCTGGATAAGTTACCTTTATTATGTTGAATACTAGCGACCCGCCACGGCTCGTCGGCACATCTCCAACGCATTAGGCAGCGGAACAATGCTGCCACAATTATCGTCATATTTAATGTTATGATAGTGCAAATACCAAAATCTTATTTACCGCCATGGAGACGCGTCTCGTGGCCAGATACAGTACTCGTGAGTATACTTGATAGCGTACGTCGTCACCGTCAGCCGGGAAACGCCCACCGCTGGACGACAGAGCAGTGTGTGTTGTTGTCAGTGTGCTTGTTGTTCTTGTTCGTCGTGGTGCAGCGGCAGGACGTGGGCCGCGCCGAACGGAGGGCGGTACTCGATGCCGAGGGCGGTGAACAGGTGGGGGGGTGGAGCCACGTTGGCGAGGTACACGCGGCCGAGGTGGGGGGAGAGCGCGCCGGGGAGCAGGGCCTGCAGCGAGGCGCGCGCGCACACACCCTCCCATTCCGCGCACGCACCCGACCCCGGCGGCTCCACCGCCACCACGCACCCGCGCGCCGAGCCCGCCCAGCGCAGTGCCGCGCACACCGACACACCGACCTCGTCCGCACCCGCACCCGCCCCGCACACGTCGTGCAGCGCCACAACCACCACGTCGGCGCGCGGCAGACCTGCCAATGGCTCGGGTCGCACGCCCGCCTCCGCCAGCGCGGCCAGCTCGCGCGACGTGCTCTCGTGGGCGACCACCCCGCAGTCCCCCGACACCGACACGTGCACTCGCGCACCGTGCGCACACAGCAGCCGCGCCGCCAGCAGGCCAGCCGCGCCTGCTTCGTGCGCGCCGCACAGCACCACCGCGCACGGCGCCTGGTGAGCGTTGCGCGCCTCCAGCCGGCGCCCCCCGCCCGCCAGACGCAGCGCCACGTCGCACGTCGCTCTCGCCAACAGCGCCCGCGCCACGTCCCCCGCGCCCCCCGCACACCGGCCCAGCGCCCCCCACAGCGCGCGACGACCCCGCTCCGACACACTGTCCACGCGCACTCCCTCGTCCGTCACATATGTCCTCGGCCCCCTCATGCCCTCCGGCACGCTCGCCGCGCACCCCGCCGCCGCCGCGCCCCCTCCGCCCCCGAGCACGTTCTCGTCGTGTCGGTACCTAGACCCCGGCACCACGTCCGGCTGCCGCGCGCCCCTCATGCGCTCCCACAGCGCCCGCTTGTCGAACAACGCCAGGTTACCCTCGAAGTCGAACTCCCCTCCCATTTCTGCGTCTGCCGCGGATCCGAAGCACGCCTCGTTCTTGCGCCGCGCCTTGTCCCCCCCTCCGGACGCGACCACACCCCCCCGCGACGCCGCATACCCCCCCATGCCTGAACACAACATACACAAATAACTGATTGATCACTGTAAGATCTTGATAGAATGTATCAATATGAATATAACAATATTATACTAATTCAGGAACAAGGACACATCTTGTACTCGCGGTCGTCATCATGTGCGCCTGTCGCAGCACTGGCGTACATAACCGCAGACACTTGTATCCCACTGTCTTCGTATCGTAAACAAAAGTGAAAACTCTTATGTAAAAAATTCATTTATCAGACGATCATGTACCACTATTGTGTATGTGTTCACTATAAATGTATTCACAATTTAAGCATGTAGACTTCTTTGAACCACGAACGAAATTTAAAAAAAAAACCATTTTTGTTATTATATTGTAACATTGTAGTAACACTTAAACTATAATTTCACTGTTTCCCTTACTGCTTTATTGTTTACTAGTTGGAGCCTGCGACTTCGTTCGCATAGACTTTATGACCGTAAGAAACGTTCAGAATTTCTTTATAAACAACAACTCGACCTGGCGACATATAACGCGCGGACGCTGAGGATCGACGAGAAGATCGTGGAGCTGGAGGAAGAAGTAGACAAGTTGCGATGGGACGTTATTGGATTATCAGAAGTCCGAAGAGAGGGAGAGGACACGATAATCCTCAAGTCGGGCAACTTGTTCTACTACCGGGAAGGCGACAAAACGTCACAGGGCGGTGTCGGGTTTATCGTCCGGAAGTCCCTGGTCAACAATGTAGTGAAGGTGGAGAGTGTCTCGACGAGGGTAGCGTACCTTATACTCAGAATAACCAAACGGTATTCGCTGAAGGTTATACAGGTTTACGCACCCACCTCGTCACATCCAGATGACGAGGTAGAGGCCATGTATGAGGACATATCTAGAGCCATACACTCCTCAAAGACACACTACACTGTGGTCATGGGGGACTTTAACGCGAAACTAGGCAGAAGGAACGGCGATGAGCTGAGAGTGGGGAAATTTGGGATTGGGCAACGGAACCCTAGGGGGCAGAGGCTGGCTGACTTTATGGAGAAGGAGGGACTCTTTGCGATGAACTCCTTCTTTGAAAAGCGGCCGCACAGGAAGTGGACCTGGATTAGCCCCGATGGTTCCACGAGAAACGAGATAGACTTCATCTTGAGTACCAAGCGGCAGACCTTCAGTGATGTCTCAGTGATCAACAGGGTGAAAACCGGTAGTGATCACCGCATGGTTCGAGGCACACGGAAGCTTAATACCAAACTGGAAAGAGCTCGTCTGATGAAGTCTACGCTCCGGCCTCAAAATGCTTACATCTCAAACCCCGAAAGCTTTCAGCTCGAACTACACAATCGCTTCCAATGCTTAGACGCTATAGAAACCGTTGACGATATTAACGATCGGCTCGTGGAAACTGTCCATGCGGTAGGGTCTAAATTCTTTAAGGCCCGCCCCGCAAATAGAACCCAGAAACTCTCTGATCATACTCTCAAACTCATGCGGGATAGACGCAACATATGCCTGCAGTCTCCAGCTGATTCGTCGGAGTATAGGCAGCTTAATAGACAGATCTCTAAATCGATGCGACACGATATTCGCCACTTTAATACATCACGTATTAAAGACGCGATAGAGCGGAACAAAGGCTCCAAGGTGTTTGCAAAAGATCTGTCTATAGGGCAGAGCCAACTGACGAGGCTGAAGACCGATACGGGCGGCATTGTTTCGTCAAAACCGGAAGTTTTGAGAGAGATCGAGAAGTTCTATAGACAGCTGTACACATCGTCACAGAGACCAGGCGCAAGCCCGGTGAGTGACCGAAGAGCCAAACTGACCCGACACTATACCGAAGATATCCCGGACGTCAGCCTGTATGAGATTCGAATGGCTCTCAAACAACTCAAAAATACGAGTAACAAGGCGGCAGGTGAAGACGGAATCACATCAGAGCTTCTGAAAGCGGGTGGAAAACCGATACTTGTAGTCCTTCAGAAGCTCTTTCAGTCCGTCATACACGAAGGCTGCACGCCAGAAGCGTGGAGCAGAAGCGTGGTGGTGTTCTTCTTTAAGAAAGGCGATAATGCCTTCTGAGCCACGTTTATAAGTTGTTTTCGAGAGTCATTACGAACCGACTAGCACGCAGGTTTGACGACTTCCAACCTCCCGAACAAGCCGGTTTCCGAAAAGGCTTCAGCACCGTAGACCACATACATACGCTCCGGCAGATTATACAGAAGACCGAGGAGTATAATCGGCCATTATGCCTGGCGTTTGTGGACTACGAGAAAGCCTTTGATTCAATCGAGACTTGGGCAGTGCTTCAGTCTCTCCAAAGGTGCCACATTGACTATTGCTATATCGAGGTGTTGAAATGTTTATACAATAAAGCCACAATGTCCGTCCGAGTACAGGATGAATGCACGAAACCGATCCAAGTGCAGAAAGGTGTAAGACAGGGTGACGTTATATCCCCGAAACTCTTCACCACTGCACTGGAAGATGTTTTCAAGCTTCTGAACTGGAAAGGACTGGGCATCAACATCAACGGCGACTACATCACTCACCTTCGATTTGCCGATGACATAGTCATAACGGCAGAATCCTTGGAGGATCTGAACGTAATGCTCAATGACCTCAACAGAGTTTCCCAACAGGTAGGTTTAAAAATGAACATGGACAAGACGAAAATCATGTCAAATGTCCATGTTGCACCTATGCCGGTAGTGGTTGGGAACACTACAATCGTTGTAGACGAGTATGTATACCTGGGACAGATCGTTCAACTAGGTAGGTCCAACTTCGACAAAGAGGTCAACCGAAGAATCCAACTCGGCTGGGCAGCGTTCGGGAAATTACGTCATATCTTCTCGTCCAAAATACCTCAGCGTCTAAAGACAAAAGTCTTTGATCAGTGCGTGTTGCCAGTGATGACATACGGAACCGAAACGTGGTCTTTTACTGTGGGCCGAATAAACAAGCTCAAAGTCACTCAGCGAGCAATGGAACGAGCTATGCTCGGAATTTCTCTACGTGATAAGGTCCGGAATGAGGAAATCCGTGGACGAACGAAGGTCACCGACATAGCTCGACGAGTCAGTGAGCTGAAGTGGCAATGGGCAGGCCACATCGCTCGAAGAACCGATAACCGGTGGGGAGTAAAGGTTCTCGAGTGGCGACCACGTACCGGGAAACGTCTACCAGGCCGTCCCCTTACTAGATGGACCGACGACCTGGTTAGAGTCGCGGGGAGTCGCTGGATGCAGGTGGCTCGGGACCGGTCGATGTGGCGTACCATGAGGGAGGCCTATGTCCAGCAGTGGACGTTTCCCGGCTGATGATGATGATGATAAACAACATTGGTAGTTTTCCCTTCGGGGGCCAATATATAAAGTCCTGCAGCGTTACTGACCCGCGAGAAAGCAACATAAAGTTGGCCGTATGAAAAGCAACCAGATCTCAGGTCTACACCGACAGCTTTCAGTGTCTGTCCCTGCGACTTAGTTATTGTCATTGCAAAGCAAATTGTCACTGGGAACTGTGTGCGTTTAAACTCAAATGGGAAATTGTTGGGAATGAGTGGAATACGTGGTATAAATACAGTTTCGCCTGCACCTATTGTTTATGTTGACAATCTTATATTCAAAATAGGAAACTGAATGTCTAGAATTAAGTTTTCCATTAGTGTAAATTATAGCATGACTGTTTGTTTCTACATTGTGGTTAAATGCAGTGAGCAGATAATAAACAAATGACTGTGGAGTCCAACAAGATCTATGCTGGCGACTCTTCTGGCAAGATAGCTTTTTCTTTTCCTATTTAGCTTTTAAGAAAGCTATTTTTAATGAAACCTGAGGATTATTTTGTTATATTATATTTGTTTATCTTGGTTTGTTTTTTCATTAATAAATTGAATAAAATATAACACATAGAATATTTTTTGGTATTGTTATTAGATTCAACCTCAGCAGGACTCTGTCGATGTAGTGTGTTGTGTTCGTGCAGTAGTGTAGGGAGGGAGTCTCACCGGGCTGGTTGTGCGTGGAGGGCTTGTGTCGTGGGGGCGCGGGGAGTGCGGGCGGCGCTCCGCCCCCGCCCGACGACGACGGCGCTTCCACCGACGACGCAACCACCCCTGCTCGCATCAACACACAACATCCCTGTATCTTGTAATGAATGGTATAATATATTAGCGCGGTATTCTTTATTTTGCAGATAACATGTACGAGTATGTATGTATGTATCAGTTAATGTATAGGTACCAGTAGCAGCCGCGCGCGGCGGCGGGCGCAGGACTCTCCGCAATCTTTACATGAACAAGAACAACTACACTTCATTCGTTAGTCATAGATGTATGTAATAAATAAGATATAATGTTTCTTTGTTGTACACTTATACATCAAGATAAACATTAGGAGACAGCTGCACAAGTCCACTGCTGAGACCAATGCCAAGTGCAGAATCAATAATACATCTATATATATTATATATATAATTATACATATAAATCAATTGCTTTTCGTTAGTCTCGCTAAAACTCGAGAGCGGCTGGACTGATTCGGTTCATTTGGTTTAAAAGGTGAGTAAATATGAAGAAAAAAATGCTTGGAATACAGTAAAAACAACAATTTCATTTTCCCTTAGAAACTATTCCTGCCTGTCAAACATTTCATGTTCATCCCGTCGCTTAGCTTTTTCTTCATTTGTTTTTGACATTGACAATTAATAATTTCTGATCGCACCTATATTTTACGGACTTTGGCGGGAATCTGGGCGTAAAGGTCGCGTTTTCGGTTAAATTTTATTTTTATGTCCATAATGCAGTTTAATTTATGATGTGATAGATACATAGAGCCCAAAGTTGAGGTGCTAACTAGTACCCCTTGAAGAGTTCCACTTTCTTCTTCCTGGCTTCATCATTAGACCCTTATAACAAAGTGTATCACTATTGATGGACTAAACTTCTCAAACCAAACCACATGAGCCCAAACTTGAATGGTTTAACAGTACCAATTGAAGAGTTCTTCTATCCACCTCCTGACTCCTGGGTCAGGTCAGCTCTATTTTGCCAAATTATTGTATTGTAACAATTAAAAGTAGGTTAAAATTGACTTGCTAGATTTGTTTACATATGTAGCTATACCAGTTAACCTAATATAAAACGTGTAAAAAAATGGTCAAGTGCGAGTCTCGCGCACCAAAGGGGCTACTGCAGGGGCTTAGGCCTACTCTCTTATTACAGAGAGTGTATGGGCAATAGTCTACCACTGGGGCTAAGTGCAGATTCACGGACTACACATGCAGGTTTCCTCGCGATGTTTTCCTTCACCATTAAGCAATCAGATAATGTACATTGAAAAACCACTTACAGGTACATGGCTGGATTTGAACCCGGAACATTTAAACTGACAGTCTGAATGACAGACTTGACTAATTATTATGAATTTCAACTTGATATATTGGTCCTTCCCAGGTTTTACTATGAAGGACTGGAACACTTAAGTTATTATTATGAATTATGATTATGATTTATGATTTATGAATATATAATAAATCTGTAGAATCGACGTGTCTGTACATTGATTTTTTTTGCCAAAAACTGATTGAGGGTGACATAAGAAGTGTAACAGAACACAATAGGACCATTTTTAAACATTTTGTCTGTCTGTCTGTCTGTCTGTCTGTCTGTTTGTCTGTACCGGCTAATCTCCGAAATTACAAAACCAAATTTGATGCGGTTTTCACAATTAAATTAGGCGTAGGTCAAGGCAACATCTAAGCTTTATTTCATCAAAATCGGTTCACGCAATAAAAAGATATCTTCAAAAAACCTGTAGAATCGACTTACCTGTATATGGAGAATCGACGCGACTATCTGTACATTGAAAAGGTTTGCCAAAAATGGTTTGAGGGTGATATAGGTAGTATAACAGAATACAAAAACCAATTTAGTGGGTTCTGTCCAGAATTGCTACAATGCCTGACTAATTTCAAATAGCAAATACAAAAGAAGGTGCTTCAGTGGTTAATGTTTAAAAGTGTTTTTACCCGCGACGGAACGGAGACAGTGTATGCGTTTAGGGTGAGAGGATGTTTGTTTGTTTGTTTGTGTGTTTGTTTGTGTGTTTGTTTGTTTGTGTGTACATACAAACCAATGTTGCCACTTATCTCCAGAACGGTTTGACCGATTTACATGCGGTTTTTTGTAAAGGGTTGCTGATACGTCATTGAAACGTTACCTCAGCGTTAGAAGTGACTGACAGACGAAACCATGTAGGGTTATGAGATTTTGACAATATGTTCCTTTTATGATAGTTCCGCAAAAAGAATATGTGATGCAAGTTTGTGTTAAAGTTTGCAATTGCCGTGTAACGTGTATCGGGCCATCCCTCCACAACCTGGTTGGCTGCATGAGTCCACTGTTGGACAAGTGCCCCTCTCCCCATATAACGACACATTAAACTTTATATGATTGGATTTGCAACAAGCACCACTGTTTGTAGACGGATTGGTAATCGCAGTAAGATGTTGTAGTTACATTCTGCTACCCATCTTCTAAAAAGGCTTATACAACTAAGACCTCACGCAATGGGAGGTAAAATTAGCGATGTAAGTTTTTATAAAAAGTTCGTAAATAGTTGTCTTTATATGGGTTTGTATTTTACCTTCATCTAACATGATTTTTTTTACATTCGATAGGCTTCCGTTTTATTACAATCTCACCTGATGTTAGGCGACGATGTGGTCTAGGATCGTTCACGGTTGCATAGAAATAGTCTATTCACTCTGGCCTTAAAGTTATCTAGGTTGTATCGCTTGGGAAACACAGCCGGCAGGGAATTCCACTGCTTAGCTGTACGCACGCACGCAAGGCCGTTGGATAGAAATCTTGCTTACCCAGGATCCTCAAACTAATAGAGAGGCACTGGCTCTGCTGCCTTTCATACCGGAACACAACAGTGCTATTAACAATTCTTGTTGGTGGAAGACTTAGGTAACATGGTAGGTAACATCTTTGATTCTAGGGAATGTAAAGTAATCATTGGGACTCAGATCAGGGCTGTATGGAGGATGATCCATTAATTCAACGTTTTCCTGCTTCAAAAACTCGCTTGTTTTCTGAGCGGTGTGAGAGCTCGCATTATCGTGATGGAGGATTATGCGTCGTTTCGGGTTACCTCTACGGAGTTCGGATATCATCTGTGGCAAACAAACCGTTGTATACCAATCAGCGGTAACCGTTCTCCGTTCCTCTAAGGGAACTGTGACTACATGTCCTGTTTTCGCGACAAACGAAGCGACCATTTTCTTCGATACGCTGCGAGAGCGGACAACTTTTGTTGGCTTGATCTCACCTGCGAAGACCCAGACAGCCGACTGATGCTTTCTTTCTGGCTCATATGAATAGATCCATGATTCATCACCAGAGACAATGTTATAAACTGCTTTTGACTTTCCTCCGTTGAAGCGTTGCAGAGTAGACCGGCACCAATTGACACGAGCCGCCTTTTGCTCTTCGGACAAATTATGGGGCACCCAGCGGGAAACTAGCTTTCTCACTCCCAGTTCACCATGTAAAACAGTTTGTATCGCAGTCATACCTATCCCTAAAGTAGCCCGAATCTGCTCATATGTAATATGTCGGTCATCCTGTATCATTCGGCGCACAACAGCGACATTTTCTGGTGTAACCGCTGTTTTTGGCCGGCCTGTGGAAGGTACGGTGCCAAGAGAAGCACGTCCACGCCGGAATTCAGAATACCAGCGATATATTGTCGTCTGGCTAGGCGCTTCACTCTTGTATATAGATATAAGCTCAGCGAGACATTGTCCCTGAGATAATCCTCGTCGAAAGTTGTAAAAAATTATGGCACGGAAACTTTCTCTTGTAAGCTCCATTTTTTTATCGACCTATCAATTTCAAACTGATATTGTTCTTTAAAAAAAAATTTTTTTTTAATTCTGTCAATTGTATTCGATTTTCAACTAACCAGTGTTTATTCATCAAAAAGAGTTTTTAATCTAATTAAATCGAAAGTACTCGATTACCGATCTTTTCGGTATGCCCCTCGTATCATGAAAATTGATAATCAGCATTATGAACTAAAATTAATAGTGATTTCCAGAGGGTGAAATCATGGATGCAAGTTTCAATTTAATTTCTGCATTTTTGAAGATAATGCAATGAAATTTTGTAAGTGGTTAGATTAGAAACAAAGAAATACGTGTTTCACGAATTTTTAATGGGGATGAAAGGGGGATGAAAGTTTGTATGGGAATTCTTTTATATTTGAAGTCAATATCATGAAAATTGATACTTAGTAAGTGGCTAGATTTGAAACAAAGAAATACGTGTTCCACCGTGTGAATGATAACTCTGTGGTGTTTGTAGTCATCAGCATCAAAACTCATACTCAGTCTTATGAACTACAGTTAAGGGTGACGTTTTTAGTGTTTTAGTAAAATCAACCTCTAAAGGGCGAAATCAGGGATGCAAATTAAAATTTCAGTTTTGAAGGTAATAACAAGAAAATTGTTAAGTGGTTAGAAAGTGGAAACAGATAAATACGTGTTTCCGCATATTTTTAATGGGGGTGAATAGGGGTTGAAAGTTTGTATGGGAACTGTGTTTTCCGAAGTTAGCAGCATGAAAATGGGTAGTTAGCCTTACTGATAAAAATTAAGAGTGACGTGGTTTCACACATAATGAAACAATCTAATATATAAAAATGACACGTTTTTTGTGGTCGCACTTCTGGGAAACGGCTAGACCAAATTTTGTGTGTGAATCTTGCACCTTCTTACCCCCACCCCTTACCCATATTTTAATATAGATTTTTATAATTGTAGTATGAATAATCTCTAAATAATTATTCGTTGCCGGAAAGCGTTACGTCAGTTTCATATTTGTTATGTAGTTGATTTATCCAATGAGATAAATCCTAAAGTCCACGCGGGCGAAGCCGCGGGCAGAAGCTAGTTATGAATAAAACGCTGACTAACGTTTATTTCAGAGTGTTTATTATCTCCTACATTATATTGCATTCAATTAACTAGAGTGACACACCACATAGTATGCTTTGGATAGTAAGAGCACTGATCCCTGTTTGTTCCTGGACCCTGGGACCAGTCACACTAGAAAGGGGAGGCCTATGTGTTTGATTCCCGACTGATCTGTATTCCTCAGAATTAGTCACATAAGTCTTCTGTTTGACATGAACCTCCCTCATAGATCATCACATTAGACTTTCCATGAGGGGATTTGACACAATCATCACTCTTCGAAAAATGATTGGTGATAATTTGTTCATTTTAAATGTTTTTCATACATAATTTAAAATAAAGTACTGAAAACTTAAGTCTGTCCCCAATACTGCGGGTTGGGGGGCATTTATGGACAGCGCCAAAACCGGGACTGACCTGTGGCAGGGCTGGCTTGCAGGTTCTCGCAGACGGTGGCGCGCGCTGGCTTCTTGCCACGTGTGCTGTTGATGGGCACCGTACTGTGTGCCGGCGCCGCCACGGCCCCTGTCTCGATGATGCGCAGCGAGCGGATGTCAGCGGCGCTGACGGAGCGAGCCGGTTAGGACATTCATTTCATGGTTCACACATTTAGGATAGGTGCGGGTACTAGCCGCCTGGGTACGGTACTCACTTGAGTGTCACCTGTGACTTGGGATATGGGAAGCCGTTCCGGAACGCTTTGGAGAGCGTCAGCGTGCTGCCGTCGGCCGCGAGTATTGTGCCTTGGTAGCAGCCCAGCGGCTCACCGCAGTTCACAGAAACTGCGTATCCGATCCACTTAGACATTTTTACTGGTGCTTTTCCTTATCTCGACAATTTATTGGACAACAATAACTTTATTTGGATCACATTTCCAACAAGATTAAAACACTGAGCAAGTAAATAACTATATTATACGTTTTAGATTAAAATTGAATAGAATGAATTAGAATGTACTGAATTAATGACAATCAATGACATACTTTTTGGTAAGATTTACCAGGCAAAGGCAAAACACCAGACAGCCATGTCTTTGATAATTTTAAGGTTATAAAAACCAGGCCGAAACCATTACTTCAGTTTTCTCAATATAATGTATACATTTTATCGCTTTTATAGTTTCACCGTGTTTTGTTTGAACTGTAAAGACGTCACTGATAAAGCAAACTAAAGAAGTGGCTGTACGGTTTAACATCCTAAAAAGGATAAAAGTGGCAAAAAAGTAATAGTAGTAGGCAAAGAGTTACTTCCCCTACCGTATAGGTACATATATTAGTCTGTGTTCCCCTAGATTCTTGGCGCGAACTTGAATAATGGTGGCTCATTGCAATCTTTCGTAATTCGTTAATAATACTGTTATGTGTGTTTTTGTGTTATAATGGTGTGATATAGTGCAAAAAGTGTCAAGGACGGTGTTATAGTATCGATTACGCAAAATTGCGAGGGTTTCGACGCGATTGAAAGGGTTTACCATTTCGAGTACGTTCGGCATATGGATTCATTCGAATTATGTTGAAACCAGCCTTTGAAATTCTCGTCAAGAATCGTCAAAACAAGCGATAAAATGTACACATTATACATTTTATTAAAAAAACAGAAGTGTTCATAGTAGGCTGTATGGCTTTGTTCCTTTGCCTTCCCATTCGGGAGAATTAAACTACTACGTTACTTCCCCTAGTGATTTACTTCTAATTTACTTGCTCACTAGCTCCTAAGAGCATTTAAACTAGCTCAGTGAGTGGATCAGTGTTACCTAGGGTACTTACATATAGTAATCTGTGGTACTTACTATGCTATGGCAGAGAGACTGACACTTGACACAGACCGAATGTTATAATTGTCAATTTGTCAAAATATTTATTTCAAAAACAGTTTAAAAATATGTTTTTGGTTTTTGTATTCTTTTCGATTCTTTTTTTGAAGATAAAGTGGACTGTAGCATTGAGTAAATGAGTTTTAGGCAATAGCGGAGTCAACAGGAGTCAAGACGGAAAACCTAGTGGCCAATTATAGTTTTAAAGTCAGAAATTGTGTAGTAAAATTAAATCCAATCTGAAATTGGGTGGAAGTTTACTCGAAAGTATGTATTCTCTCTATATTTAGGAGTGGCACATTAAAAGTACTTGAATTCAAGAAAAGCGTGAGAAAAGCTATTAACTACTCTTGGAAAAATATATGGAAAAATGGTAAGATTCCTTCTTTTAGTAATAAATCATGGTGGGGTGCACAAAAGGGGTAGCTAAGGTGGAACTCAAAAGGAATTAAGGAACTGTTATAGGATCACATCATTGTCTGTCTGTTTGTCAAGACCGAGGTACGTGTGAAGGTATCAAGTTTTCATAATATCAAGGGCTCAAGTCTGCAGCTCCTTAAAGCTGTGAAAAAATCGAACTTTAAAAAGAATGCAGTATAAAGATACAGCTGTTTATGTCCCATATTTTGATGATTTCTTTAGAGAATACAAGGAATCAAAACCCATAGGCTTCCCATTGACCTATAATCCTGAAATTTGTTAAGGAAAAAAATGTAATTAAGTCATTGTCTGCTGTGACGATCAGTTACAGTTTGTAATGTGGGGCAATAAGGGAGTTGAGCTGGAACCTCTTGTATCTTTTTACCTTGACTTGATTTAAGAAAAACTACCAAAACATCACTCCACTTATAACTATTCTAGCATGGTGCTCACAATTGTAATTGCTTGTCTATGCATCTCCAATCATCTGTACCCTTGCACTTTTCTCTGGGGCATTCCATGTCTGCTTCAAAAATACACCTAACTGACTAAACCATCTCATTAGATTTCTGCCTTATCTCTGGGACTGCATAAAATAAAAAACTAATGTAACCTTAACTGTCCTTAACCATGCCACAATCACAGTAACATCAGATTGAGGAGACTACATTTGAAATCCAACCAGTAATCATAACAACATTAATCAGTGTTGATTCATATGTATGTATGTGGTAGTTATAGTGTTGATAAAATCTTGTAATGTCCCATTTAAATTGTAAGTAGTCTCTGTGGTAACATTAACAGTGTAAGTGACATGACATGTGCATGCAATCAGAAATAATAATAATTGACCAAGTGAGCGAAGACAACAAAGGTCTTCCTTTCGACTACTAGGGCAAAAAGCTACTGTATGTATGTTTCCTCTACAGGTCGCATTTCTCAACCGATCTGGAATAACTTGCTAGATAGGTTAAAATAATTTTTAGAATTTTGTTGTCATCTGGATTTTTTATTGGAGGTGTACTTCCTGCAAAAAGTGGTAAAAAGGGGGTACTGGAGATCTCGGAGATTTTCGGTATCAATTTAGTTTTGCAGTAGCAGTAGTAGAAGAGTACGACACTAGATGGCGTCACTAATATGTTACTTCGCACATCTAATAAAATCACGTTTTTTTTATGAGAGCCCCCTTAAATATGTATTTTATTCTGGTTTTTAGTATTTGTTGTTATAGCAGCAACAGAAATACATCATCTGTGAAAATGTCAACTGTCTAACTATCACAGTTCATGAGATACAGCCTGGTGACAGACGGACGGACAGTGAGGTCTCAGTAATAAGGTCCCGTTTTAACACTTTGAGTATGGAACCCTAAAAATGTTAAACCATGAAATTTGTCATCACGGTGGCTGTCCCTAACACTTTTCCGACGGTAAAGTGCCTCATAACAGAAAAACTGTTTGGTATTTAAGTTTACTTTTGTTTAATAGGCCAGTAGTGTTAGTATTATCTAAAGATTTTAAAAAAAAACTTAAAATAAAAAAAATGAGGAAAAATCTCGAAATGTTGAAATTGACCCATATACGAAATGATGAGGAGAAATTATCTGCACCCGATTTAATTATATTGCTTACCAGCATGATACACTGTGTTCTGGCATTAATAGAGTATGTACAGAACGTATTGTGGAAATAACATTATCACAAATGGAAGAGGGAAGGCATGGCAAACTTTAAATATCTCATGAATTTGTATAATTTTACATTCATTCAATATTGTAATGTCCCATTTTGTCAATAAATTGCTATAATAAAAATCTGAAAGACAGATTGAAAGACACTTTGCAGTGGAAAAAATCTTCTGCCATCCCAGGCATGGTTGGCTAGGATGTTACAACGTGTGAATAACTGCTCGGTGGCCACCCTGTGTGGCAAATTTAGTCTGTTGCCATGAGCTAACGCATATGCCATGACCCAGATATACATATGAGTGCGCGACGCCGGGACAGCAGGCTGCACTATGTGGTCCGCACTGACTCATTCACAATCAGTAGTTATCACCATTTACAGAATCCAAGTACAGCACGTAATATGTGGTAATTTGCATGTGTGAAGAGCTTCTTATTAGGATGATTGAACATATACTGATTTTGAAACTAGAACTGACACGTTTTTTCTGCTAAGCGATGATGTGACCCGCCGGTCTAGAAGGCGCCTATTTAGTTTCTTCGTGTGAATACTCCAAAATCTTCAGGGGTAACAGAAAATATTGCATTTCATCCATACCTTAGATTCACTCATGATCGGTCTTGATAGGATCAAAATCGATTAGGAAGTTGGTAATTTATTACAGCCTCATTCCACATTGCATAGTACTTGTATCGTATCAAGACCCGTCAAGGGTGAAACGGTGCGACCACAAGTAAAGACAATACTCGTCGACCCACTAGTGGGTCATCGCAGTGGGTTCACGAGTGCGGAGCAATTAGTTCAACGCGTAACATCGTAGACCACAGCGTCACATAACATTAGTTGCTATGGACTATCCTCAATAACAAGTTAAGATAACGGTAACAGGATGATGTCGGCGAATTCTCTTCGCTAGGAGGCTGGTGAAGTCCAGACTGCGTCCGAACGGTCTCTTTGGATCATGGCGTTTATCACGTAGCTACGATCGTTCGCACAAGGTCAGCGGCTGTTGGGCTCTTAGTCGCTACCTAGACAGTTCTCCCATTATCGCCTACTTGCTGGGGCTGCATAAGTGAGGCGGGAACTGATGTAGACCTTGCAGACGGTGAGCTTCGTCTGACGTGGTTGCTGCGGCTTCAGGATTGGGTTGCAGGATACTTTTGCTACACGAGTCCGTCTGGGCGATTACATTTTTAACGTGTCTCATGGACAGGTTCCTGTCGAGGGTCATGCAGGTACTTCGCAGTACTTAATGTTTGACGTCCCGTCCCGTTGGTGTTGATGTCTCCGGCGCACGAGTAGCTAGGTCTCAAACCACGCAGGGAAGCTGTCGTCGTGTCTAGCCTTCAGGTCCACCACAGCGGTGACGACTCGTGGTGGATGTGGACAGCTCGTACGAGGTGATAGAGGCGGTTGAACGCGTTCGACATGTCAGGGAATACGGCTACCTCGCCCGACTGACACGACTCAGTTTCCTTGCGAGCGATGGAAAGTGAGTCGACTGTATGAACGACTTCTTTATAGGGCTGCTTTAGCATCACGACTTATCGTATGTGACGCAGAGCCAGGGTCCGTGGAGAAGTTTGCAGTGGAGAAGAAGAAAAGTGACAAATTTTCCAAGAATGTAGTTCTTAAAAATTAACGAATATACCCATTAAACGCCGTGGTAGCTCAGTAACAGCCGGGGTAGCTCAGGGGGGTAGAGCGTCAGTCTTTGAACAATTGGGTCTGGATTCAATTCTGGCTCGTACCAATGAGTTCCAATTTGTTATTTCGAATTTATGTACGAATGATAAAAATGTTTGAGCCTCAGCCTGAAGTGCAGGGGGCACTGGGGACAGATGTCGGCTGTTGATGATGAACACACACCCGAGCCCCCCCGTGCCGCTACCATACCTCAGGAACAGACTCATTTAAGCGTTAGACCTTTATATATTATGTAATGCTCACACTGTAATTTTGAATAATATCTCTCTCAGGGAAACCCTATCTCGCATACCACCCTCTCACGTAGCTGTTGTACACCTATACACCCGCAATAGTCGTTTATGTACGTGCTATGAGAGTTGAATAAATAAATATTCGATTTGAATATCAGTGGAAAATGACCTCGTGATGGATGGATATTTATGTTTAATCTTGGTCGCCTTACGAAAAACGCGTTCTATGTAATTGCAGATAGTTGTTTTGTGAAACGCACTGACAATTCAGCTGGACGTTATGCAGCTGTGGTACAGAACGCAGCTGTTCAGTGAAGGTACATTTGTGTCAGGGGGGTGCGGACAGCGAGTCCGGCGTGCTGCTCAAGGAGAACGTGTGGCGAGGGGGCGGCGAGGTGGGCGGCCGGTGGCTGGGGGCGGTGGTGGGCGGCGCGGTGGTGCTGGCGGTGTGCGCCTGGAGGGCAGACACGGTGCTGCCCGAGGTCGCGACCAAACCTGGCCTCGAGGATTTCAGTGCGGCGCGTGCAGCCGCGGTGCTGCGCAACCTTACCGCGCTGGGACCTCGCGTCGCAGGCAGCTATGAGAACGAGGTGGGCGCCGTGTCGGCCGTGCTCGAGGCGCTGCGGGGGGTGGCGCGAGACGTAGGCCCGCACGCGCGCCTCGAGGTGGACACCCTGCGCGGCAGCGGGGCATTCCCGCTAACATTCTTCGACGGTAGGGGGCCGCGCGCGCGTGTGTGAGTGTGACGAGCTGGAGGTGTAGATGTCCGATGGTTTGTGTCAGGGATGACCAACGTGTACCGCGACGTGCAGGGCGTGGTGGCCCGGCTGTCGGCCGCGCCCGCCGCGCCCCCGCTCGCACCCCCGCCCCGGGCACTGCTACTCAACTGCCACTACGACACGGTGCCCGACAGTCCAGGTGACGATTTATATGTATTATGAAAACTGACGGATAAATTAATTCTAAATGACAATATGTGGGAAATCACTAGTGAGCGAAATCTGGCTTCTAAAAATGGTTTCAGTGTCTCGAAATTTGTCATGTCATCTGATTCTGTCGTCAGACCTTGTCCGCGCAATCGTAGACTTTCGTTGTCTAATTTAGAAGTTGTCATGAACACTATGACTGCATCCCAATAATCAACTGGTAGTTTTAAGAGCATTCAAGCACTCGACTGTTGTTTCCAGTAATTGTTTCATGTCATGAGCTGACTCTGTTTGTATCGATCTTTTATATATATATTATTATTATTGTTTAGTGCACATAATAATAATTACAAAGTCAATTATAACTAAAATTGTACAATTAGAGTGGCCTATCCCTAACGAGAGATTTCTCCCGGCACTCACACTGGAGCTTCCAAAAAATAAATATACTGTAAGTAGACATACATACATGTACATTAAAAAAAAGTATATATTAGAGAAGAAGATAATGTAGAAAAAAAGCATAACAATAAATAAAAACACGATTTACATAATATATAAATTACTAGCTTCCGCCCGCGACTTTGTCCGAGTGTACTTCAGGATTTATTCTACTTGTTCGATTGGCATAGAAAGCATCTATCTCCTTTTCCAGCATAAGGTACAAAATAGTGTTTATTCTGTTACGTAGTCTAATAGTTTAAAGAAACAAAATAAAACAAATTTAAACCAAGAACTAATTATGGAAAGAAAAATATATATATTGCATGAAGGAGCTAAATTATACAACAAGTTGCCTAACAGTATAAAAGAAAGTCAGTCACTCATTGTCTTCAAAAAATTACTAAAGAACTACATTTTAAAAGGCTATCCTAATAGTAAATAAATATCAATCAATTTTTTATATGAGTATATAAAAAAAGCAGCAATGTGAATGCACCCTTATATGATGTCCGTCGGACTCGGCATTGTTCTCTACAGCAACTATGCAATATGTACTCTCAACTTTTATTATTATAAACCGTACACACTGTGTCACCATTGGACTACCCTACGTTTAATATATATTTTAGTTTATGTTTTTCATGTAAGTGATTTATAATCTTTATGAAAAATAAATGTTTTAAACCGTAAATAAATTTCAATGCCTGACGTAGTACATTCAAAATATAGTCTTCACACTAATATTATAAACGCGAAAGTTTGTATATACGAATTACATATTCTATGGTCGGTTGCTAGGCAGCGCGTTTTTGTTATGCCAAAATTGCCCATGTAATCCCACTTATATTATAAGTGTGATTTTGTACAATTCACACAATATGGCTTTAGAAATTATAGCCTATATGTTATTTTGATGTATAAGCTATATTATTGTAAAGTTTCATTCAAACCCATTCAGTAGTTTTTCCGTGAAAGCGTCACAAACATCCAAACTTATAATATTAGTAGGATAAATAAATGTATACATATAAACTGCCTATTATTTAAATGAGGGATAAATAGTGCTCCTTGAGTTGTTTTTTAAATGTTGCGATAGTTCTACAGTCGCGTATGTCATTTGGAAGTGTATTCCAGAGTCTCACTGCATGAACAGTGAAGGAGTCACAGTAAATGCGAGTGGTGTGGGGAGTGAGCGAGAGATCAAGGGAGTATTGGGGACGCAATTGTCTGCCAGACGTAGAATGGAAATGAAAGCGTTCTTTAAGATAGTTGGGATAAGTTGAATTGTGTAATATGTTGTAGAGAAGAGTACGATCTTATATCAAACTACTTTTTAAAAATGCAATTTGTTATGAATCTCTTGTTGTCGTATCTCTCCTTCAATATATCCCACGCAAGGACGTAGTTTTCTCCCGTAACAGGTACGGTTCTCAAAAGTTTTTCAGCTTCTCATGACAAACTATTAACTTAAAAATAAAGGAGTATTGAATTTTTTACAAACACTTTAATTTTTTTATAAATTAAAGTCATTTCAGTCAGTCACATTTACTGTAAATTTCTCTTTTTCGCTTCAATTTCTGCGAAGTTCCTATTACGAATTACAATTGTCCCGTGTATTTATATACCGTTATAGTCACTTCACTCACTTACTGTGAGTGAAGCCTATTCGTTACGACAATTAAAACAACTGTATAAGGTAAAGAAAACGAATGTGTTCAAGACGATACGTGTCACATTTTAAAATACGAGGAAAAACACTTCAATAGCGAGTGTTATAAGGCAGGTGGCGTCATCTATGCTTTCATGGCAGAAACGCGCAAACAAGTGGTCTGCTTTATGCCACCCCAGCTCCAGCAGAAAGGCCAACAACTTATTTGTGTTATTGAAGGCCTCAGGAAGCGACCTCGGTGTTCCGAGGTATTTTGTTTGTATATTTGGACGTGAGCAGCTGTCTCTTCGGCCCCCGTGCGTGCTCTGCACAGAGGACTGTTACTGATACCTAGAGTGAACAGGTGCTTGTTGTAGAGTCCATGCCCTGTGTTACACGATGGCAGATCAATATGAAAGTGCATCACCTCGGTGATGGTGGAGGAGGTGTGCGGTGGGTCCATGTGTGTATCGTTTCAGGAGCTAGCGACGACGCGGCCGGGTGCGCGGTACTGGTGGAGGTGCTGCGCGCGGTGGGCGCAGGGGGCACGCCCCCCGCCGCGCCCGTGCTGCTGCTGCTCAACGGGGCCGAGGAGAACATAATGCAGGGGTCGCACGCGTTCGTGACGCTGCACGCGTGGGCGCGGCAGGCGGACACGTTCGTGAACGTGGAGGCGTGCGGCGCGGGGGGGCGGGAGCTGCTGTTCCAGGCGGGGCCGCGCGCCGGCTGGCTGCTGAGGCAGTACGCGGACACGGTGCCGCGGCCGTTCGCGTCCAGCCTGGCGCAGGAGGTGTTTGCTAGCGGCGTCGTGCCCGGCGACACGGACTTCCGCGTGTTCCGCGACCACGGCGGGATGTCCGGCCTCGACCTGGCGTGGAGCGCGGACGGCTACGTGTACCACACGCGGCTCGACGAGCCGGGGCGGGTCCCGCTGCCCGCGCTGCAGCGCACCGGCGACAACGTGCTCGCACTAGTACGAGGTGAGGTACACTGCAGACACCAGGTGACACGTGCTCGCACTAGTACGAGGTGAGGTACACTGCAGACACCAGGTGACACGTGCTCGCACTAGTACGAGGTGAGGTACACTGCAGACACCAGGTGACACGTGCTCGCACTAGTACGAGGTGAGGTACACTGCAGACACCAGGTGACACGTGCTCGCACTAGTACGAGGTGAGGTACACTGCAGACACCAGGTGACACGTGCTCGCACTAGTACGAGGTGAGGTACACTGCAGACACCAGGTGACACGTGCTCGCACTAGTACGAGGTGAGGTACACTGCAGACACCAGGTGACACGTGCTCGCACTAGTACGAGGTGAGGTACACTGCAGACACCAGGTGACACGCGCTCGGGGAGAGCAGCCGCGCCCCATCTCTCAGATACTACATTATGGTATAAAATATCTAAATTAACCAAATAAACATAAATACAGTACTATTATTGTAGCCATATCGTTTATTTCTATATACTTATCTGTTTGCATGTTCTTTAAATTATTATTGTGCAGTCTCTCACCCGCAGTTGATCGCTAGCATGAACAGCTCGCCTGCTGCAGGCTGCATCTACTGGGGCTGATATAACAAAAACTAGTTTTTGGTCGTCATTTTGGTCCGATTCAATTTAGGTGTAAACAAGTATTACTAAATTGACATTATTTCTAAATAATAATAAAAAAGATAAACATCTTAAACTATCGCCGATTTGGCATTGTTTCAGGTCTGCTGCAGGCGCCGGAGCTGGGGTCGGGGCAGGGCGCGCCGGCCGCGCACGAGGGAGAGCCCGTGTTCTTTGACGTGCTGGGCGTGTGGGTGGTGGTGCTGGGTCCGGGCGCGGCCGCGGCGCTCGCGGCCCTCACGGCGCTGCTGCTCGGGCTGCGCCTGCACGTGAGCGCGAGGCACGCGCGGACCCAGGGTGAGTGTGCAGTGTGCTGTTTACATCTCTTTATAATTCTTTGGGTAGTTTTAGGTTTACTTAAAGACTGTTTAAATAAAAATACCAAGATCTCTAGAGCAACAGGACCCGTGCCTGCAATGTGACAACCAATGGCACATGTATTATAGTTAAACTAGTGGCCCGCCCCGGCTTCGCACGGGTGGACATTAAACATTTTGGTAAAAACGTAAATGTATCTTTTTGCAAGGCATAAGTAGTTTTTTCTGATCAAATTACTATTTATATTTTTAGAGTTTCCATTTTACATTTCTATATTTACTTTTTGTAGATATTTATTAGATTACTTCGTTGTCCGTCTGTGTGTCTTTCAAGACCCTTTTTCTCAGGAAGGCGTAAAGGTATCAAGTTGAAAATAATATCGAATAATCAAGTCTGCAGTCTTTTGGATCTGTAAACTAACAGAGCACATAGTTATAAGCCACGACCATAATTTAAAAACATTTGCAGTGTTTGTAGACTTAGCGAAGGCATTTGATACCGTATCCCACAGCATTCTTATAAAGAAGCTTGAACTTTATGGTGTCGTTGGCAATGCCCTAGACTGGTTTCGATCTTACTTAAACGATAGAAAACAAATAACTCGTGTAGGTAACCAATATAGTGCTGAAAACTTAAATAACATTTGTTTTGGTGTACCTCAGGGAAGCGTTCTTGGACCCATTTTATTTAACATATATTTGAACGATTTTTGTGATGTGGTACCGGAGGCTCAAACAATCTGTTTCGCTGATGATACGGTACTTATGTTCTCGGCTAACACTTGGAAAGAATCTGTACAGGTAGCTGAGGCTGGTTTGCGCCGCGCTAAATTGTGGTACAATGACAACTTGCTCACATTAAACGAGGGTAAAACAGTCTGCATGTGTTTCGATCCAACCAAAACTGGTCTACCTACCTGTCCACTAACTATAAAAATTCACTCGTGTTCAGACAAAAATAACTGTTTATGCAATCCCTTGCCTTGTTCATCTAACACAACATACCTTGGACTTACTCTCGATCAACACCTTAAATGGGAAGATCATATTACCAAACTATCTACAAGAATCAGAAACCTAGGATATGTATATGGAGACCTTAGAAATATCTTGCCAGAAAAAATACTCATGTGCGTTTACTATGCGTTAACACAGTCGCTAATACTGTACGGCAATGTGGCTTGGGGAGCTTGCGGCTCCACGATATTAGATAAAATAAATAAAGCTCAAAAACTTAATCTTAAAATAATGAAGAAGAAAAATATTAGGTTCCCAACCGAGCGTCTCTTTCAAATATGCCCAGTAATGACGCCGCGCAAAATATATCTCTGGCAATTGTGTATTTATATGTGCAAACATATTGCGGACTTCCCGCTCGCAGAGCGCGTCCGCGACACGCGCAGGGGAACTGCGCGCAAGTATCTCGTGCCCTTCCGACGCAGCGCCTTCTGCAACCATCACTGGACCGCCATAGCCCCGCGACTCTACCACCTGCTTCCTGAACACATCTCACAACACATCGACGCACCACACTCAAACAAAACACATATACTTACTTTAAAAACAAACATTAAACAATTCTTAATGAAGTGTACTGAAGCTGAAATTAAAAACATATGGGAGAAAATCTACATTCGATGCTGACTGATGAAAATAGTAAATAAACGCTACAACATTACTAACAACATACTATATATATATATATAACTACTACTAATACACTAACATGTTGTACCTACACCCTACACTAATCTGCACTAACACAAATTAAGTACGAGTACTCTAACACACGATATTACTAACTAATTACTATCTTAAAATCTTTTTGTTTAAAATCTTTTTGTGTACAAATGCAATGTTTGCAAACAATTAAACATTAACAACCAATATCCTACCCTAGCACGGGTATTTTTCCTATTTGGGAGGATATAGTCTCGCACCAATCTTAGTCTATTGTCAAGTGCTTCGTTCTATAGGTGCAATTTGTAGTCATATTGGCAAACCGTAATAATAAATAATAAATAAATAAATAAAAAAAAGTCAAAACTAACAATATGTGTCTGTTTAAGCCGTACTTTTATACCATTTACTTTAAGAATGCAAGGGAATCGAAACTTATAAGATGTCTTTATATACAACGTTCACAGCTTTTTTGTCATTAGACAATACTAACAAGTTTTCTTTAGAGGTTACTCTTGAAAGAGCGACATACAATTGGCCATGTGAAAAACACTCAACGCTCAAATCTAAGCCTGCAACGTTGAATGTTTGACATCAGTTTGGTGTCCGGGTCTCGGCGTTTATTTTTCTGTGTATTTGGTTTTTTAAATTCGTTATATCTTTTGAATGGAACGTCCTATTTCAATAATTCAAGAAGCTATCTACAGATATTAAAGCAGTCTTGAATATGAAATGATTTATTTTGATAAGGGTTAATATAAAGGTATGGATAACATGGTCTGATTTTGGTCGGCATTTCTATCAACTTAAAAAATGGATAAAAATAGTTATAGTGACATAACTACAATAGTTAGACATATACCATCGCGGACTTTTTTGTGGATCTTTTTAAGGTATACAATACAGTAGTACATTATTTTGATCTATCTGGTAGGGTTTAGCCAGCGTTTGCAATGTAAGCGCTAAATATGTGTTTATTTACGACATCACATTAGAAACCCCTAAAATTATCGGTGTTGCTCTACTACAGTATGCATGTATTATATATATAAACCTTCCTCTTGAATCACTCTATCTATTAAAAGAAACCGCATCAAAATCCGTTGCGTAGTTTTAAAGATTTAAGCATACATACATACATACAGACAGCGGGAAGCGACTTTGTTTTATACTATTTAGTGATGTAATTAAAGTTCGATGAAAAGAAGCAGCCGAGTGGGTGTCGAGTGGGGTCGCGCGGTGTTCGGGCCTTCGTTGGTGAACTGGTTTTATAAAAAGTAATTTTGAATGAAATTGGTTCGAAATTTTTATTTCAACTCCGTACATGGAGTTTTATAATTTGTTCGACTATTACTCTATACTACGCTACGGTAAAGCCACATTATTCGTGATAGTTTTCCTTTAAAGTTCAGTATATTAGCTACTACTGTGAATTTTTACAGATTTTTGTAAGCAATAGTTTAGCAGAGATAGATATTGCTCGACTCTGAAAAAAATTATCACTTTAAAGCTTAATACATATTTCGCTAACGGATTCCTGAATCGGAAAGTGGTGCTTCTGACCCTCAATACTTCTGAAAGACCTTTTCAACGACACCAGACACGAGATAGACGCGAAAAGAAATACTTCCACCACCCTAAAAAAAGATGTTATTCTATTACTTTTTCGGTGCGATTAATATGTACACCCGTACCAAATTACATCTTTATAGTCGTATATAAGAGTCTGCGGCAAGCCGCGGACGCACGGACGGACAGAGAGAAACTATACGGGTTCCTTGTTAAACTACAGACTGTGTTTATACACAAATGGAAGGAATAAACAGTTTCCCCGACCGTATACTGTTTGATCAGTGCGTGGTTGGCGGGTCGGGTGGCGGGGCCCGGTGTCGGCGGGCGCGTCGGCGGGTGCAGCCGCGGTGTGCGGGGTGTGCGCGTCGGCGCTGGTGGGCGCGGGGGTGCACGCGGGGGGCGCGGCACTAGCGTACTACGCGCGACCCCTCCTCCTGCTGCCCATGTACGGTGCGCCCGCACTAGCCGCCAGCCTGTGGGTGACGCATGCGCTGGCGCCCACGCTGCGGCCGTGGGTGGCGGTGCGGCGAGCGGCGGACGGGGGAGCCGTGCTGTGGGGTGCACTGCTCCTGGTGTGCGCGTGGCGCGGGCTGCGCTCGGGGCTGCTGCCCGCGCTGTGGGTGGCGGGAGGGGCGCTTGCGGACCTGGCAGTATCGGCGCTACGTGCGGGGGGAGGAGCGAGAGCGGCCGCCGCGCTGGCAGGAGGAGTTGGACCCGCGCTGCAGACGGCGTACCTGGCGCTGGGCACGCTTCGCGCGTTCGTGCCAGTGACGGGGCGCTCGGGCACGCCGCCGCTGCCCCCCGACGCGCTGCTGGGCGCGCTAACTGGTGCGCTCGTGCTGGCATGTCTGAGTCCGGCGGTGCCGCTGCTGGCGCATAACCGTCATCGCGCGCGCCTGGTCCGCGTGGTGTCGGCGGTGGGTGTGATGACGGCCGCTCTCGTATTGCTGGGTCCGCTCTACACACCATACACCGCTGCGCGGCCGCAGCGTCTGCTGGTGCTGCACGCGCGCCGCACGCTGCACGCGCCTCCCGGCGAGCACGCGCCCCCGCACGACGAGTTGCTCTACTGGGCGCCGCAGCTCGACCCAAACACGCGTCGCACCGCACACGCCCTCCGTGAGTTGACTCCTGCATTGATTGATACATCTGACATCTAGCTAGTACCGTATTGTTCGACACTCGATCAATAAAACATATCAAGATACAGAGGAATATATATAAAAGCAGCCAAGTGCGTGTATAGTATACATGTCGCAGTTGGATTGCTTAATAAGCCGTTTTACATGACCGCTAGCTCACTAAACAGCTCTGTTATGTAAAACAGATCAATGACGTTAAGGTTTTTTTCATAATAGCTGAACTTTAACGCGCGGAATTGAATGAATGTTTTGCGTTCATCAATATCAATGATTAGCGGTTTTGTAAAACAGCGTGAAATGAAACATCACATTGTACAATTTTAGTTCTTTTTTATATTGAAATATAGAAACAAACAGTCTTACCTTACTTTAAACTTAATTCTAGACATTCAGTTTCCTTTTTTCAATATAAGATTGTCGACTTCTGAATTTTGTCGCTCGTATTGCAAAAATGATCTAATATGTAGAGTCTCTGTGTGAACCCCCGCGTGTGCCGGCACGAGGTGTGTGATGGTGTGTGATGTGAGCGGTGTGCGCAGTGTCGGGAGCCGTGCGCGGTGCGGGGGCGGAGGAGTGCGAGCGCTGGCCGTACTGCGGCGCGCCCTACCTGCTGCCGGTGCTGGGGCTGCTCGCGCGAGGGTACACGGCCCCCGCCCTCGGCGAGCCCCCCGCCGACGCACGTACCACCGTACACGTCACCTCGAGATACATCAACGACACGGCGCGCGAGCTGACGCTGCTAATGCAGGGTCCGCCACACCTCGTGGTGATCGTCGCGCCCCCGCCCCGCGCACGACTCACGTGGTACGACGCGCAGGGCTCCGGCGCCGGCCGCCCGCAGCCCGGCGCGCACTCCGCCGGGCGACAGACGTACTTCTTCACGCTGCACGCAGCGCGTGCCGCCGCCGCCGGCGCGGCGAGCTGGCGCCTCGTGCTGGTCGCGGAGGGCGCGGACACGTCGCGCGTCCAGCTCAGCGTGTCCGGCCACGCGCTGTCCGGGGCGCGCCACGAGCACCACGCGGCGCTGCTGGCGCGCGCGCCCCCCCACGTGGCCGCCAGCGGCTGGCCCGTGCACACCCACCTGCTCACTGTGTGACACACCTGCTACAGGGTGCACTCCCTGCCTATGTCCGCGTGACGCTCGTGTGCACAATACGTTTACTAAAAGGTTGGACCTCGATGTAGCTCTCCCGCTTCCCCGCTCACCTCCCCGCGTTCGTTTTGTCGCCTCAGTACGGTTCGCGCGCCGCACCCATGCGTCGCAGCGACCTCATCGACGCCAGGTCCAAGCTTATAGTAACCGGGTTGTAAGCATCGTAGAGTTACATATAGTATGCATGGACTGCGTTGTTTTCATGTTTCGTTGTAAGCTTAAACGAGCTTTATTTATTTGTACAGGCACGTGTCCGAGCTCACAGAAACCTCACAGTTATATACAGTTTTATTTTACCGTTTTTAGTTGATTTACAGCAGAATATGTAAATAGTGTCACGGAGCTTCTCAGTCTAGAGATAATGAAAAGAGAGGTAGATCTCCTATCTCCTTCTTGTGAGTAGCACGGAAACTTCTCTAACGAGTGTGAAAGAGAGGCGAATCTATCTTCGTGTCGGATAGACTTTCACCCAGTGAGACAGGGACGCACTTTTTCGGGGGAGGGGCTTTGTTGCCCTGAACTACCAATAAACTCTGCAACTTTGGACACGTGTTTTTCTTCAATCCTTCGAACCTAGAAAGTCCGCAACAAAAATATGTAATGACTAAAAAGAATCCTATAAAAGTTGTTATAACACCATCACCGCTTGACTAATTCATAAAACATCACTTGTTAAGAGAAGTTTTAGTCAAGTGGTGAAGAGTTTCGGGGATATAACGTCACCCTGTCTTACACCTTTCTGCACTTGGATCGGTTTCGTGCATTCATCCTGTACTCGGACTGACATCGTGGCTTTACTTTATAAACATTTCAACACTTCGATATAGCGATAGTCAATGTGGCACCTTTGGAGAGACTGAAGCACTGCCCAAGTCTTGATTGAATCAAAGGCTTTCTCGTAATCCACAAACGCCAAGCATAATGGCCGATTATACTCCTCGGTCTTCTGTATAATCTGCCGGAGCGTATGTATGTGGTCTACGGTGCTGAAGCCTTTTCGGAAACCGGCTTGTTCGGGAGGTTGGAAGTCGTCAAACCTGCGTGCTAGTCGGTACGTATTTTTTTATTTTTTTATTAAGAAACAAACAGTTATATACACATTTTTCATACATATGTGGCAGATAAACAAATTAACCTAAAGTTTCATTAATGATTACAAACTATGATATAACTTAACTACGCAAAGGATGCAAGCTTAATGCACAAATACGAAACTACAATACTATACTACAACTGATATGATACAATAACGAATTTACAAATCATACAATATTTCAGTAACTCTTTTCTTATATGTTGTAATGACTCTCGAAAATAACTTATAAACGTGACTCAGAAGGGATATCGGTCGGTAGTTCTTCAGTAAGGCATTATCGCCTTTCTTAAAGAAGAGCACCACCACGCTTCTGCTCCACGCTTCTGGCGTGCAGCCTTCGTGTATGACGGACTGAAAGAGCTTCTGAAGGACTACAAGTATCGGTTTTCCACCCGCTTTCAGAAGCTCTGATGTGATTCCGTCTTCACCTGCCGCCTTGTTACTCGTATTTTTGAGTTGTTTGAGAGCCATTCGAATCTCATACAGGCTGACGTCCGGGATATTCCGGGTTAATACGTGATGTATTAAAGTACTACAAATACAATACTTACTACAACTAATATGATACAATAACCAATTCATAGATCACACAATATTTCACTAACCTTTCTCTGATACATTGCCATACTTGAAGAGCATATGTCAGCACTACATACTGTGTTGGAGCGCCGGCGCGCCTCGCGTGTGTCGCACAACTGTTGTGGTAACATGAAGCATGGAAGGTTCTTTAGATTGTGCAGAGCGCGAGCAGGTCTTGCGATTTTGAAAACTATTTTTTCAATAAGCGATTCGCATTCAATGTAATTATTTATTATTTTATACAAAAATAACGTGTCTAAGTATCTTCGTCTGATTTTTAATGATTGTACGTTGTGGTTAGTAGCACTTGTTTTATAATTAATGTGCATAATGTTTTCGCTGTTACATAAAATCCCGACCAAGAATTGGTACTAGTTGAAACATCGCGGAAAAATGCGAATGCTGAAAGTTAATGCGCGGGAAAACGATTCAGCGGAAGCTGTCTAACGAATCACACACACACACCGCCGACCCCGAGACGTGTGTGTTCTACGCTACCTGCTGCTACACAAGCACTCTCACCTGAACTGTTTATGACATAATACAAGCACTGCATCCAACGGTGAGGGTTCTGACATGGCTGCTGCGTGAGCAATGCGCGCGATGTGTGGGTCGTCAGCTTCCTCATAGAGCTATGAGAATTCTACGCATGCCAAATTTTAAGGCAATTTAGGAGCAATCAAACTTTAGCATTCATAATTTAGCAGCAACCATGACTCAGTTACAGCGAGTTGTTTTTAGTGTGTCAGCTGGAGACATGGGTCTCCAGCTGACACATGCCA
>OU342441.1:0-10000 GCA_910589575.2 Carcina quercana
ACAAACAACGGAGTTACGGGCTACCAAATACTCACAATTTTGACCAACATAACCTAGATTTGTTAGTGGAAAATTTCCCCGAGTTACACGTGCCGGCCTCCCAAGGCAGCCCGTACGTCTCAGGGTGCTCCGCTACCGACTCCGAGACTTCGAAGCCGCCCCGAGGAACAGCAGCCCAGTACCGTTTTGACCTGAACCCTAACTCCTCAACGGAAAGAGCCAGTGTACCCGAGTTTGGACTTCCAGTGATCAGCGACACGAATCCCGTCACCTGGTGACCTAACAATCAGTCAACTCCTGGACCCCAATCCCGAAGTGGACCCCCTCCAAAGGACCCTCACCCACCAGGGCGGAGGAAAGCTAGCTCAGTCAAATTGACGTCCCTGAGCTCAGCTCGACGAGACCCAACGGCCAGCGACCCGCCAGTCCAGCCCAGGTCACTAGTTCCTACTGAGGACCCACCACAATATTGGGCCCCCTCACGGCCGCCAAGGTCAAGGTCACCGACGTCAAGGTCAAGGTCACCGAAGGGGATATCAAGGTCGCCGAAGGCAAGATCATCAAGGTCAAGGTCAAGGTCACCAAGGTCAAGGTCAACCTCCCGTCACCACCAACCACGCCCAAAAATCATCGGGAACCGCCCACAGTCGCTCCCAGGCCCTTCTTGAGCCGCCGTAAGTGGTTTTTGAGACCACCCACCGCCGCCCACCGCCACCCACCACCACCCACCAAGCTCAAAAATCTTCGGAATTCACTCACAATCGCTCCCCGGCCATCCCGGAGCCGCCTAAAGAAGTTTTTGAGACCACCCACCGCCACCCCCCACCACCCACCACGCCCAAAAATCATCGGAATTCACTCACAGTCGCTCCCCGGACACCCCGGAGCCGTCCAAAGTGATTTTTGAGACCACCCACCGCCACCCACCACCACCCACCACGCCCAAAAATCATCGGGATTCACTCACAGTCGCTCCCCGGACACCCCGGAGCCGCCCAAAGTGATTTTTGAGACCACCCACCGCCACCCACCACCACCCACCACGCCCAAAAATCATCGGAATTCACTCACAGTCGCTCCCCGGACACCCCGGAGCCGCCCAAAGTGGTTTTTGAGACCACCCACCGCCACCCACCACCACCCACCACACCCAAAAATCATCGGAATTCACTCACAGTTGCTCCCCGGCCATCCCTGAGCCGCCCACAGTGGTTTTTGAGTCCACCCACCACCACCCACTACCACCCACCACGCCCAAAAATCATCGGGATTGACTCACAGTCGCTCCCCGGACATCCCGGAGCCGCCCACAGTGGTTTTTGAGACCACCCACCACCACCCACCACGCCCAAAAATCATCGGGATTGACTCACAGTCGCCCCCCGGACATCCCGGAGCCGCCCACAGTGGTTTTTGAGACCACCCACCGCCACCCACCACCACCCACCACACCCAAAAATCATCGGAATTCACTCACAGTCGCTCCCCGGCCATCCCTGAGCCGCCCACAGTGGTTTTTTGAGACCACCCACCACCACCCACCACCGCCCACCACGCCCAAAAATCATCGGAATTCACTCACAGTCGCTCCCCGGACATCCCGGAGCCGCCCAAAGTGTTTTCGAGTCACGGTCTACAAGGTCACCGAAGTCAAGATAAAGAAGTCAAGATCTCCAAGGTCAAGGACCAATTGAAGCTGACGACCAAAGCCAACAAATCCAAACCCAGAAAAACCACAAGCGTGCCACCTCAGCTGAACCGGCGATCGTCGGAAGCCGATATAGATCTTAAGCTAGATATAGATAGATTAGTTATAGTCTCATACATATATAATATATACATATATATTTAATTAGAATTATACAGATATTTTATCACAATGTCGAGCCGAAGCACATCATCCCAAGTCAGCGACAAATCATCAAAATCGTCCGCATCTAGTAGCAGCAGTAGATCCAAAATCGATAAAGTGCCAGCTCAAGAGGTGAGCTCATATTCTGCTTCCTCAGCAACAACAAAGGGCCCAAAGTCACTGTTACAGAAGGTTCTGAGAAGGCAAACAAAACAAGAAGACTCAAAGCCCAAGACACCCCAAAACAAACCCGCAACAGAGTCGGTATCTCCTGCCCCCCGGGTAAGAGAGGAAGTAGTGGTGTCACCCACGGTCAGCATGGGAGAGAGTCTCTCACACTCCTTCGATTCAACAGTGTCACCGACCGCACAAAGCAGCACCCGGATGAGTATGATCCGCACATCCGCAGGCAGAAGAGTCCCCGTGGAAATGTCCACGAGCGCAGCAAACGAGTGCTTGCTTAATGCCAAAGAAGCCCTGGAGGCGGCAGGCAATATGAAAAGAGAGTGCAAGGCCACTGCTCTCGAAAACCTGCAGGCACTCTATGAAATTCTGCTGAGCGTGGCAGACTCCAGAACGCGACACATCAACAAGCTGCAGGAAGAGCGAACAAGGCATGCCAGGGAGCTCTTGGCGGCGGAACGGGCCCACCTAAAAGATAGACAAGAGCTCGACAGTCAAATTATATCAAAACTTAATACTGCGCAGCAAGAGATCACAGAGTCTCTCAAAGAAGCCAAACAAATCCGTCTCTGGCTAGGCCACGAGACGGAGCAGCCGTACAGAGAAATAACCGAGATACGAAAAGCTATACAGGTGATCAACAACAAAATCACAGCCGAAGCTGAAAAATCAAGCTTACAGCCTGGAGGCATTGAGAAAAAGAAATGGGAGAGTCTCCAGGCCGATGTAAGCAAGCTAGGCCCATGCATACGTAGTGTCTCCAACCAATTAGACCAACTAAGAAGAGAAATCAAGGAGATGTCCACCCGTAATCTCTCTCCTAGCACCAGCGCAGACACAACAAAGCCTCAAAGCCCCCCAAACAATCTCTCACCACCAGCCCCCAAAATTGACACCAAAAAAATCGAACTAGAAATGGCAAAAATGAGGCTAGCCATTGTAACGCTAGCCGAAAACCCCAAACCAGAACCACAGGAGCGGACGAAGCATAACAACGATACAGCCAACCTCCAACACGAAATGGCTCTAACAAGGCGTCAACTAAACACAATAGAAACAGATCTGCGAACCCTTATCCAAAAGGCAGACACAGCCATACCTCCGCCCACCAACTTAGGAACAGAAATAATCATGAAGGATACCCAGGACGTCCTGCTCAACCTGGTAGAGGAAGTGCAACAGCTGCGTACAGAAACGCCAAAGCAAAACTACGCACAGGCTGCAGCCAGTCCACCGAAGCCCCAAAATCACACCCTCATAATAACATCCAAGGACCCCAAACACACGGGAGCGAACGTCCTGTTGAAGGTAAGGGACGCCCTGGACTTCAAAAAGACTGGGGTGAAAGTAAATAAAGCAAGGCCTGCGAGAGACCAAAAGGTCGTTTTAAGCTGTGCTAGCAGCAAAGACCTTAAAACAGTCACGGACAAAATAAGAGCCAGCGGAGGGTTCACCGTAAAAGAGGCCGTCAACGCAAAACCCTTAGTATGTCTCAAAAACGTCCTGGGGTACCACACCAATGCCGATCTAGAGGAGATGATAAAGTCTCAAAATAGTCATCTCCTGCAAGGTGTGGATATGTCCAAAGAGACAGTAAGGGTGCGCTTCAGGAGGAAAGCGAGAAACCCGCTAGAATGCCACCCAGTACTCGAACTGACACCAGAAATCTGGAAGCGCTTCACGCAATCACAAAAACTGTACGTCGGCCTGCAAAGAGTGACCTGCGAAGACCACTCACCGCTTGTGCAGTGCACTAAATGTCTCGGGTACGGGCACACTAAATCAGTGTGCAAGGCAACCCACGAAGTGTGCAGCTATTGTAGCGAACACCACACATGGCAAGAGTGCACTGCACGGACGGAGCGTAAGCAACCGAAGTGCGCAAATTGCTTGAATGCAAAAAGGGAAGCAGCAGATGCTACCCACAATGCTTTCAGCGGACAGTGTCCAGAAAGAGTGAAATGGGACAGCATAGCGAGGTCTCGAGTATCCTACTGCTAAGGGCACCGACGAAAACCCAACAAATCCTCAGACGGACCGATCTAGAGCCGGGATACGCTTTATCCAAGCCAACCTGCAACGCTCCAAGAACGCCACAGCGGAACTCCACCAGGCGATACACGACCGGGGGATTTCAATTGCTCTGATCCAAGAACCCTACGTGGGAAATCAGGGCATTTTGAAACAATACTCCGGAGCACGGGTCATCCAATGCACCCTGAACCGCCAAAAGCCAGTAAAGGCGGCGATAGTGGTTTACGACAACAATCTGGAAGTCATTCATGACCCCCAACTCGTAACCGAAAACATCGCTGCCGTTTACATTAAGGCAGGACCGCTAGCAATTGGGGTAGTGTCGGTCTACTTTGAGGACACCGAAGACATTGAGCCATACCTAACAAAAACCAGATCAGTGTGCAGAAAACTGGGCACGGCCAACATACTCCTGGCGGGCGACGTCAACGCCTGGAGCCACTGGTGGGGCAGCAACTCCGAAAACCACCGTGGCGGTGCTTACCACGCCTTCCTTACTGAAATGGACTTCGAAATCCTGAATAACGGCGACACGCCCACTTTCGAGACCTACAGAGGTGGAAAGCTGTGCACAAGCATAGTTGACGTCACATCATGCGGCCTGCCGCTGCTAGGCAAGATAGAGAGCTGGAAAGTCGACAGAAGCGTGACAACATCCGACCACAACGCAATCACCTTCAGCCTGCGCCTAGAGAAAGCATTAGAACCCCTAAAGCCAATCACTACGCGCAAGTACAACACCAAAAAGGCTGACTGGTCGGACTTTGCAACGCAACTGCAGTCAGCTCTAGCGGAAGCAGATATCAACAAGCCCAGAATACAAAAGATAAGCAGCCAAGAAGATCTGGAGGAAGTCCTGACCCTCTATACAAACACCATCCATGCGGTGTGCGCCGCCACGATACCACGAATGCGTCCTTGGAAAGGCAAAGCAATACCGCCATGGTGGTCAAACGCCCTAGACAGGACGAAACAAGAAGTCCTCAGGAGGAAAAGGAGGATCAGGAACGCAGCCCCACACAGAAGGCAGCATGTTATAAACGAGTATGTGGCCGCAAAGGAAGAATACCTACAATTATCTGAAGAAGCCCAAACCACTGGATGGAAGGATTACTGCTCGAAACAAGACCGCGAGAGCGTGTGGGACGGAATCTACAGAGTCCTAAGGAAAACAGCCAGGAGAGAGGAAGACATGCTTCTGAGAAGCCCAACAGGTGAAACCCTTAGCCCGGAGCAGTCAGCCCAACTCCTGGCAAAAACTTTTTACCCAGATGACTCGACAGAAGCTGAAAAACCGCATCACGTCACACTCAGAAGACTCACCGAGGACCGTCGACCGGAGGACATAGCAGAACTGTCGGAAAATGATCCGCCATTTACGGGGACAGAAATTGACGCGGTTCTAATAGCACTGAATCCAAAGAAAGCCCCAGGCCCAGACGGACTAACCGCAGACATCTGCTCGGCTGCCATCCTGTGCGACAGTGAAGCATTTCTGGCATTAGCAAACAAATGCTTATCACTCTCGTATTTTCCGAAGCAATGGAAGGTAGCCCACGTATGTATCCTCCGCAAGCCTGGAAAGGACGACTACACCCATCCCAAGTCTTACAGGCCAATCGGATTACTACCGGTCCTCGGAAAAATAGTAGAGAAAATGCTGATTTCCAGAATTCAGTGGCATATTTTACCGAGCTTAAACAAAAGCCAATACGGGTTCATGCCGCAGCGCGGAACCGAGGACGCCCTTTACGACCTCATGAGACACATCAGAACTGAGATAAACAATCGAAAGATAGTACTCATCGTCTCCCTGGACATAGAGGGAGCCTTTGATAACGCGTGGTGGCCTGCTCTGAAAAATCAGCTCATAAGAAAAAACATCCCCCGAAATCTCTACGGCATAGTTATGTCTTACCTTGAGGACCGCAGCGTAGTGGTGAACTACTCAAGGGCGACGAGCAGCAAACACACCACGAAGGGATGCGTTCAAGGTTCCATCGGAGGACCAGCGTTCTGGAACCTAATACTGGACACCCTTCTGGTTAAGCTGACAGCCCAAGGCGTTTACTGCCAGGCCTTTGCGGACGATGTGGTTCTAGTTTTCTCAGGCCAAAAGTCCCAGACCCTGGAGCAATCAGCAAACACTACCCTGGAAAATGTGGTAGAATGGGGGACCCTAAACAAATTGAACTTCGCTGCGCACAAAACAAGTGCGATGGTTATCACAAAGAAGCTCAAATACGACCCCCCACAAATTTTTATGTCCGGAACCAGGTTAGGTCTCGTGAACGAGATTAAGCTACTGGGTCTCATTATAGATCACAAGCTCACTTTCAATGCGCACGTAACAGCAACCTGCAAAAAAGCAGCAAACATTTACAAACAGCTGGCTTGCGCGGCAAAGGTGAACTGGGGCCTCAACAGTGAAGTAATAAGAACCATATACGTGTCGGTGATAGAGCCCATAGTGTTGTACGCGGCGAGCGCATGGTACCCTGCAGCGGAAAAGATCATGATCAGAAAACAGTTAGATACACTACAGCGAGGTTTTGCGCAGAAAATCTGCAAAGCGTACCGCACCGTGTCTCTAACATCGGCACTACTCCTATCCGGCCTGCTGCCCTTGGACCTCAGGGTACAGGAAGCCGCCCACCTGTATAAACACAAAAAGGGCTACACCGATGAGCTCATACCGCCGGGCAGAGAGATGGAACGTAAAATGGAACCAACAAACTATCCACACCCCTCACAACTCACAAAAACCGAGTACAAACGACTGGATAACATGGATCCCGAGACCATAGAACTACACAAGATCAATGGCCCACAGATCTTCACTGATGGGAGCAAGATCGAAGGAAAAGTCGGGGCAGCATTGACTTGGTGGAATGAAGGCAGGGAAACCAAATACTCCACCTTCCGCCTGGAACCGCACAACACCGTCTTCCAGTCGGAACTGTACGCACTATTCAGAGCGACAAAGATGGCAATGGAGAGTAGGGAAGCCAGCGTCAGCATTCTCAGTGACTCAAGATCGTCACTGGATCTTCTGAGTAATCCTTCCGTGTCTCACCCGCTCGCTATTCAGATCAAAAGCTATATCAAAGCAACCCGAGAGGAAGGCCGAGAAGTGAGACTCTTTTGGCTAAGAGCGCACGTCGGCACGCCTGGGAATGAGAGAGCAGACGAGCTAGCAAAGAAGGCGGCGCTTACCAAGAAAACAGCCCCAGACTACGACAAAGTGCCAATATCGTTCGCAAAAAAGCGAATCCGTGAGGAAACAGTAAAAAAATGGCAGGAGCGATATCAGTTATCTACCACTGGCTCGGTCACAAGGGTATTCTTCCCGAGCGTCCAATCAGCGAAACGCATATTAAGAGACGTGTCATTAACACCAATACTCGTCCAAATAATGACCGGCCATGGAGGAATCGCAGCTTACCTCCACCGCTTCAAGCTCAAAGACAGCCCCGCGTGCATTTGCGACCCAGACAGCGAGGAAACGATATGGCACATTCTTCTCGAATGCCCCCGATTCCAAACATCCCGCTTCAATCTAGAGCAACAGATTAACCAAACTCTAACAAAACCAGAACTGAGCAACATCATGGCAGACGCTAAGGCTAGGCCGCTCTTCCTGGACTACGCCGAAAGGGCAATGCGCATAGCGGTAGATCGAAACAAAACCAGAGACACAAATCCTACCTTAACCGCCACGCCACAACTATCGACAGCGAGCCAAGACAGGGACGGGTCAGCGCACACGGATCAAGAAGCGCTAAACGAGATGCTTCAGTCAAGCGAACGAGGCGTTCCCGGAATAAGAACCCTTCCGGTGGCTCTATTCATGAATGACGAAAGAGAGAAATTGGGACTTGGCTTCTGTAGCACATCCGGCAGTGGACGAGTCAACATCTCACCCGGACTCGGCGCTTTGCTAAATGGCAGCACCAACAACACGAGCATGAGCCGTGCAGAGTACACTGCACTGCATGAAACACTACTAGAGGGAACACGCTGCCGCGTCGTGCGAAAAGAGGGAAAAGTAGTAGTACTCTTCGACGACGACAGCGCGACATCCCGTTTCACTCTAGCTAGCTCGCTGCTAGCCGTCATTGCAAACGCAGCTGAAGATCCGCAGACACACAGACTTATAAGCGTGGACGCATTTAAAGTCGGAACGAGGAAAGGCAGAGCTGAAGACTACTTAGGAATTATCGAAGCCTCATCCCACCATGAGGTGATTGCGTACGAAGATCGAGGAGAAAGCCTCAGTTTCCTTTTACCACCAAAGAGTCTCAGTCCAAATCCCACCAATCCAACGGCAAGAAGTGAAAACCGCACGCTCCAAGGTGAGTCAATCAGTGGCTCGGAACGCCTTCAGCAAGCTCAGCGAGAAAAAGTCAAGGAGAACTCTCACCAACCAAAGAAAACGACGTCACTGCGAACCGCTTTCAAAAATCTTATGACAACCGTCACAAAAATAGTAACTACAACAGCGACGACCTCCTCGGGTACGAGTCTGGGAGCAGCGGTTGCTCAGATAATTTTAAGCGACCGCAGGCCCAATACACCGCACCCCAAGGAGCCTCTCACCAGGGCGGAAAAGGGACAAGTGGAACCCCCCCAACTGTTGCAAGCCTCCACTCCTCAAGAGCACATGCAAAACGCTTTCATCGAGTACGAGAGTGTCTTAAAGGCAAACATGACTGTATACACAGACACATGTAAGGACATCCTCGAAGCCTACCGAGGGAAGACAGTGCTAATGAATAGATTGCTCAAACAGAGGATTAAGGAAGCAGACGCGACCATATACGACAGCGATAAGGCAACAGTCCTCGCCGGAAGCGCCATCTGTCGAAATATGGTCGCATACAACGCAACAAACGGGTTCGTAACAATGGACCAGTTCGAACTTCGGGAGACAGGAACCATACGGTTTGATACCCCGGAATACGACCCAATAGTGGTCACTACCCGAGACACAAAGACAATGCTCGATGACAGAATCCTGAATCGAGCCAGATCAATGTCTTCTGAGTCATGGGATGCGCCACGGATCACCTGGGTGAACGGAGTGCCAGGCTGCGGAAAAACAACCTGGATTATAAACCATTTCAATCCAGGTCATGATATCATCATAACCACAACAACAGAAGCAGCCAAAGATGTGAGGGAGAGGCTGTCTAAAACGCTGGAAACTAACACCAAAACCAGTGTTCGTACTCTCGCATCCGTGCTAGTAAATGGCATAGGAGGGACAGATACCGACGAAAACCTGTGCAAGCGCCTTATCGTCGATGAAGCCCTCATGAACCATTTCGGTGCTATCGTGATGGCGGCACGGATTGCGAAGGCGAACGAGCTGATTCTCATAGGAGACGTGAATCAGCTCCCATACATTGACAGACAGAACCTCTTCCAAATGAAATACCACCGTCCCCACCTTGTTGCGAACATCACAAAGGAGCTGCTGTGTACACACAGGAATCCGATGGATGTGCCGTTCGCCATAAATCAGGTGTACAACGGCATATACTCATCGAAAACACAGCTGCGGTCCCTGACGCTAAAGCAGTTCAGGAACGCAACAATACCCGAAAACCTCCCTAACACCCTTTACTTGGTACACACCCAAGCAGCCAAAGCGTCCCTTGTGGAAAAAGGCTATGGAAAAGGGAGGGGGTCTCGCGTCCTAACTATCCACGAAGCCCAGGGACTCACTTACCCTTCTGTGGTGATCGTGCGCGCAACAACCGAGCAGTTGCAACTCTATGACAGCATTTCACACGCAGTCGTCGCAGTGACACGACACACAGTGAAATGCGTCTACTACTCTGATGTTTGCGGAGACGCCATAGCAAACTTCATGAGGCGAACAGAGAGAGCGACTGACTCAGAAATAAGGGATTACAACACAAAAAT